>VRYO01000710.1:59850-415831 GCA_009812075.1 Sialia sialis
ATTCAAAGACAAGTTTAGAACCCACAAGGGCCATCAGATTCATGCACTACATAGAGCCCACCCTCCTCTTCCCCCCTCAGATGATATTTTATATCCTAAGCCAAACAGAATGGTGTGCTCTTGGTGCCTGAGGAAAGCCACCCTGCAATACCAGTTCTCTTAATGCAATTTGGAATTTAGTCCCTTCCCTTGAGGTTTTGAACTTCTCCTCCCCAGTATGAAAGGTAGTATTCTTTGAAATCACTCCCAGAGAGGGGAAGCAGACATGGGTCTATTGGGAATGTCCCTTGTGACTGCTCTTAGCTCATTCTGTGGTCTGGAGCTGACATAGCCCCAAAAAGAATTGCTAAGGTGCCTCTTGTTCATCTCCAGCCATCTGTAGGCAGCTCAAAGAAAGCTGCAGAGCACAGACCCCTGAATTTTCTTTCTTCATTCTTGTCTCTCCTCTGCAAAGACTCCCCAGACAAACCTTGGGATAGAGCCTGTGCACCTGGCTCTCAAATTTCCCTACAAAGAAGGCTGCAAGAAGTGCACATCTCACATGGGGCAGCCCGTGCTAAGCTTCTCCCAAGTCCAGAGATGTGTTGGCAGCAGCTGTTGGATTAAGCAGGTGTGCCTCCAGAGAGATTAGTTGACTTCTTTATCCTTTTTTTTTTTTTTTTTTTAGCAATAAAATAAACAGATTCCATTCATCAGGTGAGATGATTTGACAAGATCTGGCCCGATGATTTAATTTTTCTTTAAAATTGCTGCTGGTTTGCAGCACTGTTGAGACATGCCCGAGGCAGCACACCTGCAGGCAGCCTGAAAGCAATGCCCACAGAGCTGAGCTTGTCAAAATGAGCTCACAGCTTTGTCATGGCACAGACATCAGAGCACAGGATCAGCACAGTGATCATGATTTGAAGCCTGGGGTATGCTGTGGTGGAAAATATTGTAGGTGAAAATTGTCTGGGAAAAGCAGCAGAGGTGTGGGAAGGAAGAGCTCTATGGGCACCTCACAAATTTTACAGATCCAAAGCTGCCAGAATGGCATCACCACCAAACATCTCCACCAACAAGAATGGCATTGTCACCACTGAAGACATCACTTGAACTTTTTTAGTGCCAAAACCAGGAGCCCAGCATTGTCCTTGACTCTTGCTTCAGCAAACACCACCCATCCCAACCTTCAGAAGGTCCCTGAGCTGGAATCCTCTGGGATTGTCACATGGATCAACCATGGAGGGCATGTCCAGCATTCCCACCTCATGACAGAGGGGTCAGTCTGGGGTGGGTTTATCTTCAGCCACAGGAAACAAAACTCCCACAACATTGCTTGGTGTGTCAAGCCCCACACCCCAGCTTTTGAATCTTTGCTTTTGTGGGGGAGATACAGCTCCAAAACAGAAACACTCAAAAGCATCAGGGACACAGGTAGAGGTGGAAATCCATCTCCTCCCAAAATCATGGATCTGACCACCTGGCACTATCACCTTCAAGTACCCACGTTTTTAAAAATCCTTGTAGAAGTTAACCCCAGAGCTGGTGGGTGGGGGGATGCTGCCCAGCACAGGGATCCTGCATTTCTGGCACATCTCTTTCCCTCTCCTGGTACAACTGTGCGGCCATGGTTAGGAGGAGACATCCTCTGTGTACAGGCAAACACAAACAGGAGGAGGAATGTGGATATGATTTCATTTTTAAAAGATTGTCTTTGCTGTTCTCTCACTCACCTGGCTCCACAAGCTGCTTGCTGAGACATTCTGTGCCAGACCTGAGCTCTCAACCTTTGGGAGACACTGCTCTTTCAGATTATCATACACCATTCTTTCCACTTTCCAACTCAGAATATTTCAGTGATGGATAATTTCTCCCAGTTTGCCATGCTGGCAGCATCTGCACAAGACCCTTGGTCTAGCTCTTGGGTCTGTTGCACTTTTATCCCATTGGGGTATGATGGAAATGTTAAGATAACAAGCAAAAATATTGTTGAATTAGCCAATAATAAGGATGCAGTAGTAGGGTAAGCCCAGGCCAGGAGGATGTGGAGATATCCAACCCCCATCAGAGCCTCCAGCACCTTCAGCACATCCAAGCTTCACTCTCTTCACTGAAGGCCTGTGCAGATTCAGCAGTGATGTAGCACTATAATGACAATTTTATTCACATGCAACATTTTCCAGCCATGATCTGGGTAACACACACACAGCTGTAAGGGTTTGGTGGGTAGGGAGTGGTGTATTTGACCCAAAAGCCTTCAGTTTTGAGGGGAAAGGAAGAAATCTATTTCCTCCAGCAAGCAACAGAAGAAGAAGGCCAGCTGAGGCTGTGGATTATTTCAAGCTTGCACATCAATAACCACACCTGGCTACAAGCACCAGCTATGCCCAAAAAGAACTTTTTTCTGTGCATTTTGAAATATTATTCTCCTGCTGTCTAAAGCACTGGAGTACCCAGACATGGAGATATTTCTTTTAAGCCTACCTTCATTATCTAATGTGTTTGAATAAAAGAACATTTCCCCAGAGACAAGACCAGGCCAAGCATTGTGGGATTTTTGCAGCACTACAGTGGTTTTTGGTAACCTGATTCTATGCATTCAGCAGCTCTCTGGCCACAATAAATCATAATTCCACTTGTGAGAGAAACAAGAAGAGTCTGCTCTCTTGAAATGACAGGTTGGTGTTTCCAGAAGTAATTTGGAAACCAAAAAAATTACTCAATGTGCAGCAAGAATTAAAATTAACTATAGGCTGGATTATTGTTTTTGTCTCCTAAACTAGGAGGATCTCCCTCTGTCTGGAAGTAGTACTTTAAATGAGGGTAAAGATTTAGTATTACTGCAAGTGAAAGAACTTTAACATCCAGCACACACCAAGGTTTGGGTCTAATTAAGTTGCCTTCATGAGGAAATATTGCAGAGCATCCTTGCTTATCTTCTCTGTAAGAGTCTTCAGAAGATATTTCATGGATTACAGGATGGAAAAGGATCATTTAGAGGGAGGGTTTAGATTTGATATTAGGAGGGTGGTGAGGCTCTGGCACAGGGTACTCACAGAAGCTGTGGCTGCCCCATTCCTGGAAGTGTCCAAGGCCAGGTGGGACAGGGCTTGGAGCAACCTGGGATAGGCTGCTACCATTGCAACACCACTGCCAGCATCCCAGAGTCTCAATATCCCAGCATCCCAACATCTCAATATCCCAATATCCCAATGTCCCAACATCCCAATATCCCAGCAACCCAATCCCGATATCCCAAGCATCTCAATATCCCAGCATCTCAACATCTCAATATCCCAACATCCCTGCATCCCAATATCCCAATATCCCAATATCCCAACATCTCAATATCCCAATATCCCAATATCCCAGCATCCCAATATCCCAATATCCCAATGTCCCAATATCCCAATATCCCAGCATCCCAATATCCCAGCCTCCCAACATCTCAATATCCCAACATCCCAATATCTTAGCATCCCAGCATGCCAATATCCCAATATCCCAGGGCGGGAAGAGGGCAGAGGTGGAGGACATAGCTGGAGGACAGCAGCTGCTCTGGCTGTGCTGGCTGAGTGGTGGTAGAGAAAAGCAGGAAGAAAAGCTTAAGTGGGAATTATCAAAAAATGGAACACAAGTATGTTCTTGCAGCCACTTGGCTTTCTGGAGCATGGTGCTGGCTGGGAAAGCAGTGGCTGTTATCCAAAGGGCACCAGCACCAGATTTCATTTATAGTTTGAGTTTGTGTGGATAACTCCACTCCATAGCTTCAGCTGCATTCACAAATTCATGTTTATACCTGCAGAAGCAGCACCCCAGGCCTGGAAAGGCAGTCAAGACTCTGCTTCCTCCCTAAAGTGCCTTTTTTGTTCTGGTTTGTTTAGTTTTTCAAGAGTTGAAACAGTGCCTCCTTTATTTAATGGCTTTATTTTTAGTACTTTATAGGACACACATCACCAGGGAGCCAGAGCTCTTAATTACAAACATTTCAGCAGAAAATGGACCATCTCTCTGTGTGGTGGGTCTCCTCAGCATCACGCTGCTGCCTTGGAGGCTTTCCTGCCTGTGGGCATCAGAGCTGGCTGGGAGAGGCTGGAGCTACAGGGATAAGGGTAATGTTTAAATTCCCAGACTGTTTTTGAGCCAAATAGTGTCTTTTCAGCAGGTTGAACTGTTACTAAAGGAGGAGATAAAAGTGGCAGGTTTTTTTCCAAACCTCTTCCTTGTGTTCTCCCAGGAGTGCTTGGAGAGCAGGCACATTTACAATTTTTTTTTCCCTTGTAGAGCTGTTTTCCCTAGTCTTCTGTGCACTCTTGACACTCCTGCTCCTGGAAAGCAAGGCCAGGAAGCTGGTGTGTCTGTAAATCCCATTTGTCTGTGCTGTATTTACACACCTCTGTCTGGAATCCAGGGGCCCCTTGAGATGACAATGTGCATGACAGGTCTGCAGGGATATGACCCTGCGATTTTCCTCGAGCTCCAGACTGTGGGAATCAGCACTGGAGGCTGCCCACAGCCTCCCCAGGAGAGGCTGTTTCTCTCCATCACACCAAGCTCTTCCAGCAGCCAAAGGCCTGCTCCCTTAACCTGCACATTTTAAGGGGACAGATTAACCCTGCTCTACTCTCTCTGCCTCTCATGATCTGGCAATGGCCACTTTCAGGAGCTGTCAGCCATGCAAAACGGGATTAATCACGGAATCATGGAATGATTAATGTTGGAAAAGCCCTCTGAGATCATTGAGTCCAACTGATAGCCCAGCACTGCCAAGGCCACCACTAACCCGTGTCTACAAGTGCTCTATCTACTCCTCTTTCAGATCCCTCCAGGAATCTGAAATCATCCTCCAGGAATCACCTTCCAGGTGAGTCCACCACTGCCCTGAGCAGCCTGTTTCAACGCTTGAACACCAGTGAAGAAATTTTTCCAAATATCCAACCTAAACCTGTCCCTCCCATTGAGGAAGAGGCTGTTTGGTCTCACCCTACTCAGCATGAGTTTGGTTGGTTTAGCTGCATAGGTGACAATTCCCAAAGTGCCCATCTGACCTCAGAGAGCCCTGTTTGCCCCCTGGGTTGGGCACTGGACAGCAGTGAAACAGAAGAAGAGATTTGCTGAAATTTCTGATTTCAGTATCGCCTGGAAGTTTAACACAGCCACGTCCCTGCAGCATGTCCCACCCTCCCATGAGCCCACACCTCCTCTCACAGCAATGGGTGGTGGAGAAAGCAGCTCCCTCAAAGCACCCACAGGAGATTGTCTTCTGTAAAGAGCAGGGATGATAAATCAGCATGGAAGAACCAGCACATTTTTACACTGAGTCACAGAATCACAGAATCATGGATTAGCTAGAAAAGCCCACCTCACTCCACCCCCCTGGCATGGGCAGGGTCACCTTCCACTAGAACAGACTGCTCCAAACCATGTCCAACCCGGCCTTTATACCCAGGATTAATCAGAGAGGCTGTTTAGTGCTAATGTTTTTGTAGAGAATTGCTGAAACCACACTGCACTTCAAGACTCTTGTGCTTGACCCCCCTGCTCAGCTCTGTGCCTGCCACTGACTCACTACAGCCCCAGCTTCATCTAAATTTCATCACACAGCACAACCATGGGGTTTTGGACTGGCTCTGGCTGGGTTGTCTTTTGTTATCTCCTGCAGCTTCTCATTCTCCTCTGAGCAGCTCCAACACCAGGTTGGTCTGGTCCAACCCCTTGGTCTGGGACAGTGGCTGCTACCATTGCAACACCACTGCCAGCATCCTAACATCCCAGCATCCCAGCATCTCAATATGTCAATATCCCAATATCCCAACATCCCAACATCCCAGCATCCCAATATCTCAATAGCCTAATATCCCAGCAACCCAACATCTCAATATCCCAGCATCCAAGCATCCCAATATCTCAATATCCCAACATCTCAATATCCCAGCATCCAAGCATCCCAATATCTCAATATCCCAACATCTCAATATCCCAGCATCCAAGCATCCTAATATCTCAATACCCCAACATCTCAATATCCCAACATCTCAATACTCAGCATCCCAGCATCCCAAGGGACATACAAACTCAGATGGACCCATGCAGTCTGGCACTGAGAGCCTGGGCTGGATATTCACTATTTTTTCCCAAGCATTGAGAACCAGAATTGTGTCCCATAAGTTAAACTTTAAGTCTGCTAAGGTGGGGGAGACAGAAAGCAACTGGTTTGTGCCAGTGCAGCAGCTCAGGATCCTGCCTGCCTTCCAGGAGCCCTTGTCCCAATGCCAGCCTGTCCCAAAGCCACCAGCACCAAGCCCCTGGGGAAGGAAGGGAGAGCTTCCCTCCATAGGATCAGCCTGAGAGTGACACACCCTGCAAATGCTGAGGCCAGCTGTGCTGGCTCATGTTATCCCACGAGGCTGGGTCTAGGATGTTGAATCACCCTGTTCAATCCCGTGCTTGCTCCACTCTTCCTTCTTCACTTGGTTTCTGCTCATGGGCTGGCAATGTTCAGCTCTACACGTGGTAACAGGGCAGGGAGGGCCATGCACATGTCTTGCGTCCTCTAATTCCTTCAAAGAAGTCAACCAGTATTTCACTTACTCACAGCCTAAGGGTGTGATTTCAAGAAGTTTCTGGAATAAACTGGAGGCATTCTGCTAAATCTTTCAAGTGAAAGATAGCAGGATTAAATTCCACTTTTGATATAATCCTTAACTCTCTCTTCAAGGGAAGTGCAGCTTTGCCTCCAGCCCTGGCTGGTGCCTCCATGCTGAATCACTCTGATCCCAAAGTAAATACAGCTCTTTGAAAAAGGGCAAATGTTTTCTCAGCTGCTCTTCTTCCCTTCCAACACAGGGCTGAGTGAAATTTTTATGTCTGCAGACAGAAATATATGCAGTCAACAAATGCTTCTTGCTAGGAAGCTGTCTCCACAAGATAACTGGGTTTTGGAAAGTACACTGGGAATCCATGGGATACTCCCGAACCACACTGCTCTCCTTTCTCCTTTCCTTAAGTGCATTACTTTTTATGAACTCCTAAATGAACTGATTTAAGCCACTGCACATTAATCGTGGCATGTAGACAGTTCAGGCTCCTGGTGTCCTCAAGACTTTGTTTCTGCTCAGCCCTGGAGCCGTGTTTGCCGTGGGAGACAGCAAATAGAAACAGCCCTTTGTCATGAGAAGCAGCAGAGATCCAAAGGGCCAGAGCCCTCCTGTGGGGCCAAGCTGCCTTCCCCAGATGCTGTCCCCTCACCCATCCCTGGATGTTTGTGTGCTCCTTCTCCTCCAGCTCCAGTTCTGAAACCAGAACTGAAGCCTAAAACTGAGAGGAAAACCTTTCTGTCAGCTCTGATGGCAGAACATCCCACTCAGCTGCCCTACACATCCAGTCTTCTTCCCTACAGAAACCCTCTCAAGGCTGTGAACGCAATGCCAACACAAGCCGTTCCACCAACTTTTAATTTTTATTAAACTGCTTAAATTGAAGCAAAGCTGCTGTGCAATTTTTCCAGCCTCCCCCCTGACGTGCTGCAGGGTTTGGGGAGGGTGCCTCATCATTTAGCTCAAGCTAGTTCCAGCCTCCAGTAGGTTTATTGCTTGTAATAATACACAGCCTGGGCTTGACTCTGTGAATTCATCACTCCCCCTCAGAGACAAAACGCTAGCTTGAACACTCAAGTATTTTTAGTAGTGCTGTTCTCCTCCTCCAGTTAAGCCATAAAACCCAAGGGCACAGATATTCCAAGCACCTTTTCCCAGCTTCAAGTAATCCACCATTAGCCACAGATTACAGCTCACTGAGTGCCAGCAGCGTGTACCCAAACATTGAAGGCAGCAGGAGAGGCTTTCAACACAATCCTGAGAGTTTGATCCTTTTCAAAAGCCAGTGGTGCACTCTGTAGAAACACCTAACAAAAGGGAAAACACACCAGGCAATGGGGCGCAATGCCATTCAGGGGAGCACTCAGCTGTTTTGGACAGGAGAAAACAACATTTGTTGTTGTTTGGAGAAAACAACCTGCTGGGTCAGATGCCCATGGGGATCAGACACTTCACCTAGGACCAATGCCAGCCATATGAGAGGGAAAGCTGGCAGCATAAGTCATGAGTTAGCTGGCAGAAGCTTGCCAGGCTTAAAAAGGGCAGTCTGGCCACTTCTGGCTGAGGAACTGAGAGCAAAGTATGTTCTAGAGGCTTAGCAGTGATTGAATTGTTCTTTTGAAGTGACAAGGAGATCAAAATAAAAGGCTATTTTGGTTTGGTTTTTTTTTTTAAATCCCCTTCTTAGATTACCAGAAAATCCTGGCTCAGCTCTGGTGGGAAATAGGTACAAACTGTACCCAGCCACCACTGCACAGCCCCCCAACTCACACCTCCACAACAGGAGGAAAATGGCAACACCACTATGGTGAGAGGGCTTCAAGGTCAACTTTCAGGTAGTTTTATGTTCCTTGGACAGGGTCACAGAGCACTGGGAGAATGGACCTGCATAGCAAGGACCAGTGCAGAATTTCCAGCCTCTGACTAATGAGTTAGATGAGACACTGTGTCCTACAATTCATCCTTGTCCTACTTCCCACATCCTCAGCTCCCTTCAGAGCAGTGATGCTGAAGGTCCTTGGTGCTGCCCAGAGTCCTCCAAAGTCCAAACCAGTTGCCCTTGAGGTGGCTGAAAGGGACTCAAGAGCAAGCCCAGTGCTTCCTCCAGCAGGGAATGGGGAATAAAAGTTTATCTTGCTTAAACACAGAGCTCAACAAAAGCAAGAGAGAAGGTCATGAGATAGGGACAGAAGTGGAAATTTGAAACAATGAGGGATTGTATTTGACATGAGCAGAGAAGTACAAGCAACTCTTCCTGCAGTGGTGGAGAAGACTCCAATGCTGTCTGAGAGGACATTTCTCCTCAGATTAAGCTCTGAAATAAATATGCTTGTAAGGAAGCTGGACATTCCCTTCCCATCTCCTTATTTTCTTCCTTCTGTGAGAGGAGATGATTTTTTTTTCCCATCTGACCCTGCCTGGACAAGGTCTGCATGTCATGTGATGGATCCAGGGGCACTCTATTTCCCACAGACTCTGCTAGAACATGTAATGCATTTCCAGGTCCTGGTGACAGTGTAGAGTTCACTTGAGGATTGCTCTGTTTAGCTGTGCTCAGGGCTCATAATCCCAGTGGGCCAAAATGTTTAAAGAGGTTACAGGCTTTTCTGAGAGAGTATTTAAACTCCAGCTGTCAAACCATTTGCATAGAAGAAATTTGTAGGCTCAGCCAGCAGTACATTAAATTGCTGTTTTCTTGTCATTAATCTAGTAGCATGCATTGTTTTCCCATTGCCATAAGAGAATAATTAATCTGTGGCAATTTATGCCTATAAAATTATAAATAGAAGGCCTAAAAAAATGACAGTGAAGAAATTCAAGGGGACACACATATTGATGAGAGCCTCATCAAGAGGGCTCTTGGCAAAGCCCTTGGAATGCCTTCAGGGTCTGATCTTTTCAGAAACTCATCTAAGGGACTCACAATCTGCTTCATATTCAGTTTAATTGCACACACACAAAAAAACCCCACCACTTGCAGACTGCACATTAAAAGGAGGATTTTAAAAAATAGAGCTTTTTGTCAGGGTCTATAAAATGAGTCTGAAAATGAGGAAGTTTGGTGTTGCAATTTCCCAGGAGACCTCAATCTCTCTGCCTGTCACTATTGTCCTGTACTTTGGTCTGTAACACAGATGCAAGTCTGATAAATGACAGGCTTCACAGACTGTTTTCTTTCCATTTGCAGGAGAAAAAGCAGTACAGGAACAAAGGTGACATCTGCTGTGAGACTGAGATCACCTCCTCTAGTTGCTTTGAAGGAGGTGAACCTGCTGTGGGTGTTTGATATGGGAGAGGTACCAGTCAGGCTGTGGCTGGGGCAAGGCCATGTCTAGGACACGATAAGCACTTCTCAAATGCTTATCACTGAAACTGCTTCCCTCCTTTGTGATAAAGATATTTCTGTTGACTGAATGAACTGTAGGTTCACTGCAAAGAAACAGAGAAGGAGGTTGGTGGTAGAGGGGGAGGATGGTGGGATAATCCTTAATGGAGCAAGTTCTGTGAGTAAAGGCAAGATGAGGCTCAGGTTCCTCCAGGCTCTGCTCTGCTGTAATCACAGGCAAAACTCTCCTCTGTAAATCACTCCACAGCTGCAAAAATACTTAAGATGCTGTTTTCCCACCTCCATCCAGCTCTTTTTTCCTCCTCCTGCTTCTCCCTAGGTACCTCCCAATGCCACACCCTGACTTTTCCTCACCTTTTCCCTGAGCCCCCAGTTTTCCTGGTGGGACAGAAAGGCAGCAGACAGCTAAAGCTTGGCTGGATTCTGCCAGTGAGCAGCAGCCACATCTCCCTGTGCTGAGAGGAGGTTTGTCCCCTGCCACTGGGACTGCTGCCCTTCAGCGAAATGGGATGAAACTGGGCAGTGGACAGGGAACAGCCCCCCAAGGCACCTTGTATGTCTCACAACATTCAATGTGTGGAAAGCAACTTTTTAAAAATGAAGGCAGCTTTTACTGCAAGCAGATTTCTCAAGCAGATAACTGGGAACATTGGAGGGAAAGAATGAGGTGTTAGTTTGGGGTTTTTCAGGTTTTGATGCTGGAAGAGGAACAACAGACAAGTTTTGGTATGGAGGAGCACAATAGTACTAACCTTGGTACTTGTTTTTTTGTTGGTTTTCTTTAACAACTAAATGAACTAGATCTACTCTCAGGACCTTCACCAATCTTTTAAAAGGAAAATGTTTATTAGGGTGATAAACAACCAACCCTGATGTCTCCCATCAGGTAGGACTGGCAAAAAGAGAAGAGGGAATAGAATAATCACAGAGCCCCAGAAGAGCTGAGATTGTAAAGAACCCCTGGAAGTACTCCAAAATGACTAAATATTACAGATAGGACTGAACACAACATAAACACTTGTCTGTATCATGCTCAACACTGTTAGTCCCTAAATGCACAGTGGCGTGTTCAATTCTTTTTGCTATGTTGTTTATTTTGGTGATGAGGCTGGTAGTGATGTGATTGTTACAGGAGTGAGAAGGGTTGAAGGACTCCCCTTTAACACCAAGTGCAAGGTGAGCAGCACACTGACAGCTCTGGTGTGTATTCTCCAGGGACTAGTAAATACATGAAGACAAACAGAAGCCAGAGAAGTCTGAAACCTGTTTGAGGGGAGCTCCACCATCTCTTCATTATCAGCAGTTTACAGGCTGAGCCTCTGTCTGCCTCTTGTAACCCCCTTCCCACCCACACACATTCCTTTCCAGCAATGCTGCTTTATTTGGCTTGTCATTATCTTCTTGTTAAATCCACTTAATTGGTGCATTTAACTCTTTGTGTTCCTTAACAGATCCTCTGATATCACTTGTTTTACTGGGAAAAAAACCCTTAGCCTTAAGTATTGTATTTCAAAACAGCATCTAAATCAAGGGATCTTGCCAGTCCCAGTGTGCAACTGGGCTGCATGAGACATGAGGCAAGCTGGACTTGATGAGCTGTGAACCTGTCCAAGTCAAAGCATGCACACAGCTAGGGTATTTCCAGAAATCCAAAATCTCCTTTTCCACAAGCTCCTTTAGGACAACAAATCTGTACCCCTCTGCTATGGACTATAAAGCCTTTAGTGCCTCTGTTGCAGACTGGAAGGAATCCTCTCTCTGCTGCTCAAAGGTGGTCAGTGTAGCGCCCCATGTGTTCTGTACCTGCTCTAAATTTTCATAGCCAAATCTACCAAGAATCTAAGGAAGAAAATCCTAACTGTAAGCGATGCCAGCAAAACCCCTAAGGCCATTATGTCAGGAAATCTTAAAAAATAAATTAAATGTTCCTCTGGCAATTTGGTTTTCTCTGGGGAACTGCTGCAAGCTTTACATTTTTACATAAAAATGCCCCAACTTCATGGCACCATCAGCATCTACACTGGCAACTTCATCAGTACAACCCAGCCCAAAGTCTCCACAGCCACTGCCCAAGGCAGCACGCAGCTCTGATGTGGAATGGGAGGCTCTCTCCTTCTTAGTGTGTGCTTCTGTTGAAAAATTTGGGATGGGGGACCCTGCCCTTGAAGGGCTTTGCTCCACAAGAATTGCTTTACTACTGAAAATGCACTTGTAGACCAAGCACTCTGCTTGGGGTCAAGCTGGGTCTGGCACCTACATGCCAAGGCATCAGCCAAAGCGCAAAGAACAGAAAAAGCAGGAATGTGCAAGGATCTAATTCCTACACATCCTCTGCTAGGGCTGCTGCTGGTCAGAGCACAGCACTACTAACTGTGACTATAGACCTGACCCACAGATTGTGCCCAAAAGGAAAGGTTTGTATTTATTCTCAGACTCCTTTGTAACTCCTGGAGGAAGAGTAAAGCCCCTCTAAATGTTTGGGAGTAAAATCAGGAAAAACACCAGCAAAACCCCCTATAGTGCCACATGTTCTTAATACACTTTTTTTTTCTGTGCCCAGTGCCACACTTTTGGGAGCAGGGCACTGAGCAGGGAGTGTCCAGAAGGCTTTGGCAGAGCAGAGCTCCAAAGCTTTTCCCTGCTGATGTCAGGGTGGCCCTGCCTGCATCTGTTGGTGGAAACAGCATGTTTCTGACATGGCAACAACATGGGTTAAATTCCAGGCATGAATCAGGCAAGGGAGTTTTAACATGTTAATATGCTCTATCAGGGGAAAAGCTGAAGTATTTTTAGCATGGCTGGAGTGTTTGTCTCTGCACTGTTCTGGCCTTTTTTGGAATTAACTCTGCTCTGGAAACAAATACAATAGCCTATGCAGCAGTGAGATACCACTTATTTTCTTTTATTGTTTGCCACAAAGAAGTCTACGAGTTGTACTTCAAAGAGATGAAAGGAGAGACATACATCAGCTACTTTCAGCACAGCTCACTGCTTTTACAATGCCACTTGCTGCTTCCCTATTTCTGCCCATGCCCCCCAGCCTTTCCTACTTACATGCTTAGCTCTGACAGAATCTCAGTGGAAAATACATTTTTCTTCATGATGAAATTCCATCCTGGGCTGTTGCTTGAAGGCATTTCCCCTTTCTCTCTTGTTTGACTGGGGTGAGTGCAGTAAGAGGGGCCAACAAAACTCACACTGCCCTCTCATCCTGCCCCTCACACAGCTACTCAATCTCCAAAACACGTCAGGGAGAAGCATCTGTTCACAGATGATTTGGTTTTATCTCATTAAAAACCCACCATGCTGTGCTGGGGCAGAGCCCAGCTAGTGAGTTAGGGATAAAGGAGGAGATGTAGTTTAAGCACAAATGTAACAACAAGAATCAACAAAAGGCAAGTCTGAGGACTGAAAGGGAAATCACATAGAGTGAAGAAGGGACTCTCCTCATCTCCTATTTTTTTATCTCATTTCAAATAATATTCCCTTTCTCCTCCCCTCTGCCTGGTGCTAGCATAAACATGCAACACACAGCAGCAAGGAGCAGCCATCTGACAGTCCCATGCTGCACACAGCTGCCACCAGTGTGCCCAGGGACCAGCTACACCCAGGCCACACATGCAAGTTACCCAGGGAAACAAGATTCTTGGAAGGATTAATGTGGTGTGGTTGCAAATAGGAGACTATGGTTGATCATCTGCTCCTGCTTGATGGGAGAGGAGAACAAGCCTTTTTTTTGTGTCCCAGTTCTTCTCTTCCTCTTCTTCAGAGATTGCCACAACCAGTCTGGAATTACTTCTCCAGTTACTTCTTGTTGCTTCTGGAGTGGGAGAGAAGATGGGGCAAGGGGGTTGTGCTTGGCAAGTCAGACTCATCTCTCAGGCAGCAGGACGAAGAAGATGGCCTTGAGGAAGTGCCCAAAACTGCAGACAGCAGCCACGAGCCAGTGGGAGCGCAGGCTGGGGTCAGTATTCACCACACATTTGGTGATGTCTGCCTAATGAGGAGGCAAGAGAGACCATCAGAGAGAGGTGCCCACATCAACCACTTCTGCAGGCTGGCCCAGCCCCACAACCCAGAGTATCACACCAAAGCTGCTGCAGCACCAGATGTTGGCTCTGACACTTCCACACACTGAAAGTCATTAAATCAGGCTCGAGAGCCCTGCAAAATACACTTTCCTAATTCCCCACCAATGAGGCAAAGTGTTCCCCTCTTCCGCCATCCCTGGGAAAAGAAATGCTACAGGAAGATTATCCAGCACTTCCCATTTTGGATAGCCAAATACAACTTGGTTTCCCTGTACAAAAGGTCCAGGAAACCTTAGCAGTATCAGCATTCCCATCCTTTTCTGTAAAGCCAGATGCTTCCCAAAGGTTGTCCTGTTTAATATCAGCTCAAGTTGCTTGTACATTTTCTCTTGCCTTAATGTTTTCTTTGGAAGACATTCAAGCAAGCCATCCCCCCATTTAAATCCAAAGCAATGCAAGCTTTGGAGTTTGTTTGTGGAAATATATATGCCAGCAGAGATGCCTCCCAGATGTGTGGGTCTCAAAACATCTCTTGGGCAGTTGCTCTCAAGTATTAACAAGAAGAGAAGCTGGCCTGCAATGATTAAAAAAAATCAAAAAACATTAAAAAAACCCCCATCAAATTGGAAGAAATAGGCTCTCAGCTGACATGGGAAGGAGAAAATGGAAAATATTGAGAAGGTGAAGTGAACATGATAGAAGTAGAGAGAAAAATGCATTTTCTGGTGCAGGAATCAAAATTAAAAGCTTTGCCCATGATATAACTGAGTTTAGTTAAACTCCAGCCTAGCACAAGATGTGGACTGTGGTTGTGTGACAGAGGGTGCATTGTTAGCACATCAACCCCATGTGGTTTGCAGAAACAGTTTTTGGGTGGCAAATGGGAACAATAATCACATCACAAGGATGGCAAATGTTCACAGCCCCAAAAGATTTTTCTTTACAAGCTCATCTCAGCAGTATTCCAAATTTACCTTCTGACAAGTGAGACTCCCACCCCTGAGGTGTTCCTCCCCAAAACAAGACATGAGAGACCATGAATGCTCCAATAATCTCCTCTATTCCTTCTGCTTGTGCTCAAGACATGCATGAGCCTTGCCTGACCAACCTTGGTCATGATTAGAAGAAAGGAAAGTGGGGCTGAAGGGACAAATCCCAGGGTCTGGTTAGTGAGTACAGCCACACTACCCAACCCCAGCATCACCTACAGACCAAAGCTCTGGTGCCCGCAGCCTCCCAGACATCCCAGCAGCTCCTGGTTCACTGTGCCTGGAAGGCTGGCATGGTGCACCTCACACACTGCTGACCTCCTGGGAGCACCAGGTGAAGCTGAGCCCATGAATAACTGACAAGCAGAGGCTGCAGAAGGAAGGAATACAGAGCATGCAATGATGGGAAGGTGCAGGATGACAGGAGAGAGCTGAGTCAGCACCAAGGTGTGGAAATACTGCTGCCTGTAGCTAAAAAACACAAGCAAACACAGCAAGCAGAGCCAAGACAGTTACCAGAAGATGCTGCAATGTGGCACCAGTGGTACTTTGTAGAGTGGAGGAAAGTAAGGTGAGTCTCTCTGAATACTTCCAGCCATGGCTTAGCACACTCACCCTATTTGCATTTGAAAATAGTCTGAATTGATTCAACCTGTCAGATTCTAGAAACCTCATTTTTAAAACACAGTTGTATCAAACTGTCCCTTTAGTTGAGAGAAGTCATGACATGCAGCTAGCTGTCTGAATACACGTTAAGGTACCTGATCCTTGAGAAACATAAGCTCTAATGGGCTTTAGTGCCTCATGTGAGCCAGTGCAGGGCGCACACAGCTTGGTTACAGCTGTAAAGGGTTAACTGCCCGATGGGAAAAGGTGAACTCCTGCTATGCTCACCCAAAGGCAGTGACCTCACTGCTCTGACCAAGTGGAGCTGCACTCAGAAGCACTTAGTATGGGCTTGCTTAGATAAGCAAAATTGTTCAGCTGCTTAACAATTGCCTTAGCTGCTGTTATTCAAATCAAGCCTACCTGATAAGGCAGTGGAATTGAAAACTTCAAAGCTGCTTAAGGCTTTTTGCCTTGTCAGGCACTGATAAACTGTTACAATGGCAGTTTGATGTTTTAATTATTCAAACAAATTCAAGTCACATAGGCTGCTTCTGCAGCAAATGCTGCTAAAAAAATTAAATCTTTCTATTCTAGTGTAAATCCACTACTGAGGCTGCATGCTCTTCCCAGGAAGAAATGATGTCTCACAGGTTCTTTCTTACTCTTCCTGTGAAGTTTGCATTGGGCTCTGTGGTCTTCTCCACCCCATGGAAGCAGCATGGGGACCTGCTGTTGAATAAAGAATTTCACATGCCTTTCCAAAGTCTCCATGGTGTCTTTCCTGGACCAGCTCAGGGCATTGGGGCACTCTGGGCAGCCTCAGCACAGGCTGGATGTGCAAGAGATGGGGGCCATGTGAACAAGGACAGCATGCCAGGACAAACCAACACCAGCGAGGCCTGGCAGTGGGGGAGAGGGCTCCACCAAAGAGCTGCTTGTGAGTGAACAAAGCTGGCAAATTCCTGCTGCAGTGCCTACATCAAGAGAAAGAACATCCAGGAAGCCACAGCACAAGACGGGATTAGCAGCCTTTTCCCAGACTGAAGAGTCCCCTCGTTTCTAGAGGGAAGGTGCTTCCTTTTCACAGCCCAGAGCTGCTGATAAAGATGTTGGAAATGGGCTGTTTCAGAACAACCCTTGTGCTTGATGGGGGCAGTGAAGCTGGCTTCCCTTCCTTAGGGCCAGATCCCAAGAGCAATCAGCATGGATCCAGCAACTCCGAAAGGAATGTGCTGCCCATCTGAAGAGGGATGGCAGGCAGAAGGAACCAGGGGTGGATTTATGTCCTCAGCTGCACAGAACCAGTGCTGCTCTGGACATGGGTTTTGCAGCATGTTTGCTATGCAACAGATTTCCCAAAAATATCCTTTTGGAACTACCCAAACACTCTGGTTTCACCCCTAATGAAACAATACAAAAATTAAAACAAGATGCTAACTTAGCAGAGCATGCAAGTTTTACCAAAACAAAGAAAAAATAGTTGGAAACTAGAAAGGGATGTATTCCTACACAACATTTCTGTTTTAATGAAACTACATCTTAGGAAAAAAAAAAGTTTCAGAGAGTCCACTTCAAGCAGCTCTATAGGTATGGAGTTAAAGTAATGACACTAAGGTAGGGACTGGCATTCACAGACAGGAACAGTGTTACTCAATCCCAGGATATCCTCTTCACCTGCCTCGGCACAATTAATTTTTGGAATGCAAAATGAAACAGATCAGGGCATTCAAATCAAAGGTTACTTTTAGCCCAAGCAAACAGTTCCCTGAGTCAGCTGGCCTCAAGGTGACACAGTTTTAGAGAAGGCAGGGATGATGTAAGATAGGATTGGTACTTAGTAAGTACAAGGGATCCAAAATCAGAACAATTATACTTTCCCACTTCTTCACACCCCTGAAGAAATCTCAGGTAACTGAAGCAGCTACTGGCACAGTTGGGAAGTCTCAGCACAAAGAAGCAATACTCAGTTTGGAAAAAGACACCCCCCTCTCTCCAGATCTGTATGGGTGAGAAGCCTGACCATTTCCTGATGGCTTAGGAATAAATTTCACCTCTTGGAAAAGAGGGAATTGGCTGCTGTGGCTCAGTCTGGAAAGAGTGCATGCCTTGAGAACAAGATGTTCTATGAACTGAGTGGTGTCATAGGGCAATATTTTGCCCCAAGTAGCATCTGCCCAGCAGCACTGTGTCCCTGCTAGAACCTGGCACATGCAGACATCACCCAGCTGCCAGCCAATAACACAGCCAGCCAGTCTCTCCAGTCAGCTAGGGGGGATCACTGGAAAGGTATCTAGCTATGCCACAGCACCAAAATAAAGTTCTTACTATGAACAATCCTCCACAGGAACCAGTGCTCACATTGGGTACAGAAAGATAAAAGAAATCCAGCGTTAGAGGTGAAATGAGAATTAAGTTGGCAGGCCTCATTTTTTGCCAGTTTCTAGAAAACAGCTGGCCAAGAGTATCACAGAATCAAAGAATGGTTTGGGTTGGAAGAGACCTTAAAGATCATCCATTCCACCCCCCTGCCACGGGCAGAGACACCTTCCTCTAAAATCGGCCTGTTCCAAGCCCCATCCAACTTGGCCTGGAACACTTCTAGGCATGGGGCAGCCATAGCTTCCCTGGGCAATCTGTGTGGGAAAAACCCCTGCAGTATCCCATTATGACTGGCTGTTAGCTCTGGAGAAGATCAGGAACACAACAGGTGCTGGTGAGTCAGGATTGAATTATTATGTCTCAGTTATACAGAAAGCAGAGGATAAGAATAAGTGGTGTTTTTGAGGATGGGACCACGAGGCAGTAAGAGTTATGTAAGTCTAAGTGTAAGTAGGACAGAGGTGGTCACAGCATTGTGAAAGAATCTCACACAAAGAAAAAGCCTTTTTCTGCATAAAGCTGCAGAGAGCACACTCTCACTGTCATTAGCTGTGATATCTCCTGGTCTGGACACACACAAACAAGTTCAGTGAGACAGCATTTCTTACCCAGCCTCCTCTTCTCTTCAGCCAGGTCACCAAGGTCTTCCTCACAAACTCTCCCAGGCAGTCGACGATGGTGTGCACCATGGCAGGCTGCGCGTGCCGCACGCAGTCCACGGCCAGCCCGGCTGCCACGGCATACAGAGACACCACCTTGCCCCACGTTATGCCTGGCAGGAGGAAAAAGGCCATTCATGTTTACACACAGACTCAGCTCAGTCTTTGTCAAGGTGGTATCTGCACCACTTGATTAGTGGCCTGTCTTCATTTTCTTCTGTCTTCACTCAGAGTCAGGATTAAAACACGAAGATGAATTCTCTCGTGTTCGGGCTTGGTTGTTTATTAAATCTTATCTAAAGTACAGAGAGTTCTGCAGCACTTCCAGCTACCAGCTAAAAGTGACCAAAATGGAGGTGAATCCAGCTGGTTAAAAGGTCTTTTAAAGCTAAACAGTCCAATAGAGAATTAACACCTATATTATTTATACTTTTGACCCAATAACCAAACTCCTGTGACCTACAGTGCAGCACTGACTGTCCAACCAGAAACTTCCTGAAATCATGGAGAAGGAGGAAGACAGAAAGGAGACAACACCCAAAATCCTCCATCTTGTCCCATACCTATTACAGTAATTTCACGTTTATAAGCCGCACCTGAATATAAGCCGCACCACTGGGGTAGGCTGGATTCTTCAATGAAAAAGATGCAGCTTATATTCGTGAAATTACTGTACTATACTATAAAACCTCAAATTTAAAACCCTTTACCATGTGAAACCACACACTTCTATTTAACTACACACTGTGATTTTAACTCTATCACCCAAATTTGGAAGCCTTCTCCGAGGCCTCAGCTCAAAAGCAGTGTTCTCCAGGGGGTCAGTGCCAGAAAGCACAGAAAGCTCAAAAACCCCAGTTTTCTGGGATCCAACACTACCCCTCCACTTGCACTTATGAGGGCTGCTGTCCTCTTCAATGTCAGCTCTAGAGCTCAGTCACCACCTGAAAAGCACCAAGGATTTGGCCTCTGCCTGCTTAATATTGTCTGTGCTACCCCACTGAAGACAGCGCAGGGGTGGAGAGTTACTCAGTTATCTAATCTCCCAGAAGACAGCCTGCCTTCCTGACAGGCTGACCTGCCTGCACTGTCTCCACAGGGAAGTTGTCCCAGCAGCAGTCACCTTCCTGCTGGTGTTAGTGATAAGGACAGGAGCTCACTCTAGGTACCAGCCAGCCTCCCGGGGGCTCCCCTGAGCCTTGCAGCACCACTGGGCAGAAATCCTTCGTGCTCAAACACTGCAGCCATAAATCCTTCATGCTCAAACATTGCAGTCAGCTGCTCCTCATCAGGCTTTTCTCAGGATCAGTGACCTGGAAACACAACCCCTTCACTCCCATGCAGAACTACCACTGCACATATCCCCCCTGTACTTTATTATTTTATGTACTTTATTGCCACATTTATCAAGCATACTGTGAAGTATTTTACAGTGGTGGGTTTCTATGGAATCTGTCCCAAGTCTCTCCCAAACGTAGTCAGAAACCACACAGAACTGCTCTTGCAGGGCTGCAGCAAGAAAGAAGAGAGGTGAGAGGATGGAAAGATGTGTGCAATGATTGGATTTATGGATCAGGAGGGGTTAAACACACCATTAGAAAACTGGATGTGCTGAGCAAGAAAAAATACAATTTAAATGGGGTAAAGGGTCCCTTTCTTTCCTTCATTGTACTCTCAGATCCCCAGGTAGCCTGAAGCAGCTCCAGCCTCCTCTCAGTTGCTCTCATTGCAGCAGAATTTCTTCTTGCCCTAGATTTCTTTAGAAAACATGCAGCTTTCAGAGCATTTCCACAATTCTTACACTTGGTGCTTCAAAAGGGACACTCACACTAACACTTTTAGGAATTGCTTCATTTTCTTTTCCTTAAATAAAATAACCAAACTAAACTTTAGAGGAACTCTTCAAATGTCAGCCACAGGAATACCTTGTTAGACTGAAGAAAATCCATTCAGTGTTACAAAAAAACCCCCACCACTTTTCATGAGTAATGCAAGATAAAAATCTACAGATGGGTTCATCATTGTGGGGCTCTGCAGTGACAGTAATAGCAGCAGCTCAAATTCTCTGTGACACTGCCTTTCCCCAGAACCATCCCAAAGACCAGAGGAAGTTATTAATGTAGCTAAAATGACTGTTCTTCTTCTTTTGGTTTGATTTGCTGAGCAGACCCTGCTGTGTCCCTGACACCAGAGCTGCCACTCAGGAAGTTCACTGCCTGTTTGGCATTCACACTATTTATCTGCCGTTCTCACATTGTGTGTCACCATGACAGCCAGCAGAATGAGCCAGGAAGAGGCTATGAAACCACAGAAGACTAGACAGAGGAGTTCTCCCTGCAAGGAAGAGGCTGTCTGAGTGCAGGTTAATACAGTTCTACCCCATGAGAGAGGCTTTAAGGGGTTACACTCCTTGCTGATGATATGTTCAGGACCAGAGCCTCAGCTGGCTTCTATTCAGCTTTAGAATAAGTCAGTTTTGCAGTTCTCCATCCCTGCAGAAATGTGGTTCCTTGCGTCTTGAGTTACATAACAAAAGTTACCCAAAATTCCAGGGAAGAGTTCACTGGCTTATTCCCAAGCTTCTGCTGACAGCATTCTTTAAATATCTGAAGCAAGTCCATTAACTCTGAGATATTTACATGGCAATAACAAAGACTGACAGGACTGAAGTGACTCTGGTACAGAAAGACAGCGCCAGTCTTGGTTAACTTTGCTTTGAACCCAAGTTTTACTTTCAAATAGAAGGGAAGTGTATCCACAACCTGTGAAGATAGAGGATAGAGGGCCCATAACTTCCCCAGCACACAGGACAGCAGTTTGCCCTAGGGCACATCAGTCCAGAGAGGATGCAGAGGAAGCCCTTCAGTTCCAGCAGCCCTGCCAGGATTGTTCCACAGTGGTACCTCTGCTGCAGGACTTGCACGAGGTGAGTGCTTCCCTGGCACATGGAGAGAACTCCTCTCCCTTTCACAGCAAGAGGAGAAGGAGTTCTTGGGTAATGCTTATAATGGTGATGGATGTGGAGGGCTCAGGGGTCACATCCTCTTTCCAAAGCATGCCCATAAGGGTCAAACCAATCCTTCAGTCTGCCTTTCCTGTTACTAGCAGAGTCAGTCCATGGGGGCAGGAGAGGAGGAAATCTCTTCCTGATTTCCATTTGTCTGGAGTCCTTTTGCCACTTCTGGAGGCAGAAGATGGAGACAGCAGGCTGGGTTTCTCACTCACAACAGCAGGGCACAGCTTATGCTCTTCTTCTCACTAGATATTGTAGGAAGCAAGGGAAGAGCAGGCACCTCCAGCACCTGGGCCATGCTTGTGGCTCCAGCAACCATCCAGCCCCAGGCAGGAAAAGGAACATACCCCAGCAGCCATCCTCTGCACCTTCCCAGGACACCAGCTCCGTTAACTTTTCTCTCTCCCCTTGGCGGGGCAGAGGAGCAGAGTCACTGAGAGAGCAGTGCCTTTGTCCCCCATGACATCCAGGCCAGGTTCAAAGTGACACTGGTATGATGCATCTCAGCACAAGCTGGAATTGCATCTGGCCAGTGCAGATGAGAAGCAAAAACACATTGGCTTGCTCTAAATTCCTCAAAGGGCCTGGCTGTCATCCACATTGGGTAAAACAGGCACTCATCACCAAGCAAGACAATCCATTCACAGCTTCCCACTGTGTGGATTAACATGCACAGGAGCTAACAACAACAGGGAATGGAAAGCTGGTCCAAAAAGGAGCAGCCAAAAGAGAGAAAGCTCTGCTCACAGACGTGGAACAAAAGGATATGGAAAAAGTGAAGAGCTGCTTAGAAGGCACTATAAAAAATAAATACAAGTTGCACTCTCTAGGCCAGCCATGGAGCTGAAGGTATGTAAACACTGCTTAGCCCAGGGTAAAATGAATTAGCAGCAGAGGAATGCTCTTGAAAGTGTTCCTGCTCATATGAGCTTGTCTGCCCCAGGGGAGAGATGAAGAAGCCATGAGACATGACTGTGCAGTCTCAGGGCACCACACTACCTGAGGTTATTCAAATAAACTTCCCTCTGCTGCACTCAGCATCAAAGTCCTGCTCACAAATCAGACCTTAAAGAAACACGATCCACTGCTACATTTCAACAGCTGGGAGAATACAGCCAGACACAACAGGCTTTGGTGGAGAGAAAAGCTGAGAGGGGTGTGCACAAGGCAGGAAGCTCAAGTCATAAAACCTAAGTGATGAGGGAGCAGCAGGATGAATTTCTAACAGCATTTCAGAGAAACTCTGAATGGTCTGGGTTGATAGAGTTCATCTCATTCCAATCCCCTGTCATAGGCAGTGTTACACCCAGTCACTTAATTCCAGGGTTAAAACCAAGGTTATTTTGCTCTGGATAGATGCAAAGGGGAAAATTCCAACCAGATATTCTTAAGAGGTAAAAAACACATGAACACATGGCAAAATACAGAAAATTAAGGAACATTGGCAAAAGAGTAAATGCAACATAACATCACTTACCATTGCATAGACTTAGCCCACTGAACGTAGAAAATCTTTAAACCCATTCAATGTCACATTCCGTGAGAAGAGAGAAGAAGAAAGGAAGAAAACCAGGAAGACAGGAAAGATACAGAAAAACAGACACATAGCTACCAGCTCCTGGGTTCCAGTGATGTAAAACTCTAAAATGAAGGTAGGGTTAAAGGACAATGACACACTTGCCTTGTGGTCAGGCTTCTTAAAGCTCATCCTGGGCCTTCCTCCCTGGTGGGAGTTGCAGTTTCTCAGACACTCAGGGAGTGGGGCAGGCAACATTGAGGGGCTGACTGATACTCTGGGGCTGGGGGTACAGGGACCAGGGCATCACCTCACCACAGCAAGGTCTGACCCACCCCCTACCACACATTCCAAGCATCCTAAGATGCCTCAAAACAGATTACTTTTTCCAGTCTCTGACAGGCAGGGACACCTTCCGCTATCCCAGGTTGCTCCAAGCCCCATCCAACTTGGCCTTGGACACTTTCAGGGAGGGGGCAGCCACAGCTTCTCTGAGAAACCTGTGCCAGGGCCTCATTTTCCTAGGGAAAAAGATCTTCTTAATATCTAATCTAAACCTGTTAGTATGAAGCCATTCCCCCTCATCCTATCACTCCACACCCTTGTAAATAGTCTCCAACTTCCTTGTCGGCTCCTTCAGGGACCTGAAGGCCACAGTGAAGTCAACCCAGAGCTTCTCTTTTCCAGGGTGAACAACCCCAGCCTTTCCTCCCAGCATAGCTGCTCCATCCTCTGCTCATCCTGGTGCCTCCTCTGGGCTCTCCCCAGCAGCTCCAGCTCCTTCCTGTGCTGGGAACCTCAGGCTGGAGACAGGTCTGAGTGGGACAGAGGAGCAGAATCTCGCCCTCCCCTGCTGCCCACACAGCAGGTTCAGCTCAGCACATGGGCAGTTTCTGGGTTCATCACACAGGGCTGGGGCATGTCCAGCTCTCACCCATCAGCACCCCAAGTTCTTCTCCCAGGGTTTTTCTTGATCCTGGTGGTTGCCCCAACAGAGATGCAGCATTAGCCCTTGGCCTTGTACAACCTCATGAGATTCCCATGGGTCACTGTAAAGTTTGTGCAGGTCCCTCTGGATGCCATCCCATCCTTCAAGTGTGTCAACAGCACCGGTCAGCTTGGTGTCATCTACATCCATCCCTGCTCCTACAGGGAAAGTGCTTTCTCCTCAAAAAGCATTAACCCTACATTTCTGTTACCCATGGCTCACTTCAGCTCAGGCACTCTTGATTAAAAGCCAAACCCAGAAAAAAACAGCCTGGAAGATTTTAAAAAGCCCTCATGCCTAGCAGCTCTTACCAACAGGACAGAACTGCTTCCTTTGTGAAATGAAAATGCCTCTATCTTTTCTACTTCTGTTTTTCCACCAAGTGATCTCTTCCTTCTGGCTTTGTTTTAAAACCTAAGGTAAATGTCAGCTCAGCCAGGCCCTAAACCAAAGCTTGTTCAAGTCAGGGGAAAGTGTCCTACCTGCAGAGCAGCTTTGGAGCACACATGAGAACTAGTGGTTACATCACAGAGAAGATGCTGTTACAGATCCTTTACCATCAAAAGCAGATCAGGGCTCTGCAGTGCTTGTCTCCACACAGATGGGCTCTCCTCATGCTGAATAACTAATGAGTTGTTTGGAAACAGGGGAACAAAATACAGCTGGAGCCTAAAGTTTCTTCTCCCAGATGACAAGCCATGGGGCAAGAGGAAATGGCCCCAGATTGCAACAGGTGATGTTTAGATTGGGTATTAGTAAAAGTTTCTTCACTGAAAGAGGAGGCATTGAAACAGGCTGCTCAGGGCAGTTTTGGGCTTAGTCAAGAATTGTAGACAGTGTGGACAGGAAGTGAGCACAGACAGAGCTATACTGTGAAGACTCAAGACCAGACCAGAATGTGGAAGACAGACGTGTGAAAGATTAAGGAGAAATCCTCTCCAGCAAAAAAGGGTCAAAATCTCCTGCTTCCTTGCTGGAAAGGTATTGTAAGTGTCTAGTGAGGCTCCCCAAGCTGTCTAAGCACTGTAGTGTCAGACTGTAGCTGTTTTCTTAATAAACTTGGTAATTGGCATGAAAACTCAGACTGAACTTGAGTATCTGGTTTCCTTTGCTCCAAAAGAGCCTTTTTCCTCTGAACTATGAAAAAAAAAAAAAAAAAAAAAAAGGAATGAATGTCTGGCTGCTACAGCCAACTCCAATTTGCTGGATTTATTGTTAAATGCTGAGTTTTGAGACTGCAGTGGGATCCAGGAATGTTAAAAAACACCAAGCTCCTACTCCTCTGCCACTCAGCAACATTATACCTAGGAGAAATTACAATACCAAGTTGACGAAAGCAATTAAATACACAACTCCCAGCAGAAATGAGAAAGAATTGAGAACAGAGCATGGAGAGCTCTGAGAAGGTTTGAATCAGCCCCTGTGCAGCCAGCACACTACTATTTCTGCAGAAGGGTGGCTCCAGAGGAGGGGCAGCACAGTCAACAGAGCTTGAGTCCAAAGTCCCAGCATTGTCAGCCTCAGAAGGCTGAGTCCAGATTCAACTCTTCATACTCTGAAAATTCAGGTTTGGAACTATGAGATATGATTTCTACCTTAATTTTAAATGACCCACACATTCTCAGGAGCTGAGAAGTTGAAGAACACCAAAAAAATGCAGCTCTCCATGAATTTGTCAATACACACTGAGAGCAGGATTCCCAGAAGGCAGTAGGCTTTCTCCCCAGCATCACAGCACACACAGTGTGCTCCACCTGCACCATTCCTGGCTTAGCTTTGTGTGTCACTTCAGCTCTGGAGGTGGGCCAGCCCCAATGCAGTCCAGGATCACCTACTCATCTGCAATGCAAATTGCACCTGAGCCTGCCAACCTGGCAGTGGTTTTTCTGTAAGCCTTGACATCTGTAAAGCTCAGCACTAAGTGACAAGACAGGGCACCTGCCCAGCAGCCACACTGGGAAATTCCTGCCACACTTGCCCAGCTCTTGCTTTTTCTGAGCTCACAGACCCTCCCAGCCCACTGCAAAGGCAAACTGCAACCCAGGCATGCTCTGAGAGGTTGTTGAGGGCTGCAGTACCAGCCACACAGTCCAATTCCATCCATTTCCAATGGCACAGCATCCATTTCCCTAAAGGGAGTAAAATCTGCCCTGCTCGACTTCCAGAAGCCCTGCTTGGGCAGTCCCTCTCAGAGATCTACTTTGCCATCTGTTACGATTCTGGGATGGATCTGTGCTCTCCACCGCAGGTCTTCAGATCTTCTGCATGTCAGGGCTTCTCCAGAGTGTCAGTGGTTCCAGATAAAGAGGCACAGTTGATTGTGAGGATTTAAAGGTTTTGAGTGATGTAGCCTATTCAAAAGTACAAGTGACAGCTGGATTTCTGTCCTATAGCAACTATTGCCAAAGTGACAAGAGTCCCTGCATCCTGTGACACTTCCCATGCTATTGTCACTGGTTCCACACTGCTGCTGCTTTCCTTGGGGATTTTTTTTTCCTTTTTTTTTTGTTTGTTTTGTTTCCAGTCTTTAACATCTACTGTCCCTTCCACAGACAACACAACGAGACATTGCACCATGTCAGAACCTGCCTGACATAAATCCCTCTAAAAGTTTTCTCCTCCCTCAGTTCCCACAGGCTGCTTTTCCAGTTGTGGGCAGGGATTGTTTCCAGGAAAAGCTGGATGCAGCACAGGGCATATTTTTGCTTTTGACCATCATCTCTGGAGCCAGTCTAACAGCAGCATCAGAGCACTCACATCTAAGCAGGGAGAAAGCTCAAAGCACCTGCTCATCTGGAGCAGCCTTAAGGACCAAGACTTCAACATGAGAAAGGAAAAGCAGCAGCTCCCATTGCAATTCTGGGTGTTGCTGTGGGAAAGGAAGCCAGGAGGAGAGGAGCTCCCTTGTGATGAGTTGATTCTGGCTTCCAGCATGAGCACAGTGAGCTGGAACAAGGGAGGCTCCCATGCAATGAATCTTCTGCAGCTGCCAATGTTGAGCAAAGAGGTTTGGAATGAGTGACCTCCCTATGCAATGAGGTAACAACCACCTCATAACAAGGAAGGGCACGAGGTGCCTCCTAGAATGAGACAGAACCTACTGGGAGGATATTACACCCCAGGACATTTCCCTGCCAGAAGGCAGCACAGAGGAGCTCACACCAAATCATTAAAGCAGGGCACACTGCCAAACTGCCCACAGCCCTTTCAGAAAGCAGGCCCCACCTTGCAGGCTATCCCAGAAACATGCCTTCTCTGAGAGAGGTGGCTCCACCCTGCTCCTTTCCACCCAGCCCTGTCTGTGAGTCTGTCTGGGCACTGTACCTGCAGTGAAGATCTGTGCAGCCACTGCCAGGAAGGCGTCAGACACCACGGTCTCAGAGTGCAGAGAGATGTTCAGCTGGCGGGCGATGTTCCTGTACACATTGGGGCGAATGTACTCCAGCTCATCCCCTGCAAACAAACAGCCACCAGTCAGCACACACAGCACCAAGCCCTGCTCTCACCAGGGAGCAATCACAGCTGGGATCACCCCAGGGATGCCTTCAGCCTAAGAGTCTGAAGCCCAGCTCCACCTAAGTTCAGGCAGGCAGAGTGCTTAGGGTGGTTTAGATGCAATTCCCTAAGCCCAGTTCCATCTCAGTTTAGGCAGGCAGCAGTGCTTAGGGTGGTTTAGATGCAATTCCCTAAGCCCAGTTCCATCTCAGTTTAGGCAGGCAGAGTGCTTAGGGTGGTTTAGATGCAATTCCCTAAGCCCAGTTCCACCTCAGTTTAGGCAGGCAGAGTGCTTAGGGTGGTTTAGATGCAATTCCTTACCACCTGCACCCTGGGACTCCTAAAAAGGAGCAGAGACAGGCAGTGGCTCTGTAGCAGTGGTGTGGCTGCAGTAATCCCTGATATAAATGCTGCTCCCAGGCTGCCTGCCTGCCTTTCCTCCACAGGAGACAGGCCTCAGATAAGCAAAGCCATGACATTTTATTTCAGAATTTATTTCAGAAGCGAGAAGGAGGGATGTACATCCATGTAAGCTTTTGTGAGATACGCCCTTCCTCAGCACCCTGTCAGGCTTGTACAAAAATGCCTGAAGTGCAAGAGAGAGAATCTTGAGAAACTCAAGAATGCTGAAGGCTGATGAAAGCCAAGGATCCACCCAGAGCTGCACAACATTAATTAAACAAAGAGACTCTCAGCTATTTTATACTCACGCAGGCACTTGAGAGTCAGTCTGGAGTTCTTTCTCTCCTCCAAATGGTTAAAGAGATGTTCATTTGCATGGCTGACTGCTCAGCAGCAAGGTACCTGACACACACAAATGTGCTTTCACTTCCAGAGTGCTCTCTGCCCGTCTGGGAAATGGCAGGCCAGCTTGAAGACCAAGACAAAAACACCAAGGACAAACAGAGAACCTCCTCCAAAAAGGGCTGAGCTATGGAGCTTGGGAAACAACAGTTAAGCTTTTCCTTTGTAGCAAAACAAAACAGTTTTTGAGCAGTAGAATTAATAAATCCTGGTCTCTAAGGGATTTCTCTCTCTGCAGAGGTTCATGGATATTTAATGAAGGTTGCCCAGCTGCTGTAGGAGCATGACACCATGCAAACACCACGTGGGACCAAGGCTCTTTGTGCATGGAGAGCCCTTTCTGGCTTAGATTGAGACACACTGTGCTCTTCTCCTGCACAGGGGTGCTCTGGGACAGAAAGAGTTATCCCAAGAGCTTTATATCCCGCTGCAAGACCCAGGTGACCTGGCCCAGCCAGAGGACAACTGATCTTCCTCAAAATTTCATTTATATGAGAGGTAAAAAGGAAGATGTCACTGCAATCAGGTTTTTGTTATAGAGCCACTAGCTACTGATCCTTAATTCATTTGTCTGACACTCAGCACAGGCAACACCCAGCCCTACAGAATTCCACAGCTGAGCTCTCCCAGCCCTTTCTGAGCATGGGATTGTCCCTGTTTGATTGCAAGAGGAAACCTGCCAACACATGGTCAGCCCTGATAAGAGGAAACCTTACTTGGACAAATGAACAGCCTTTTTCTCCTCCCAGGCAGCACACAGGCTTCCTGGAAAATGTAAGGAAATGGGGATAGCCCTGCTAAGCTGAGAGGGAGGCACAGGAGGCTGGGATCAGCCCTTGGTAGCCTGCCATTGCTACAGCTTCTAACAAGCAGTGCCTGGAGGCCCCAGATGAGATCAGGGTTTGGCTGGAGGCACATATGCCCTGTTCTGCAGCAAGGCACAGGGCAGGCAGGAGCATCCTGGGAAGGAAAAGATTCCCATGCTCAGAGAGCCTCTCTGCCCCAGCAGCACCAGGACCTCTTCTGTGGCATGATACCTTGGTGCTGGTCTCCAGTGTCCTTGTCCTGATGCCAAATTTTGCAACATTAAGAGCAATCTGGGGGATTTTCCTCCTTCCTCCAGTGATTATGGAGGAATTAGCAGGGCAGAAGCGACAGTTCCCATTGCAGTGGTCAAAGGGCCTTGGCCAGAGGAAATACAAGTTCAGATAAACCAGGCCTATGACAGTCGCAGCAGGTTGGTCTGGGGTGCCTCATGTGGCTGTACCATTAGGTTTCACCATGTCTGACTCATTAATTGCCATAATTAGCTGCTAAGCCTCATTGAGCTGATGGAGCCTCCCTCTCTGTGACCTCCAATAGCATTGCCTGTGCCCAGGACTTCTGCTGGCCCACCAGGCAGCTCATCAGAGACCCTGTGTGCAAGTGGGCTAGGAAACACTCCAACTTCCCATCTCAAGAGGCTTCTCAGAACTATCATGAAGGAAAAAAACTGGTCTTGCTTGTTTGCAGTGCTTAGGAAGTGGCTAAGGATTACCATTCCTGGCAGGTGGCTGGATACCAGCAGCCTTGTGCTGGTTAGAGCAGCAAAGGGGAAAAGAAAAGGATGGGCCATGTGACAAGTAGAGTTTCTAAAGAAACAGGACAGAAGCTGTTCTTCATCCTAATGAGGAGGACTGCTCACCTTTCTGGTTGCATGGGTACCACATGGTGCTCTCCAAACAGATTCGCTCAGAGAAGGCACCAAGCTCCTGGGACTGTCAGCCAAATCTTTCCATCTGGACAATCCAGAAGACGCCTTCAGATCCAGTGAGCCACCTGCTTGCCCTTTAACATGTTCCAGGCCACCCACAGAAGACTGGGTTGAAAGTACAAAAATCTCAACCCCCAACGCAGGCAAAGAAGAAAGGGAGCACAAACAGACAGAGATTGACAGAACAAAAAAATTCCCCCAAAGACCAAACAACCACTGGAAACAAAAGCAGAAGTAAAATCAGCACAGAAGAGAAAAAGTGAAAAAGAATGAATTTTTTTAAAAGTCAGTCAAAAGAAACACAGCTTTGCCTTTAAAAAAAACCAAACAAACTGGTGGAAAAGGGAGAAAGTGGGGACACCAGCCCCTGTTCTGACTTTGTTAGGCCCAGCTAATGCTTGCTTCACCAGACCTGTCTGATGTGATTCAATCAGATGCAAATGCTGGTGGTAGCTTCCATGCCAGATGTGAACTAATACACCAGCCTGCAGGCAAAGAGAGATGTTGGAAGCACCTTCCAAGAATAAAGGTGTTGGGATCCCAAATGACAAACAGCTAGACTAGAGCAGACAGGATGCTGCACGACCCAAAACATAAGGCCAAGCAACTGCCAACATTTAGAGGGTGCTCCTGGTACAAGCTCTAAAGCACATCTTCATGTCACAGCCTCCAGGCATGACTTTCAAACTGAAATCTCTGAATCCCCCATAGTTGCTGTGCTGTGAGAGAGGCACACAGTATGCCAGACAACACCAATCAACTCCTTCTTGCTCCAGCAAAAAGCAAGAAAACTCAGGTCTTGCTGAATAACTAAGGTAGACAAAGGAAATTTTAAAAGCAGTTTTTATAAAATCTCCAACAGCACATTTTCTAAGCAACTACCTCCAAATTAAAGCTGGGTGAAGCCCAAGTCCAGCAGTAGCAGTGTCCTAGAAGATGCCAGATGCACTGTGGCAACTAAGTCTGGAGAAAACACTGCTAAAATGCCCAGCTGAGAAAGACTGCTCTAAGTACTGTGAGAACTGCTACACAGCTGGAGACCTGTGCACACTGAACCTGCTTGCTGCTGGGCTTCCTTAGACTGCTTTGTGATTTTGAGCTGCTGCAAGTCCTCAGAAAAAGGCAACTTTGCAGAAACCCTGTGCTGAGAGGTGCTCCAAGAGACTGAGGAAACGCAAGAAAATGAGCTGTTTAAGGAAGATCACTAAAACTCAATGCCTCAAGCAGAGAAGAAAAAGCTCTGTATCATCACATGAAAAGCCTCTTCCAGAAGCCTTAGTCTGGTGTGAATGGTTCCATCCATGTGCTCCCCCATCCCAGCAGGACTCACCAAGCCGCAGCAGTATGGTGGACACCTCGGCCAGCTTGCCCCCAGGCACTGGGGCGTTGTACTCCGGCTTGCTCCAGCTGACACCTGCCTGAATCAGCCTTGAGTTTATGTAGTCTCTGCAGAGAGCCTTGGCTTGGGACACAAGCTCTTTGTCAGTGGGAGACCTGTCAAAAACCTCCATCACCTCTGCAGCAAAGACTGAGGAGCGGCGTAGCACCTCCATCCTCGAGTGCTGAACCCACAGCTCTGCATGCACGGACTGGGAGGCTGAGCCAAAGCCTTTGATTGGAATCTGCAGGACTTGTCTACGAATCCTCTGTCTTCAAGGTCTGTCAGAGCTTCCTGCAGTTCTTCTCCACAGGCCAGTTTTTCATTTTAGCTGGTAAATAAAAGCATCTGTAAGTCCTCTAGCATTGCAAAGATGTAAATCAGAAGTTCAAGAACACAGCTATGCTGAAGTCAGTAATATCACATTTGCAAAACTTTTGTCTTGGTCCATCTTACAGACGGGCAAAGTCTTGCATTTTTGAGCTGCTGACTGTCCCTGACAGGCATGGCTCACAAGGGCTGCAGGTTTGAACTTTTGAGGTGTTTCCTCTCTTCCTGTTTAGATTTAGCAGTTCTAGAATTACCCATCAGAGAGACTAGACAATCAGAGCATGGAAACCCTTCATAGAATGTGCACATAATCTCAGCTTGTTTCAATTAAACTGAAAAAAAAACCAAAAACCAAAAAAAAAAAAAAAAAACCACCCAAATACCAGTTACAGTAACCTCAACCAGATGTCAACAGATATTCCAGCTCAGTAGGTCATAGATCTTTCTGAAGAAATGGCACTACTGCAAGAACAAGGGTATGGGAGCATTTGAAATGTCTTGATGGAGACAGTTTTCTGAGATATACTCTCAGTTTAGGTTTTGGTTGTACCACGCTTTTCCCCCAAAACAACGTGCATACTACCACGTTAAAACACCTAGCAATAGCAGAGAAAGCAAAACAGAAAAGTAGATTCTTGAAAAGGTTTAAGCTGTGAATGCCTTAAGGGAAACGTCAAAATTTCTTCAGAGGCACCTGAATTCATCTGCTGATCTGGATTTTTAACCCAGTGCTGCTTTTGAAGTCAGAGTCAGACCAGTCTTTATTCAGATGTTAATAAATGCATTTTTGCAGTTTCAGCCACCTACTTACAACGACGATTTTCAAACAAAATACAGCCAGTTATTTCAGTTTGCCCAAGGAAAATATATATTTACCTCTCATGTTGCACTTTTTCCCCCTCAGTGATTTCTTTTTGGGTTTGGTTTCACGTTTCTTTAGAAGATCTGCATCACTGGACAACGGGTTTAGGATTCACAGGTTAGTGCCACACTTCTCTGGAGAGCACCAGGCTGCTCTCTGTGCTTTCCACAGGGCTGGTGCCAGCACCTCCTTCTCCATCAGCCGCACATGCTGGCTGCTCCACCGGGATCCTTGGGGTTTGCTCTCCCGCTTTTAAGGGACCCAGGCGCAGAGGAAAGCTTCTGGCTTAAGCCTTGTAAGGAAGATGAAATAACCGGGAGGTGGGGTTGCTATGCCCAGAGAGAGACGCTTTCTCCTCCCCTTGCTTCTCTCTTAAGGAGGCTCTCTGTTGTTCTTCACTGGGCTTCGTTCAAGGACTCGGCTCCGGGAGGGTGGGAGCATCATTTCTGGACCAGGTTATCCCACGTAACAGATGATGAATGCATTGATGAAACTGGGATAATTCCTGCTGGATTCCCAGAGCAGCTTGGGCAGAGTTGATGTTGGTCTTTCATTTTCGTACGGTGCCAAGTGGGGGAATTAGATATTCATATTCAGCCCTGCCCATTCAATCACCTCCATCATTTTGGAATATGTCCCTGCCGATGCAGGGGGCTGGAAATAGATGATCTTTAAGGTCCCTCCCAACCCAAACCATTCTGTAATTCTATGATGAATTTATGATTAACACAGCTCAGGGCTAAGGCAAGCAGTGCTTACAACTCTCTCCAAACCATGAGTAGTCTGGTTAAAAAAAATGAAGTGGCTTTGTCATAGGAAACAGTTTATCCAGAATGAAGTGTATTGCAGGAACTTGCCCACTTTATCTCAATGTGTTATGGAAAATATATCAATGAGTTCCAATATATTTATAAATTAATTTCAGCTTCTTGTTGCAGCATTATCATATTAATGTCACAATGTTCAGCTTTCTTCCGTGTGCGCGTGTTGCACCATTTCATTTCAATAAACCACACACAAATGTTGGCTTGCTGTGTTGCGATTTGAAACAAAAGAAGCTTTAATAATAGAAGTTTCCTGCAGCCAAGAAATTCTACCAGACCAAATACAAATTCTCCCCAATAATAGTTGGTATATTAGCAACTGGGTGTTTTGCATGTTTGTATCACAATCTTTCTGAAAGGAAGTCAGAAGTGAGGCATAACTGCTGTCATCTTGTTGCCTCCCAGAAAAGACAGAAGAATGCCTCTCCGAGGTGTTGGTCACATAAATCCCTCCAGTACAACGTGCACCAGTGCTGGTCTCCAAATCAAGGGATAAAAAGGAACAAATGAACTTTTTAAAAACCTTATTATGTGACGTATTGAACATTCTGGCCAGCATCCAACACACAGCTCAAGCACAGATTAACACCAAGCATGTTGGCTGCCATTAACTGGATTGCTGTCTTGGAAAAGGGCTGAGCTACCTCACACCCTTCAGCAGCACTTCTGAGCTGGCTTTTTCGGGGAAAGGAGCAGGGTTAAGGAGAGGAACATGCATGCAGAGATGCCAGCTGGGACCCCAGCTCAGCTCAGTGTGATCAGGGTAAGATGGCAGTAGTGACTGTGCATCGCCAGCACCAGATGTGTTTGCACCAAGATTTTCTCAGAAATTTGTTTTTTATCCAATAGCCCTACTCAGAATTTAATATAGGCATAGAAGCTGAAATCAAGACTTCAGAGATTCTGTGCTACTACCTTCCCTTAGCCCACCTATTCCCAGCAGAGTGGGCCTGATAGTGTCTTGGAAAATTCTATTTTTGCCTTTGCCACCTTGATGGCTGAAAAATCATTAAAAATTATGCCTTAGCTTCCTGCAGCAGCTGACAGCTTGACACAGGGGCCCTATATAAACTGTTCCTATTCAGTAGGGCTATGAAATAAAATGAATGCTTAAATATCAGCATTGCTTAACTAATGATAATTTTCCCCAGAAAGCTGGCAAATATGCAAGTGCCACAGTGCTTCCAGCTCCCTGTGAGTGCCAATCTCATCCCACATGTGTTCCCTGCCCAACTGTCACAGCATGCAGCACCCCCTCAACTTCCACCCTGCAGCAAAGACACAAAAACTAGAACCATGAGGGGGTTGTGTATAAAAAAACAAACTTTGTATTACAAAACCTCCACCCAATACAGCATGGTTTTCTACCTATATTATTTATACATTGTTATTAAAAATACAGTTTCACACTGAATGATGCCCCTATAAGTAAAAACAGATGAAACCACTCAGCTGACCAGAAAAGAAGTGGTGCTACAACCCAATGTTGTGTTGGTGTAATCAGAGCCCTTTTTCCCATAGAATGTTTATGCTTAGGGAGTGGATCTATAATGGGAAAACCCCTGTAGCAAAGGAATGACAGGAACCAGTGCAAAAGCAGTTTTTATCACCTCTATACACTGTTTCCAGTGCAGCTGTTCCTGGCATGACAGTGCTCTGGTTGGAACAGGCTCCTGGAACAGCTCCTGTCTCAGGTGGAATGACCAAAACAGCTTAGAGCATCCCTTTAGTAAAACCAGGGGACCACAAAGATATCTTTAATATGCACCTCAAGTGGGAACAAGCCCTGGAGAAGCCACATCAGTGAGAACACACAGATAGTTTAATTGTGAACAGCTTTGCTCAATATTAAACAGTTCAACTGCTAGAGAAGGAAGTCTCTGGGAAGGCCTTTCAGCAGTTGTAGCTGAAGCAAAGTAGCCAGTGAATTGTGAGAACAATGCAGAGGGTCTGCATGACACAGAGCATGCAAGAGCATGAGAATGCTCCAAGGCCAAGGAGGTCATTCACAGTTTTCCCACAGCCTGGTTCTGACTGCAGCTATTGCTGTGTCTCACCTTGCAGAGCTCATCCCAGCCACCTCACATATCCTACAATTCCAGCAGAAACTGCTCACAGAGCTCCTATGTTATAAACACCTGCAGAGTGAGTACTTTGAGAACCAGACAGTTGTCAAAGTCATCCAGCTAATCTTCAGAGAGTCTGGGAACCAGCTCTGCTAACCTCTCCCTGCTCTAAGCGCCCCTTCAGAGGCAAAACTCTGGCACTGTAGCCAGACCAACTCCTACCAAACCAAGCCTGAACCACCTCCTGCATTGTCTCACTCACTTTTAATCTACAGTCTTCTGTGATTTTTGTAGCAATACTTCGAGTCTGTGTTTGTGAAGTTATCAACTCTGCAAACACTCTTACAATGTTGGGCTTTGTGCTGCAAAGTTGTACAGGAGGAAAGGAAGGTTGGACAAAACACTTCTTTTTACATAGAAATATTTTGCCAGCTGCAATAGGAAAACAATACATGGAAGCAGCAGCTTAATGGGACTTAAACACAGAAGCTTTTGAACATTTTTCTTGTTTCTGAAGGCCTTGATTCAAAGCCTTTTCAAAGCCATGCAGTGAGTTGAATCACTTGCTTTATGGGATCACCTTGGAGTGTCACATAGCAGACCAAAGAGGCTGTGTCACAGTCAACTTATTTTCCACAGCCTTTAGATAATTCTCCTTCACAAGGATACAGATCTAGTGATTTAAACACATCAAGTTCAACAACCAATCCATTACTTTGGTTTCTGATGCAGACTAGCACTGATACCCAATGCTTTCATCTCTTAACCCACTGCTGTCACTGCAGACACAACTTCTCTGTTATCCATATGTCTTGACAAAGAACAGAGATATGGTGTACCCCAGAACTGATGTACAAACTGGGCAAAGGGGAAACTAGCAGTTTGAACTGAATCATAGAATATCTCTACCTATATTCCTGAATCTTATTCTGGTAACGTTGTCTGAGAAGAGTTTAACCAACTGTTCCTTCTGAGGTAGCAGTTAATCAGCTGCCCACTGCAACATCTAGGACTTTGATGAGGCTGCATCATCTGCTCCAGAACCTACTTCAGTAAATATAATGTTTTGTTTGTCTCCTGTCTCCTAATTTGCTTCAAAGTGACACATTTTACTGAATGGATCAATCGTCTCATAGCAAAGAAGGCAGCAGACACAAAGAAAAAGTTTTAAGTTGTTCAACAACTATAGCTTTGTTTTGAAACACAAATATTTACCACTAAAAGGGAAAGGCAGAAAATACCTAATGAGGTCACTGTCCCCAAGAGATCAGAGTTTTCTTCCCTTCCAAGCTCTAATCAACAAAGGCAGAGGGTAAACCTTTGTCTCATTCTAGCAACTAACCACTAATAAGGTTTGGGAACCAGTTCACACTCACACATGGGATAAATGCACGTGAACAGGTAAAGACAGGCAGGTGCCTCTGCCTGCAGTGATCCCGAAATCAGAGCCTGAAGTGGGTACAGGCACTTCTGCACTGGTTCAGCAACATTTATGAGCTCTGACGCATTTATGTGCAGCTGCAAGACGTGTACTGGCACACAGACGTGTCCTACATAGGCAAAGGAATTGCTGGATCTGATAAAACTGGGCAGGACCCTACCCTGTAAACATCTTCATGCCCTAAACATGCTCCAAGGGATTTAAATTCAAGTTTTGCATATTCAGAATGTAACCCTACTTGTAATTAAACCCGTGGTGACTTTCGGAAAGCCTCTTCAGGCTCTTCAGTCTTGGCCTCTTCTACTGGGCAGGGCAGCAGCTATGGCCTTAAAAAAACTGTCTGAGACAAGGAGGCAAGGCTGACGTCTCAAGTCTGCACAGACCACATTCAGGCTGCATGGTTGCTTCACACAGAGTATTATACCTTACAGCACCTCCCTTAGGATGCAGTTCTGCTCTGAGTGCGGCAAAACATTTTTAAATGCTTGATACACCTCTAGACTTTGTGGAATTCCACATTGCAAAAGTTTTCTTGGTTAACAAGAGTGACCCCTCTTACTCTGTGGAGCAGTATAGGGCTGTTTTCTGCAGCAGCAGGGTCAGCCACAGCAGCCTTCATGTCCAGCTGCTCATATCAATTCCTAAATCATCCTTCCAAATTGCACTGTGATAATTTAGGGATTGCTGGCACTGTGGATTGGCTCAGGAAGATGGTTGGTTGTTTTTCATCTGGATGTGTTTTCATCTGGATGTGATGAACCTTCCATTCAGAGCACATCTGCAGAGATGTATCAGCACAAGCAAGGTCGTTACAAGCAAAAGGAAACAAATTCAGCTTTGCCATCCAGAAAAATGCACAGGAAGCAACTGAACTAGTGTTGATTGTCCACATAAAAATGCAGCTGTGGTGATCTGGAGCTTCCTAGCCCACTGCAGAAGACAGAGAAAGAGAAGGCAATTCTCTTACCTGCCAAGAGAAGGTAATCAACCAATTTGATTGTTCAACAGCTCACCTCCTGTCAGCTCAGCATGTCTGGGTTTTCCTGCACTTTAAAGATGAGAGCTTTTGTGGCTTCTGATGGAAGAGACCTTAACCAGAAGGAGCGGGGAAGGAATGTTACCTGACATTAACCTATCCGAATCTGGCACACACAATAGACAGGACAAAAGCAATTCCCTCCTTCAGGCTGACACACGAACTTGATCAAGTAGGTGTCCAAAGCAGGGTTGGCTTTCATTTCTTGTCTCCTTTACTTTAGTCTACTTTGGGCTGGAGTGTTTCCTTGACCCTGAGTTGGGTGCAGTAGCTGCTCTGAGTGTTTGGGATCAGGTGATCCACGTGCCCACCCATTCTCAGGGAAGAAGGAAAGCCTCACCATCATCAGTGATCCCTTCCCAGGCTCCCTAGTGCGTTCTGGTTGGACAAGAACTGCTACAGATCTTCAACCATCAGTTCTGCAAGAGCCAGGAGGCTCTTGGTGCTATTCTTGCACAGCACACCTCCAGTGTGTCACTTTGCACTGGCATGACAACAGCAAACATCTGGCCAGATGTTTTAAAAAGTACTGCCAAAGGTGCTGGGGGTGGACCCACTCTAGTCAAAGTGATTCAAATCAATCTTAATCGTATTTAAGAATCAGCAAGCAGGAAATCTTGTTTTGAAGTCACTAATTTTATCTGTTTCTAAGAGAAGACGAGTCAGACTCACCTGTTTATTTGTGTCAGACAATATCTCATTGCTATGGTTTCTCTCTCAGCAAAAAAGGAGAAAAGTGATGTGTATTAAAGAAATTTTACAGCTGACACCAATCAGAAATCTGAATGTGTCCAGGGTGTTTTCTGATATTTTAACTTCCTGTTGCTAGTGCACCCTTGAACATTACAATAATGCAATTTAAAATGTGAGGAAAATAGCAATAAAATGTCTATTTATGTGCTAAACTAAAATATCAAACATGAAGTTGAAAACGGCTTGGGAATGTGGAAAGGCAATCAAAATCAAAAAAACCCTGTAACACAACTGTTCTTATACAGGTACTGAACTGAGTCAGCTGCTGAAATGAATAAGCAGCTGGAGACCAAAAGCCTTTTCTGGAGACAAATTCAAGACTTCTGAGATGTTGCAAGCTCAGAGAAGTCTTTCTTTCTGAGCTAATTCAGTTTGTCCTTTGACTATGAGATGCCAGAGAGGTAGAGGAGAAAAATCTACTCCATATTAGGCAAGATTAATTACTTTTCAAAAGAAGTCTGGCGAACCACCTCAACATAAGCAATGCTGCTTGCCTCTATTTTAAAAGCCACTCAAATTTTATACCATGCTTTCTATCACTTCAGAATTTCAACAAATCCTCACAGCTCTGGTATTTTTGTTTCGCAGCAAAGAAAGGGCTTATGTGACTTGATAATCCTAAGAGTCTTTTCCAACCTAAATGACTCTAGGAAATATTGACTTACCTACATGAATAAGCTCTAAGTGAAAATTTGCACTAAAAGATCCATTTAGCATTCCACAAATTTCACCTGAGCAATGAACTCATTGCTTGAATGAGTGCAGTGCCCCACAAGTGATTTGGGGGAGAAACCAGCAATACTCCAGCAGGTTAAATCTGAAGTCTCTCAGCAGCAAGGAGGAGGATAACGAGTAAAATAGAATTAGGGGAAGTGTTTCCAAAGAATGAAGCAGAAACTCATAAAACTACAGTTCTGGGGAAGAGAGGCACCTCATTCCAGTGACCAGTCTCAGCTGAAGCGTGGAGTTAATTCAGTATTTCCAAGTGTTAGTGGTTTAAGGGGCAGTCAGTGCTGTTCAGCATCATCACACATGGCAAAAAACAGTGAGAAAGAGCATACACTCAAATCTCACATTTAAGAACTGCTGCATTGGATAGAAGCAAGAAATGAGAGAAACACTTCCAGTAGCTTTTCACTGCCACCAAGACCCTAGAAGAAGCCAAACCCATCTCCTCCTCTGTGAGGCAGACAAGCAGCCACTGAGCTGTCTTGTACACTTCCTGCCGTATGTTTGCTGTTTAAGGTGCGCTGGTGTCCTAGCAGAAGCCTCAAAGCAGGGCAGATGTACAGCATGAGTAATTTAACAGACAATCTTGATACAAAAGAAGTAGATGCTGGTCATTGGGAGTTATCAGAGCAAAGCCAGCTTCATGCAGACCTGCCCAGGGTCTGTGTCTCTCACCAACTCCCAAGCTCATCTTCATTTAAGGCTCAATTTCTCATATCCTGGAAATCACAGACCAGTTTCTCTGGATAGAAGTTAAGGCAGGATACAATTTCTTGCTGGCATTAACATACACATAGCATTTTGTTAGAAGAAATATAATGTTTGTGATTTCAGTTCTAGAAGCAGCCGTGAGTTCATCAGTCTCACACTGCAGTGGCCTGGAGCAATTTACATAAATTATGAGTGAACCTTGCAGAACCTCAGGGCACACAGCTGTTAATGGCTTTGACCCAGACAGCAGAGGCCAAGGAAGAGTTCATAAATTAACAGTAGTTTGTGTTAAGTCCCTCAAAACAAAGCCTAAAAGAGCAGCTAGCTTTGCACCTTCCTTGCTTTACAAGAAGACAGAAAGAAAGCCCTTCAGAATCCTAATTCAAGCAACTCCTAACCAGGTAACTGCATCTTCCTGGTTTGAAATGTTTCTGGGTGTTTCTGGATGAAGATGTCCCCGCTCTTGCAGGAGGGATGAGCTAGATGATCTTTAAAAGGTCCTGTTCAACTCAAACTATTCTATGAAATAAAAGAGGAGTGTTTCATTAATTTCTAATTTTCCCTTCCACAAGGCGTGTTGGGAGTTAATGGGAGCATGGACTCAGTTCAGTTTAATTCAGTTCTTTCCTCTGAAATACATTAATCTGAATAATTGGTATTATTTAGTGTTATATTTTAGTTAAATGGCTTGAAAAATATGTTTTGATAAGAAAAAATGCTAGGTTTTTGTCCATGAAACCTTGCATGCTGAACTCAGACCCAGGGATCTGCACTACATTGGGTTTACTCCACCGTGGTTCTCTGCACACAAAAGAAACCCTGAGTTTCTTCTCCAGTACTATCTTTCTCCTTGTTCTTCTGGGTGGATAACTCAGAGGGGACTCAACCATATTTAGCAGCTCCAGTTTAAAAGCAAGTCTGACCCACTGAAGCACCATGCCACGCCATCAGTTCCAGCAGAGTATTTTTTCCTCTGCTTCAAGGAGACTTTACACCAATTTTTATAGGTCTTATGTGGTACCAGACAGGAGTCACCCCTCAGTGATGAATGCCAGGTCCATTGCCCAGATAAAGATTGTGCCAGCAGCTATCCCTTAGAGCTCTATTAAACAGGGGACTCTCCAATCACCTGCACACAGCTTCCAGGGCAGCCAGGACAAATTAGCAGGAAAACAAAAATCTCTTCACAATTACATGAGCCACATCCATTCCCACCTCTGCATAGCATATAGACCTGCAAGAACTCAGAATTCAGCTCAATCCTCTTGAACTGTGTGCTACCACTACCCAGAAACACTGGAAAAACAAGAATTCCATGCTCTCTGCTTGGAGGAACCTTCATTTAATTTAGGGATTTGTCACTGTGGGAAGCAAAGGGTTGCTGAGCCAACAAGAGCATCAGCAGCACTCAGCTTCACAGCTGCAAGCATCCCTCTAGATTATTCCACTCTGCCAGCAAGATTGAGAGATAAAGGCTCTTTTCTTTGCTCAACACTCAAGACAGCCTTAATAGCCACAATATCAGCAGAAAATCAGCCCTGTGCAGCCAATATTGCAAGATTTGTAGTGATACAGTCTGAAAGCAGGAAGGAGACTGATGTAGCTTGAACAGGCTGCTACAGTCTCCGTACAAGCATAGATCTGAAGAGCCATCATCAGTCAGTGGATTTCCACAGTACCAGCTCAGACTGATCTGTCTTGTAAGGTAATGGATTTCTCTTTGAATTCTCCCTGTCTTTACTACAACAAGCACCATTTAAGGCCTGGAGCAGCACATTACTGCCAAAACAAAACAATCATTTTATACTTATCAATAGCTGTGATGCACTCAAATAGAATAATGTCCCATGCCTTACACCCAAGGAAGGAGCAATTTAGATTCAGACTGCTCTCTGCTCCTAGTTTCCTTTGTTGAATTCATGTAAGCTGCTGCTGCACTTCAAAATCTTCACCAAAAAGAAAAGCGACTGTGGAGAACATTCCCATTTAAAACTGTCAATGTAGCTTGCAAGCTCAGGCAGAGAATGTTTTGGCATGAGCTTGAGTGGCATCTGCTATACAGAAGCCCAGGGGCCAAGTCCAGACAAAAACTATAATCCACAGCAAAGAATAAAACTGCCAATGAGTCCACGTCTTGCTTCTTTCTGTACAAGTGCTTTCTTTCCTAGGGCTTGAAAGCTCCACTTTGCACTGGGCAACACCATATGCCCTGGGAACACGACAGATTCGAAAGGATCCTCGTGTCAAGAAGATAATTTGCCTTCTGTTCCTATAGTGGTGCTGTTTAACTGCATCATGCAGGACTAGTGCTTTTCCACACCACTGCTCTCCACAATACCAGCCACAAACCACTCCAGCCTCTCATATCCAAAAGGAGGCAGAATTAGCTCCTCTCGAAACAAGCACCCCAGCACCACCAGAGTTGTTCTCGCAGCACATTTGACAGGAAAGTTTGACCCCTATCTATCCTGCTCAGTAATTCTACCTTTAGGGAGAGCACTCAACAGCCAGCTCTCAGGCTAACCACTCTGCTCCACAGCTCTGTTTATGTTTGGAACGTGCTACCTCTTCTCAGGCTCTCCAGGCTCAGGGTGCCTAAGCTGCAGCTGCAAATAATCGTAGAATCATAGAATGATTTGGCTTGGAAGGTGAATTAAAAGTCATCTCGTTCCAATCCCCCTGCCACGTCCCTTAGGGACTCCAAAGCTAAGGTACCAGACCTAATTTCACCCAGCCACCATGTCCCCAGTCACCTGTACCCAGTTATTGTCACCCTCCACGATACACTCCACTCTCTGCTGGTTTACCCTCACCGTGCCTGAACTTTTAGTGTGGTACCCGGGGTAGACAGAAGAAACTGAACCAGACTTGGCCCCACTCACACAGCAGGAAAGCTCAGAGTCCCAGGACAGAGATCAGGCAGAGGCCACCACCCACCCCGCTGCTCCCTCCTTTGCAAGGGAGGTGTGTGAGGCTGAGTGAACCGCTTTGAGCTCCTGGCTTTGAGCATCGCTTCACGCACCGGCACGAAGGGATGCACGACCCACAACGGCAAGGGACGAGCAGCACCAGAGCAGCGGGGATTTGGCAGGAGCTGCAAAGGACGCAGTGGAGATGCCGGGTGCTGCAGGGAGCCGGGGCTGCAAAGCGCTGTTGCCACCTGCTGGCACCAACACACAGCAAACCAGGCCGGCTTCCAAAAACTCTTGATCTGCCCCAAATCCATCAGTGCTCCCTGACAGCACGGCCAGGGCAGCTCTCCGGACCTGTCACAAATACAGGGAAGCGGGGAGCAGGGTGGAAAGGTCTGAGCAGCTCCAGGACTCAGCACCAGGCTCATGTTCTCATCTCAAACACAGAGCAGCTGCCCCTGCCCCAAGGACATTTCATAGCACACTGCTCTGCCCAGCTCTCCCACGGACTTCACAGAAACAGAGCCAGGCGTGTCAGCTCATTGAGCAAAAGCTGTAAATACCTGGGTTAAGATTTCTCTCTTATGTGAGAATTACAAGGATTGTCTCAAGCAGTGTTTATTCCACACTGGCAGCAGAAAAACATCAATTTTTTAAAATAACTGCCTTTTAATAGAGAGGATATTTACCAATTTTGACTAACAGATCTCTGATGAAGGCTCCAGTTCTGTGGACAGGAAAAAAGCAGACTCCATGGGCACACAAAACTTGCCCTGGGAATGGGCACTGCAGCACAGCTTACTTACAAGTAGCTTTGATAATTATAACATAAATAACATAACATAAATATGACATGGGGTTTAGGGACTGGGTGTTGAGCAGAAGACTTGTTTAAATATTACATTTTTATGTCATCAGCTTTTAAACAATTTTTTAATTATTATTATTCAGGAGGTTTGTCCCTTTGCTTTAACAGAAAGAACTAGAAAAGGGAGAAGAAAAATTTAACAATCTTATCCTCTTGAAAATCGTTCAACAGAGAAGACAAAACTTCTAAAAAGCAGTAAAAAACCCTAACAATAGAAAAGCCCCACACAAGAGATGCCCAAAGTTCCCTTTCTCAGGGCCAGGTGAAAGCTGCAACCCTGAACACTCAGCAATTGAACTCTTTTAGGCTTGGGCACTCCAGCATGTCATTAACTCTCTGGTGCTTTCCTCTAGCTGAAATATTTTCTCTTTTGCACTTGCTTAGCTGGCTTTTTCCAAACATAGATCTCCTGGATGCAGGGACTGGGCTTCTTTCAGTGGAGATGGATGGTGCAGTGCACAAGGGTAACTTCAGGGTACTGGAGTAAAAATCGTAGTATGATTGTTCTGTAGCTGCAGATGCTAACGTTAAAATTAATGGAATAAAAATGAAAGAGAGAGAACGAGCCTGCTAGGAACTAGCACTGACTGAAAACCAGGGAGCAAGACTTTGGCTCCTGTTGATACATTCTGGAAATCAAATGGAGGTGATGATGGGTACAAATGTGCCATGGACAACTGTGGAGAAGCAGGGACACCTGCTTCAGGGTCAGAATTTGTTTCTGCACTCTTCTGAGCACATTGCAATCCTTTCCCCTACAAAACAGGCCCAAAAACAGCTGCCTGGCAACAGAGCAATCATCTCTAGGCCCTGTACCCCCAGCTTGTCCCAGCCAAAGTGTCCAAAGGAATCATCTACTGACCCATAAATGGTTTCTTCCAGGTGCTGGCCAGACCAAAATCTCACACACAATCCCTCCTGCCTATTCATGGAGCAACAGGCCACAATGCAGATGAGGAAAAACACAATTCCACATTTGAACCCCTCTGTCTCCTGTGCTCCCAAGCCAGCTTCAGCAATTTCAGAAGGAATTGCCAAGCTAACTTCACATGACAATCATTTTTATGAAAATCTTATCCTGAACTGACAAAACAAATTGCTGCTCCTGTGTGCGTGTTCAGACTTGGCACATTAATGAATTAATTTTTTGTAAGACTTCTGCCCTCCGGCCTCATGCCAACAGTGGCTAAATTAATGAGTGTACATGTGACAGGAGGTGGAGAGCTGAAGTATTGGGGTCAAATGATCATTAATTAACACACACAGGGACTCAGAGAACAATTCACCCCTTGGTTCTTGCTACAGTGGAACCAGAGCAGAACTTCATTCTCCTTCCTTTCCTGCTTCACATGAAGCATTGATTTCTCTGCCTGTTCATAGACCTCCTAAGTAAAGGTGTTGTGTTGGAATATGGTTGTTTATGAGACAAGATGATTGATTTTGTGGGGCTAGAAGGCAGGTCCTGCAGGTATAAACTCAAAAGCTCCAGCAACCCAAGGATCCTACAGGCAAGAGCTTTGTGATAACCTTCCAGTGAGGCACAGTTGATTTAAATACAATACCAGAATCTCATTGCAGAAGTTTTTGAAATCTGGACTCTATTTGATGTTTTCACTCAAGTACCTCAAAGTGCTGGTTGATTTGATCAGGGGCAGGGAGACTGATGGGGGAGGCAATGCAGGAGGGAATAGGAGGGATGTGGGGGAGCTGCTGGCTGCTTCCCAGACCCGTCTGTTCCTGCAGGGACAGTTCCCAGGGTTGCTCCTCCTGCTATAGCAGCACCAGCTAACCATTAGAAGCAGTTTGTGGTAAAGGCGTTGTGTGACAGCGCCAGGGAAACCTCTGCCTGGTTTGTTCGATGCAGGGAAAAACTGCAGAACCAGCGTTAAAGCTGCCTGGCAAGAGGCTGAGAAAATTGTTCTTCTCTATGAAAAACATGAATCAGTCACTGACATTACAGCACGTGAAGGGAAACCCAACCTCACAAATGCAGCGCTGAGAATGAGGCCATGAGGGAGCGCCCGTCCCCTCGCCTCTCTTCTCTCGATCCCCGGGGACACCGGCGGGGTCCGGGGAGGGGACAGCCCCTCACCCTCACGAGGAACAGCAGGCTGGAGCTGAGGGCGGGCCGGCCTGGCGTCACCCGGGGGGCTCCTGGGCACAGTCCCGTAAGGGCTGGCGAGAGGAAAGCCCCGTGAGACTGGGCTGGGAGGACAAAACCCACTGTGCCACCACCTCCTCCTCGCCACTGCGCGGGGACCGCGGGGCCAACGGACCAGGCAGCGCCCGCCCCCCGTGCCTCAGGACTCCCCGCCGCAGCCACCCCCGCGCCGCCGCCCCGCCGCGCCGCCCTGCGGCTCCGCCCCACCGCTGCGCGCGCGGCATTCTGGGTATCGCAGTCCAGGAACTCAGTCCTACCGCTGTGTGACGCGGCGTGGAAACTACATCTCCCGGCGTGCCGCGCGCCGCGGCCTCCCCCGCCTCCGCGCCGTGTTGTTGCGCCAGGCCCGGCGTTCCCCTCCCCGCCGCGCCTGGTGTCCCGGGGCAGCCCGGGGCGGCGGCGGCTCCGTGCGCCAGGGCCCGGCATGGCGCTCCCGACGGCGGCGCAGCGCAGCCCGTAGGTGCGGCGGCGCTCAGGGCCGGGCGGGCCTGCGCGGTCCGGGCGGGGCGGCGATGCGCCACGGAGGGACTCTGAGGGTGCCGGGCGGGGCGGGTGCGCTGAGTAGCCCATGATGGCGAGGGGAGCGCGGGAGGGGGGAGATCTCTGAGGTGTGAGGTGTGAGGACGTGTCCGTGGCGAAAGGGCAGCTGTGGGGCCGCGCCGTGACGGGCGATGCTGGGGTCGGGGGCCTTGGAGAGGGCTGGGCTGGGCTGGGTCGGGGCTCAGCTGTTGCTGGGGTGCAGGGAAGAGCCGCTGAGGGGGACAGAGCTGGGGAGCACCGGAGAGGGAGAGGCGGCGGGGTGCTGGGTTGGGGCTCCCTGGAGAGAAAGATGTGTACCGAGCTTTGCCAGGGCCTCTACGGGGCCAGTGGGAGTGCTCTCAGTGAGAGGGTTGCTGAGGAGCAGCAGAAGAAAAGGAGAGTCCGAGGATGCTGTGGGCTGTGCTGGGAGTGGTGGTGAAGCGGTACAGTTGTGGGGTGAGCTCTAATACTGGCCAGCGTGCTGAGGTGATAGTAGGAAAAATGGAGCCTGGAACTTGGTCAGTGTATATAGCATCAGAGTGAGGTTCCTTGGCACATCTGGGAGGTTTTTCTGTAAAGAATTGAGAAATGCGGTGTGCAGAGGAGGGCCTAGCATGCTTAGAACGTGTTCAAGGAGCACTTCAGATCAGGGAGAGAAAAAACATGCAGGTAATTCTTGAGGGGAATGAGCCATCTTCCAAGAACCTCACTTGAGAGCTGTGTATTCTTGCTTGTCACAGTTGACCAGTGGAGAGATCATCACTTTCCTGCTGTGCTGCAACATCCTAATCCTCCCTGATTTTGCAAAAAAACCCATCCTATCGGCATGGCTCACCTGAGAGAATTTGCTAGCCAGGTAAGTGGTGATTAAAGTTTTTTTTTAAAACCCTCTACAAGGGTTTACATAACACGGTTTGCTCTTGATACAAGGGTTTCAAACATATAACCAGAAAATCACATTTTGCCACTCTTTATCTCTCTTGCACAGGTCTCAGCTTACTCCTGTTAGCTGATTGACCTGTGTCTCACTCTGTGCCTGGTGTTGGGCTGATAGTGTTGTGTTGCCAGCTATACAGAAAGTGAATTCTTCACCCACTATGGACCATTTCTCTGGGATTAACTGTGCTCTTTTTAGGGAGACAGGAATCATTGGCTTTCTGAGTATTTGTGGAAGAGGAAGTCTAGGAAAACTGTGTGTGCTGGCTCTGCCAGACACACCTTCCCAAAGTGTTCATGGCATTAGTCTCAGAAAAATGGTGCTTGTAACCTTGCTGCTTAAGAGGCAGTGATGTTTGATACTGGGTCATAACTCTTCCAAGAGATCTCAGCCTCCATGGATGTGGTTAAATGCTGCCGTTGTGATGACATTTTCATATGAGGAGTGTGGAAGGATGATGCCAGGATTTGGGACTGAAAGCTAAACCACATTAATAGTATTGGCTTGCATCTTCTCCCCTCTGAATTTGGTTGTGGCGTGTGTTTGATTATTGGCAGATGTCAATACTGAACACAGGTGTTCTTAAAGCATGTTTCTGTTCTGCTCCTAGGTGTAGAATTACTAAAAGCTTTAGTGGTTTGAGCTAATGCTTTCTCTGAACCTTTACTGATTTAAAATTGATTTGCAATGCACCTTAGTTTGCATGCTGTCTTTCACATCAACTGTTTCCCCCAAATGTGTATGGAATTAAATGTAAATATAATGCCTGGCTCAGTCACTGTACAGGGGGAGAAAAGGAAGGATACTGTCTGGTTAGGGCTGAAAACTGAATTCTGTAGCTGCAGAGGAGGTTGCTCTGGAGCTTTTTTTGTACACAGCATTCGCTCATGAAGCTTATCAGCATTCTAGCAGTTTCAGCTCTGAATGTATTATGGAAATGTTAGGAATTCTCAGACCCTGTCATCCCATGACTCTCTGTCTGGTCTTGGAGTAGGAAACCAATCTGAGTTGTCCATACTTCCAGTCTTTTCAGGAATCCCTGGTGGAAGCTCCTGTGTAACTGAGGCTTGCTGGGAGGGCAGTAGGAACTGGCCTGAAGTTTTCTTCACTGGGGTTTAGGGAGCAGTGGGAGGTGCTGTGAAAATCAAGAGGCTAAGACTGGCATTGGGATGTCAGAGGCTTGACTTGTCTTTGATTCTCAGTTCTGGTGCTGACGGGCAGAGTTACTTTAGCCAGCTGGTTGTCTCCTCTCTTTCCTTGGCTCCCTTGAGCTGTGAACATACAGCTCTGCAGGCCTCCAGTCTTGGTCTGAAGCTCTATCAGCCAGGTGATGTGTTTGTGTTAGTTACTATGTTTAAAACTCTGATCTGAGCTCTCTTTTTAGATTTTCTGTTCCTTAGGTGACCTTAGAGAAGCCATTTAGGGTTTTTTTTGCCAATTAACGCTTCACCTCCTGAAGCAAAAGAATGCTGTCTGTGAAGAGAGCTGACAAACTCATGTGTTGAGCACAAGCTTCCCTCTTTTCTATACTCCAGAAGTTCAAAACTGTCCCAGGTTTTGGCAGTTGCAGAGAGCTGTGAACAGATTTTGTGTAGACAGGGAAGCTTTCACATAGTTCTAGACACAAAACTGGTTTCACTAAAGGTACTGTTGGTAGCCCAGAGATGAGTGTTCAGCATGCTGGGTGGGAACTTGGGGAGCAGAGGATGCAATGAGGGAAAGAGAAGAGCAGATGAATTCTATTAAAACCATCTTCCTCCTTCCAGTGTGTTTGGCAGAGCAAAATTATGTTTGGTTGGTTGGGTGGAAAGTGCTCCAGTCAGAAATAACACTGAATGTGGCTGTAGTTCTACACAAACCCTTTGAAACGGCCATGTTCCTGGTCAGCTTCAGCTCATAAAGTTGTGGCCTTGGCAATCTTCTGTTATAGACCTGTCCCACAGAACAGTGATTCCAAATTCCAACCTGCCCCACATTAAGGAGGTCTCATTTCCAAAAGGGTTTAAAGCACCCCTCAGTGTTTTATGCAACAAATGCAGGCGTGATTCTTGCTCTTGAATATTTTGAGAGTAAGATCCAGCTGGACACAGCCCAGAGAGAAGATCTTCAGCTGGTTCAAATGGTGTTTGCTTCTGTTGCCAATATGCAGCTTATCTTTCCAGGCAGTAGCTTTGAAATGAGAGCAGATACTTACCCTTCCTCTCTAGTACATATCCACATCTTCTCAAAGACTGTGGATATCATGTCTCCACAGCTGGAGGTGGCAGAGTTGCCAAAACCATTCTTTCCCCATGAAGCAGCTGGTGTTACTGCCAGGCCTGTCTCATAACACACTGCAATTCCTAACTGCTGATGGCTGCAGCGAGTTGGTCTGTTTTAAAACATGGTATCATCAGTCAGGATGGCAAACACTCCCACACCTGTCAGGACAGAGCATCCTGCTTTCCTGTGCTGTGAGATTGGATCCCAGAGGGCAGAAGTGGAGCACATTACTAGGAAATTGTCATCACTCCTCTCGTACCTATTCCCTTCCTGCACTTAGAGCTGAGATGGAGCTTTGTGTGCTCTCCCTCCAAAGCCTGCCCAGGCCTGCCTGAGCCATCCCTAGTGCCTGACTGCTCTCAGTGGAGAGAAACAGCAGGAGGCTTTTTGCTTCAGAACTGCTGTGTAAAAGTCAAAATGTAGTGACCATCCCTTAACTGCTTTATATGCAGTAGTACAACAAGGAGCAGCCACTGTTTCCAGCTCTGATGGGTTCTGTCAATGTGGAAAAAAAATGGGAAGAACCCAAGCTGGTGAGTAGTTGCAGAGGTTACAGGTCCTAGTGAGGTGCTTTGGGTTATCTGTGCTCATTTAATCAGGTATAAAGCATTTCATCTGGCTTCTGTTGCATCCTACTAATGAAATTTTCCAGGTGTGTTTGTAGCAGTGCAATTCCACAAGATGGATTTCCAGCCAGGGTGGTTCTCTAACAAGGTGACTGGTACTGAGATAATTCATGTTGAGGAGAGGGAGGGATGGTGCTTGTTACATCTCTCACCAAGGTGCTTTGCAGGTGCGGGTGTGTTGGGGAAGGGGAGAGTCAGGCTCATGGAGTGCATCCTTCTCTCTCCTGACAGAGCAGTGCAGTTCCATAGCTCTCCACTCTTGGTGGAACTGCATTTGTGCTGTTCTCTGATCAGTGCTGAGGCTTTTATGCCCACAAATCTGAACATTTTTGTTTGTCAGCACAGGTCACCATGTGGTGTCTCAAATTGGAATTTTTTAATGGACTAGGGCTTTTGAACAATGTCCTACAGACAGGACATCTTAGTTTGCTGTGGAAATTCAGAGTTGCTGAAAATGCCACCTGGCAATTTCTTCTGTGGTGTCCACAGTGGTAGTTCACAAGGTGTTCTCTTGAGCAGACTTGGGGATGGGCCTGTTTCCTCCTCCCTGGTTACAAAAGGGAAGAAGTTTGTCCAGCAGTGTCCAGAGACTGTAACTGTGGCTGGAATGACTCTGTACCCCTTGGCCCTGTACTGTTTTCCTGGGTTCTTTCTGTTGCTGGGTCTGGTTTCTGCAGTTTTGGCCAGTGCATCAAGGGATGTTCCATAGAGTCAGACCCTTGCCCCGTCACCTTCAAGCTCTAAAGCGTTTCCAGGTCAGTGCTGGGAAGGTAAATCCAGTACCTACAAAGTGTCCTAATGTTTCCACCCTAATGGGGGTGGGCCTGTCTCATCTGCCCCTCAGTTACATCGTTTTCCTGAGTCCCTTGGTTAAAATTTCTGTCTGCTTGTCAGGAAGCTTTGTGTCTTTCACAGCACTTACCTGAACTTCTTTGTTCTATGGAAAACAAGATAAAGCAATGTCCCGGTCTGGAAGCTTGTTTACAAAACTGTCCATGATTACAGAGCATGCCACACCAAGTGGTTGTCCCAAAAGCTGCCTGCCACAGCCAGTGCTCTTATGTTTGATGTCTTGGTCTGGAGACATCAGTCCTGATTCTCTAATGTGCCCTACCAAGCTGAAGGAGGAGCAGCTACTTCCACCTTGCTGTTTCTTACCTCAGGGAAAAGTTACGTGAATTGCTGTTTCTTACCTCAGGGAAAAGTTACGTGAAAGGGGAGGAATGTTTCCTTGAAGGTTTGCTTCCCTGCAGTACTCATGTAGATAGTGTTTCTTTTCTGAGCTGAGGAGGTGCTTCTAGGAGATGATCCTCTTTCTCCCCATTCTCCCTGGTGTATGGGAGTGGCTGATGTGTTGGTAGCCATTTTTGGGTGCAGTTGGTCACTGTGCACAGTAATGTCTGGGGCACTTTCTTACCCCTTGCCCCAGGTCAGTCAAGAGGTGGAAACTGCTCCTGGTCTGTAGTGAGCCTGGACTAGTCAGACTGTTCTCCCTGCCTGCAGTCATCATTCTCATGTTGTCCTCTTAACATTTCCCAGGCTCAAATCCTCTTGCCCCACCTCCCTGTCTCCAGTCTCTGCTATGTATCTCCAGTTCTTTTTATCTCCAAACATCCCTTCTAGTCTGTTTCCAGTGCATTTGTTCAAAGTACAGCCTGTTAGTGTGTTGCTATGGATGCATAAAGATATTTGGTTATCCTTCTGTATCTTGGACTGGAGTTTGTGTGGAGATCCTGTTGAGTGAGCTGCCTACAAAGCTTACCTGGGCCTGGCTTATAGCAATGCACAGAAGGCAAACAACCTGTGATGACAGACTGGCTTAATCATTAAGCAACACCTTGGGCTGCTCAGTGAGGACCTGCTGCTAGAACCTGGTGTGAGATGGAAAAATGCAGCTTCCTTGTTCTCTGATAAAATCTGCCAACTCAAGGCCCATGTGAGAGAGCACTCTCACTGAGTAATATGTTGGAGGTGATACTGGGAAGTTCTGGGTGTGGAAAATTCTTTCTGATGGCTTGGCTGCTTCCTAAGGTCAGGCCATATTTTCCAGAGCTTTTTTTTCAAACTATGAAAAAAAAAAAAAAAAAAAAAGAAAAACTAATTACAAAGAGCATTTTATTAGCATGAAGGGCCTCCTGGTATGCAGGTGGACTGAATTAAATAGCATGAGAAAGTTACTGATTTATTCCCTTTCTTATCCATACGCACCTTAATAAAGAATTAACTATGCAGCTGCTGTTAAAAAGTCAGTATTTCTTTGTTAGTAACTGCCTAATTGATGTGCTTATCTAATGAAGGAGATGCTATTTGCCTTTGCATCTGGTACAGAAAAGCAGGTCAGATAGATGGAGTGTCCATTCTACTCTCCTGCCTCCTCCTTGCTGCTGACCTTCCAAAAGATGTGAGGCTCCATCTGCAGAGGAGAGCTGGGCTGGCTGCTGCTTGGAAATCAGGCTGCAGCAGGGAAGGCAGTAAATGTGAATCCATATTTCACCCTCCAGAGAAGCAAGGAAGGGTGCAGATCTTTCTAATCATTAGTCTTTGAGGGCAGGAAGGCTAACTAGAGAAACATTTTTATAGCCTCTTGTTTATGCCCATTTTCTCATCCAGATCTCCAGGAGAAAGCTGGTGCTGGTACCACTTGCTGGTCTGTATTGGAGTGTGAGCAGATGCTTGCTCATGGAGCTGCTTTGGCTCCAGCTGGTGCCTGCAGTTGAGCAGCCCTGTCCCAATGGAGCTGACATTCTCATGCTGGGCTCTTCCCTCATTTTCCTCCCCCACTGTTGTCTGTAGGTTTGGAAAGCCTGTGGAAAAGGTTTCTTTAGTTCTAATGTTGGATCTATTCTGTGCTAAGTTTCTAAGATTGTTTAGGATACATGAGTTTCAGAATTCATTAATTTTCAGAATTTTGTGAATTTATCAACATATCTGTGCATAGATATGGAGATGAGCTATATGGGTGTATGTGGTGCTCTGCAGGGAACTTAATGAAGTTTTCCCATCTCTGTTCCATGGTTTAGCACTCCAGGGTGGATCCTGAGGAGCTGTTTACCAAGCTGGAGCGGATTGGCAAAGGATCCTTTGGTGAGGTCTATAAAGGGATCGACAACCGCACCAAGGAAGTGGTTGCTATCAAGATCATTGATCTGGAGGAGGCTGAGGATGAGATTGAGGACATTCAGCAGGAGATCACTGTGCTCAGCCAGTGTGACAGTCCCTACATTACCCGGTACTATGGCTCCTACTTGAAGGTAGGACAAACCATGGTGATTCCCTGCCAGTAGTTTGGGAATGGGAGGGCTCCTCTGTGGGTGCTGCACTGGATGGTGGCACATGGCACTGCAAAGTGATATGTGAGTGGAACAGGAGCAGTGGTGGCTCTGCTCCCTGCACTGATGTGCATTTAATAGCAGACTGGGCTTTAAGGCCCTTGCTAAGCACAGGTACCAAGACCAGGGCACTTCATTGGAAAGCAAATTATTTGTTGAAGACTGAACTTCCCCTATTCTGACAGTTCTGGGAAGGAGGTTGGTGGAATACTTTTCCAGAATAGCACAGTTTTAAGGCAGTACCACTGAGGGATTTATGCCTCTGAAGAAAAGAGGTGGCTGAAACTACATCAGAAATGGTGAAAAAAATATGAACTGAGTCTGTGGAGGAGTACTGATACTGCTTCCATTGAGAACAGGTTTAGGAATCCCTAATGGAAGTGGTGTTGATCAGAAGTGGACTGTGCATGCTGGCTGCTGGAGATGAATGTAACAGTGGGACTGCAGCAAACAGCTCCTGAGCTCTTTGGGTCCTGAATATTCCTCCCCTGTTTTTCAAAGGCCATAATCCATTTTCTCAGCCTTCTGCAATAGTTTCATGGACCTGCTGCCTATCTTCTGTTGGGATCCTGTCAACCTCAGCATGGAATCTCTTCTCTGAGGAGAGGGTGTCTTGCCAATTGTACCCTTCAAGCTGGCAGCCCTGTTAATGAGATCAAAGGCTGCAATGCTCCCCTGCCATTGCCAAGAAGGACTTATGCTGGATGAGCTGCTGGAGAGATGTTAAAGGGCTCCAACCTGGGAATAAACCTATCTGTGGGCTGGACAGTCTGGTGCCTGTAGGGGCACTTGCCCAAGTAAAACTGCAGAATGAGAGTTAGAAATGTGCTGGAGGCAAGTCTACCTCTGTAATGCTGTGTCAGCAGAACAGAGGAAGCTTGGGGCTCCTTCCTTGAGCCCCTGAGAGCTGCAGTGTGCAGCATCTCCTGGGTTGTGTACAGAACTACTCTTGTGTCTTGCTGCCTCATGAGTGTTTCACTTTTCTGTCTACTTTTATTACTGTCTTTGCTCTTGATTTGTTCTCTTGCTTGCAGGGCACAAAGCTGTGGATAATCATGGAGTACCTGGGAGGAGGTTCAGCCCTGGATTTGGTGAGTAAGTGGCAAGTTCTGGACTATGAAAAATACTGACTGAGGACTTGGTTTGTGAAATGCCCATAAGCCAGACGCTCACTTGCCACATACCATAATTTTGGCAGCCCTGTGCCTGAGGGGTAAGCAGTGCAGGACAGACATGTTGGCTATGCTTATCCCAGGACAGAGGGAATGTTTTCATGGAACTCAGCTGTCCCAGCACTGTTGTCCAGCATGCTGTGCTGCTGTATGATGGAAAGAGCGAACTGAAAAGTGAGCACAGCCAGTTGTTTTTGAGCAGTGCAAATCTGTACTTCACCGAGTCAGAGTCATGATGTTGCTCAAGTTACCCCAAATTTTGAGAGAATAAAAATGCAGAATTTACCCATAGGCAAAGGCCTGCCACACTGTATTCTGTCACAGTATTTTTCTCTTCTCTTTAGGACAATAACACCTATTTTTCCAGAGTGGTAACTAATGATGTAGGGAAAACTGCTGAGCCTACAGTGACTTGGAGGAAGGTGTAGAGAGCTGTCATCAGCAGTAGTCTGGGTGTCAGAACCTCAGTTATTGCACTGAGAAGGCAAGACTTGTTTAGAGGAGAACTGATGGAAAGGAGAAGAGCTTTGATACAGTACTCCACAGCCTGAGGGTTGATTCTCAGAGGCTGAAATTCAGTACTTGCATGCTGGCAGAGAGACCTGAACAAGAGAAACTGTTAAAATGTTCTGCTGGCCAATGTATTTCCAGGCCAAAGTGCTGCTCATTTGGGAACCCTTTAACAGATTGATAGACTAGCAGAAAATCCCCCAAAGCTTTTCCGTTGAATGCTGCCAGGTACAAACACCAGCATTCTGCTTGTAGCACAGGCATCAGGTGTGCAAGAAGGTGCTTCCTGCTGAGTACAACCTGCTTGGCCAAGGTTTCTAAGTAACAGACTGAGAGCCTGGAAAATCCAAGGCATTACTCACCTTCTTTTAAGTCATCTTTCTACCTTTTATCAGCTCAAGCCAGGACCACTGGAGGAGACTTATATAGCTACTATCCTGAGAGAAATCCTAAAGGGTTTGGATTATTTACATTCAGAGAGGAAGATCCACAGAGACATCAAAGGTAAGCTTGGAGAACTCAGCTCCCTCTCTTGTAGGGGATGTTAGTAACATAATTCTCAGAGGTATTATATTCACCATAATCTGCAAGGTTTCAAAGACTGTTTCTCAGTGCTTCTTTGTTGTTGGATTGCTGTTTTCTGAGTCTGATGCTTGTCACTGTCTCACAACTTATGCTTTTCATGTCTTTAGGGTTTAGAGTAACAGTAAGGATTTGTAGCTGTCCCCTGGCGCTTGGAGTTTGGACAGTCAGGGAGCTGAAGTGAAGGAGTCCATGAAAGGCATGCTTAGATATCAGCAGGCTTGTGTCTGGACATGTGCTTTGCTGCTGGACCCCAAGGGTGTGTGTGCTGCTTATTGTGGTTGTAGCTCACAGCAGACATGAGCTGTCCTCATGCAGGGTTCACAGCCCTAGAAAATCAGGGCAGCTTGTGGCAGCTTATCCTGTTGCTGGTTTTTTATAGTCACTGGCCACGTGCAGTGTACAGAGAGCTGGCATCTGCCTCCTGAGGAGCAGTGTCCCAGCAAGCCCAGAGCATCAAAGTACTGCAGGAGGATAGAGGGACAGGGCTGTGGAGCTGGGCCAGTGCCAGATGCTCCCTGCTCTGACCCACTGCAGGAGGGGATGTGAGCAGGCAGGACCCAGAAAACTCATGCAGGGAGATTGGGAGAAAATTTTGCATGTGGGACTGCACATTTCTAGCACTGCAGGTTTTGTAGGCGTGTTTGCTGCCAGTGGTAGGGTCTGCAGAAAGCCCCAATTCCCAAACCTGCACAATGTTACAGTCTTACGAGTGAGTGGGAACTAGTGCAAGAGTGAAACTTCAACTCTGTTGAATGATCTGCTATTTAACCTGTGCTGAATGCTGCTCTGAAAAAAAAAATAAATCAAGAGCATTAGAGACTGTATTGCCCTCCCTTCTTTGTGTGGCCAGCAGTCACATCTAATTGATGGTGTAGCCCTTCACATCTACTCCCTGCTCCTACCTTAGCAATATTCCCTGGCTGATCCAGCAAAGTTCATGAGCTTCTTCCATGTTACCCAGTGGAGTTCAAAGCACTAGCATGGGTCTGAGGCTGGAAATCCAGGCTGAGAGTGATCACTGGGGTGAAGGAGGATGCCACAGGAGGGCTGTGCTCAGTATTCAGTTCTGTGTGGGATGGAGGGGATTCAGAGGCCAGCAGACTTAATTGCTTATTTGTGCATATAGCTGCCAACGTGCTGCTCTCGGAACAAGGAGATGTGAAACTGGCTGACTTTGGGGTGGCTGGACAGTTGACAGACACCCAAATCAAGAGAAACACCTTTGTGGGGACTCCATTCTGGATGGCACCAGAGGTCATCAAACAGTCTGCTTATGACTTCAAGGTGAGCTGGGAGCAGGAGGATTGCTGCTTGAGGCGACTGCACATGAGGTGGTGCTAGGACAGAAACAGGGATTGGAAGTGCTGCTTACTGCAGGATTTATTATTTTCTGTTATGATGCTGGAGAAGTTTGTGTGTTAGATATGAAATGCCACATCTGATTTATGTGATTAGCTGTTCTAAAACTGTGCTTTCAGGTTGTAGAATTGCTCCTTGCTATTGTGTTCTTCTATTTTCCAGGCAGACATCTGGTCCCTTGGGATTACAGCCATTGAACTAGCAAAGGGAGAGCCTCCAAATTCTGACTTGCATCCTATGAGAGTTCTCTTCTTGATCCCCAAAAACAACCCTCCAACACTTGAGGGTCACCACAGCAAGCCCTTCAAGGAGTTTGTGGAAGCCTGCCTCAATAAGGATCCTAGATTTGTGAGTATTGCTGCCCACCTGTGAATTTGGGTAAAGGTCAGCAGAGGTCAAAAATTCCTTCAGCAGGGAGGTTCCAGAATCCCAGAGAGAGAGAATTGCTGACTTTACAGGATGGACATGTAAGGCTGGCAGGAATTCCTCATGAGGGGACATGGAGGAGCAAGCACTGATCACTTCTCTCTGAAGACCAGCAATGGGGACCTAAGGGAATGGCATGAGGCTGTGTTAGGGAAGGTTTAGGTTGGATATTAAGAAAAGATTTTCCCCCAGTGGGTGGTCAGGCACTAGAACAAGCTCTAAGGGCAGTGGTCATGGCCCCAAGACTGCCAAGAGTTCAAGGAGTATTTGGATAACACTCTGAGGATTGGTAGCGTGGTTGGGGGCTGTCCTGTGCAGGGCCAGCAGCTGGATTGGATGATCATTGTGCATCCCTTCCAGCTCACGATATTCTGTGATTCCAGCTGAAGTCAGTGAGTCACATTTAGTGTGTAGAGATGGTTAGATGTGACACACTTTCCTTATCTGCTGCAGAGGCCAACAGCTAAAGAATTGCTAAAGCACAAGTTCATCACACGCTACACCAAGAAAACCTCATTCCTAATGGAGCTGATCGATCGATTCAAACGCTGGAAGTCAGAGGGCCATGGAGAGGATTCCAGTTCTGGTGATTCTGATATGTACGTGCATTTTGCATGGAGGGATGCCCCTGCTTGCCCCAGGGTGGCCTACTGCAAACAGCTCAGCTCCTTTTCCCACCTGACATCTGATCATTTGTGGGAGCGAGTGAGTGCTGCCTGAAGCACTCCTGTTCAGTGGGACTCAGTTCTCTGTTCTGGTCTTAACCTGTGGAGCCTCTTGGCTGAGTGTAAGGAGTCAGAGTCCTGAATGAAACATTTAGTCTGCGTGTAACCAGTAGAACAAGGCTCTTGTGGCCTGTATTTTGTGCACCTTTCATTAACTACAAGAGCTCCAGGCTTCAACTGTGGCAAGAGCTGTGTTGGTGTGTATGGGTAAATCCTTGCACTGCCATGCAGGACAGTCAAATTATGGGCCTTGGGTGTGGAAAGGGCCCTTCATTGCCAGAATAATGTCACAGAGCTGCTCTTTACCTGTAGTGGCAGCCTGAGTGACCAAGGACTCGAGGAGATTGGCTTTTATGAGTCTGGCCTCTCGCATTGTGAGCTTAGGTTGTCTTGAAATTCTCCTAAATTTAAGTACCACTAGAAACTTCTTCAGACTGGCTGGATCAGAGAGGTGGATGTGGTGATTTGGAAACATGATGTTTCCATGCTAAGTGCGATGAGTACTTGTGGATGCTCAGGAAAAATTCCATCATTAGGATTTTCCCAGAATGAGAGCTTTCTCAATCCCAGCTCGGGTTTTTCCCCAGCCTTGAAGCTTTCTCAAAGGTAAACATAAAAAGATAAAGAATTTTAACAAAAGATAAACACCTGCTGGATGTGTGAGAGATGTGACAAGGGGTGTTAACTTTCCTTGCACCAATGAAATCACGTCTTTTCTCACTTGCATGATGTAGAATATAAAAAGTGTGGGGATCTTTTCAATAAAGGGCTTTTTGTTTTTTCCTTCTTGTCTGCATGAAGGAAGTCTTGTTGCTGTGTTCTTTTGCTCCTCCACAGCCCCATACAGCAACAAGTACTTAGCTCAGATCTCTTTGACACTGAAGTGGTTTCTCTTCAGAATTTTTTATGGGGAAGGGAAAAGTCTGAAGGCCTGCAGCAGTATGGCAGTCAGGTGGGGAGAACTTGTGATTCTGGGAAAGTATGGGCAAACCCCCATTGTATAAGCTGAGGCATTGTCTTGACTTTCCCTTTTCATTTGCAGTGATGGAGATGCAGAGGATGGAGACCAGGGTCCAATCTGGACATTCCCACCAACCATTCGCCCGAATTCCTTGAGCAAGCTGCACAAAGGAATGGCTCTTCATGGTTCCCCGAAGGTCTGTGTGCTGTCAGGTCTTTCTAAAGGGGACTGAACTGACATGAACTTTTGGGTGTCTTGGGGAAGCCACCAAGCAACTCATTTTCTGTCTGAAATGTACTTCAGTCTGGCACCAAGGGCTGGTGCTCCAGACTTGCCTCTTCCACAAATTCAGGGTACTGTGACTTGTGTCTTTCTCAAGACCTGGTAATGGGATTGCCATGGAAAGAATTCACCAAAGGCTCAGTACTACATGTGCCCTGGAAACTTTTGCCTGTACTTGTAACTTCTTTTTGTGTTGTTTTCCAGCCTACTGAGCCCATCAAGAGGCAACCACGGTCACAGTGTCTCTCCACACTTGTTCACCCAGTTTTTGGGGAGGTGAGTAGAATCTTCTTGGTGTCTCTGCTGGTTGGAGATGCAGAGATACCTGACACAGATAAGTAAATGGGAAGGACTTGGAGAAGGGAGGTGTGATGAAGTGTCTAGTAGGGTTAAGGAATTCTGAAGCATTTGTACCCATTCAGTGGGCTAGACCATATGTGGGGAAAGTGAGTATGTCCCTGTTGTGTCCTCCTGAAAACACTTGTGTTTGGAAAGAAGGCATTACCCTTCTGGTAATCTGTGTTCTGGGGAGGATCTGATAGAGAAGTATCTGTTCCTTACCTACATCTTAGGCTTGTTGGTGTTGGGCAGTTCCAGACTCTGATGTCTGTGGTTGAAGTGCAGCTCCTCTTAGAGCAGAGCAGGCCTGTCACTGTGCAGAGCACAGCAGAGTTACTGAGGGGAAGGTAGCTGGGTTAGAGCAGGAATTTATTAGGTGAATTAGAGCAAGCTTTCCTGCTAACTGGGCCATTTCTTGATCTGCACAGACTGCTGTTGGTAGCATGCCAACCAAAGAGTTCCTGCCACTTAGCCTTCTGGAAGGCAGGCAAAGAAAATGTGTTTAGAAAACCTACTCAGTTCCCCTGCCTTGTGGTCTGGATGGGGATGTGGAGTTGAAGTAAGAGCTACCATTAACAATAGGATGGTGCAGCTGGGAGGTGACAGCTCATCTTTCCAGCTGGGTAATGTTGTCAGGAAAGAGGAGCTTAATCACAAGGGGGCTGCTGGCTATGAGCTCCTCTTTCCAGCAGAAGGGTAGGAAAGGTGATTGTGGAATAAATCAATGAGATGCTGCATGTCAGGGTTCTGCTCTTGAGGTGCTGGTGACAGACACCCTTTCTCTGGTCATGAGGAGTTACTCTTCTGGATCCTGATGGCATGGCCCAGCAGAGAGCTGTGCTTTTTACAGGGAAAGTCTCCAGACTTAACTCTTTTCTAAGGTCTACTGCTGTGTGGAAGGTGGGTTTGCTGCATGGCAGGAACCAGAGGTCATTCTGAAAAGCAGCCTCTGGAAGTTGGGAGTTTATCTCACCAGCCTCTTCAGTGCTCCACAGGGCTTGACTCAGAGGTCAGACCATGAGGCCAGTGACCTGGGTCTTGTAGGCCTAGAGCTGTGAGACAAAACCACATTAAAACCATGCTGGTTTGTGATGCAGTTTGTTTGTGCAGCACAGTCACTGATGTCTGGGTCTGTTTGGTTTTGGGAGCCTCCTGGCACAGAATGCTCAGGGCTCTGACTGTAAATACATTTTGTGCTCTTCCTTACTCACCTTGCAGCACCAGTTCCAGCCAGAAAGTGGCTTCTCAGACATTTAATTTCTGCTAGTTTGACTCTCTTGCCCCAATTTGTTGATCCCCCTTTCCTTTGATTAGTCTTTTGCTGCCTCTGCAGATCTCACTGAAATTGGGAAGAGTTCTGGGCAGTTTCTGAAATAATTTGACTTTTGTGTGCAGTAGAAGGGACTTGAAAGAAGACTTCTCCAGGTGAAATCTGCTTCACTGCTGTTGTATGTGCTATTCTTTGCTATTGATAGGAAACTAGAAGTGAAAACTTTGTCCTCCTCACCACTGTGTGATTGCATCTTAAACCAGCTACACTTGATCTCTTCCTAAAGGAGCTGAAGCTGGGCTTTGTGAATGAAATCTGGCTGAGATGTTCTTTGTAATCTTTCTTCTACCTTCCCTGCATGTGTATTATTGGATGTTAATATTGAAACCTGAAAGTACAGGTGTGGACAGCTGCAGATCTGGAAACATTGCAGAGCAGGGAGGTAAAATGATGTTTGGGCCTGGTAAGGTTGAGCTCAGCGCAGTGCTCTGACTCCTGCAAGCCTGCAGAGAGCTCTTCTGCAGTGGGAAGAGACAGCCCACACTGCTCCCATCACAGGCTGCTGGGCAAGCTGAAGGTCAAGGGCTTGGCATCAAAGGCTGCTGCTAAACTGACACCACACCTTATCTCCAGGACAGAGCCTGTGCTTATTCTGAGGCAGGCAGCCTTTGGTTGGTCCCCATCAGATCCTTGGCTTTAGCATCACAACTATTTCTGGCCTATCCTTGCTGTGTAACTGAATTGCCTTCCATGCCCCTGCCACTTGTGACTGAGCAGAGGTGTGTGTGGATTGTTCCCACAGTTTTGTGGTGGGGAACTGGTGCCCACCGGAGGGGGCAGTGGCCTTTTTGGCTGGGCACATGGTGCACAGGAATGACTGCAGCTGGGGATTAGCATTCACACTGTTCTGCTTTCTGAGCAAAGGTGAGCTCCAACAACGGGAAATGCTGATCCTAGAATTGAGGCAAAGAACTGAAGGCTTATGTAAAGCCCTTTAATCAGCAGGGCCTAATGAGAGCTTAATTGAACTGGACCAGATGTTGCTTGTTCAACAAGATGCTCGATTGTAGTTCTGCTCCTTGTGTGATGGTGCCCTGGGGAAGGAGCTGTCATAGCAGCAGCTTGTGGGAGGAAGGTGGGGAACTGCTGCTGGGGTGGAAATGTAGGATTTTGAACAACTGACTCCTTCAGGCGCAGCACCAGTGGCGTGTCAGGCATTCCTTCTCAACAGAGCTGTAGCTATTTCAAATTAACAACTGGAAACATGTGCAAGTAGAGGCCAAGTTGGAGTGCACTGACTGTGAGAGATGTGAACTGAGGTGGGTGCTGTGTGTAGAAATCTTGGTGTGTGGACTTTCTTCCCCTTCCCCCCCTGGGTAAAGCTCTCTTGGAGAGGAGTGTTTGAGGCCAAGGGGTCAGGATCCCTAGTGTGGCAGTTGTCTGCCTTGGCCTTTCAGTCACTAGAAGCAACTCAAGGCTTTTTTGTGGTTATTAAAAGTGGTGGTGACTAACTCCTGGCTTTGATATATTCTGCCCAATCTGCCTCTGAGCCTGTGTGTGTCTGGGTGCTGGGCTGTCATTAGCAGCAAAAGTGATTGTACTGCTTCAGATACACCTGGAGTTCTTCGTGCTGTTATTACTTACAAGTTTTCAGGTCTGTTGGTCCATTTCTTATAACAATTAGTTTAAGAGTACATCCTGTTAGGTAGGGGCTTCAATTGCCATTAGTACCTGGAGACAAATTTGAACCTCAGACATTCCACCGTCCTGACCTACAAATGAGCTCTTTCTGGTTCATTTGAGTGGAGTGTGGGTGCCCTCCTACACCCCGGTGGAGCCATAATAAGAGGGAAAGTCCTTAATGTCAGTGCTGCACTTCTTGACCAGTGTTTTCTGCAACAAAATGAGGACCTAATGCCCTGCTTCTGGGTTGCAGCTCAAAGACAAGCACAAGCAGACTGGAGGCAATGTGGGAGCCATGGAGGAGCTGGAGAACGCCTTTAGCTTGGCCGAGGAGTCCTGCCCAGGCATCTCTGACAAACTGATAGCACACATGGTGGAGAGGGTCCAAAGGTGAGTGAGTGAGTGTCCTGAGTGTGAGCTGGGGCAGAGCTGGCTCTGAACCACACAGCTCTTGTGCTCCAGGGCTGTGCAAAGGTCAGTACTGAGCACTCCGACAAAAGTGAATATTGATGACAGCTGCCTTGATAGTTCCTATGGCACTTCTTCTAACTGCTTTCATTTAATGGAAACAGTTCTTTTGCCTCAGAAGCCTTTCCTCACACTGGACAGGTTTCTGTAGTGTAGATGTATGTTGTAGGGCACAGAAGGATGCTGTTGTTCACCTTTATCTTGCACATTATATGTATACATATGATGTCCTGCTGGTCCCATTACCCAGGCAGCAAGGATATGCAAAATCTCACTTCTGGGATAGAAAGTTTCTGTTAATTATTATCTGTTTTGTTGCAAGGAATGTGCTTGAAGGCACTACTTGCAGCTAGTCACTGCTTGCCCACCTTTAGGTATACACAAGTGTACTTTCCCTGACAAGAATTATTTATCAAACCAGTGAAGGAATGTAGACTGGTAGAATTTAGTTCTTTACTGGGTCAGACCTGGCTCAGTGCTGATACCAAGTCCAGTCACATCCATGTGTTGCAGGTACCAGCGCAGCTAACCTGGTCACAGATTTATCAGGCTTTATACAATGTGAATTTGGCTTTCCTCCCTTTCACAGCAGGCTATCCCAAATCTCACCCTTTCCTTACCAAGAGAGAAACTTAACATTTGGCTCCTCCTGGTCAGCAGGCTGGAAGTGTTTTACCATACCAAAAGAAGCTGTTCTGTGCTCTGGCTTCCCCTGTAAGCACAACCCAAACTATACAGTTTGACTACAGTTTACACCCTTGAACTCAGGCTTTCTAAGCATTTCTTTCTGTTGGGTTAAAGTTTGTGCCTTGTCACTCAAGTGCCTGTTGATTAGAACAGAATCATTAAGGTTGGAAAAGATGTTCAAGATTGAATCCAGCCTTTTACTGATCACCACTGTGTCAACTAGACCAGAGCACTGACTGCCACATCCAGCTGTTTCTTTAACGTCTCAAGGGCTGGTGACTCCCACATCTGGATAGCACATTCCACATGATGGCTCTTTTTGTGAAGAAATTCTTCCTGATTCCCAGCCTCAACCTCCCCTGGCACAGCCTGAGGTCATTCCCTTTTATCCTGTCCGTGTTCCTGGGGGCAAAGCCCGACCCTCCTGGCTGTCCTCTCCTGTCAGGGAGTTGTGCAGAGCCAGAAGGTTCCCCCTGAGCCTCCTTTTCTCCAGGCTGAGCCCCTTTCTCAGCTCCCCCAGCCTCTCCTGGTGCTCCAGCCCTTCCCCAGCTCTGTTCCCTTCCTTGGACACACTCCAGCCCCTCACTGTCCTTCTTGTGAGAAACCCAAACCTATTCTCAGGATTCCAGATATACCGTGGGACTGTGTAGAACCCTCATCTAATAATCACTTAACTCAAGAAGAGAACACTCATTCTTTTACTGACCATGGAGGTCACAGAAGTGTTCTGTGATACCTGGGCCTCTGGCTGAGCAGGAGCTGCACACAGATGTGTGTGGGTGACTGCAGACAGGGAGGTTGTTTCAGCATCATTCACTTCTGTCAGCCTAGAACTGACACTGCTGGACAGGGCAGAAGCACAAGATACTTGTGTTTTTGGGGGGCTTGTAAAACCTCAAACACCTGCTTTCTTATCACAAAACACCAGTGCTGCAAACTTCTCATTGGGTTCAAACTGAATCTTGAAAGCCTGGAGCAGTGTCAAACCACCTTTGTTAAAGTGGCTTTTTGTTAAAAGTGGTGGTCTTTTCTATCAGGACTTTATCTAGCAAAAGCTGGCAGTGGCAATGAGTGTGGGGACAGCCTGACCCTTCCCCCACAGACCTGCTGGGGGGCAGGAGAGCTTCACACATGCACTACTGACCAGCTCTCCCTTGGTGATTTTTCCCTGCAGGTTTTCACACAGTCGGAACCACCTGACCTCTGCCCGCTGACACTCACATTCCCTGCTGTTGTTGTCAGGGGGGAAGGATTTTTTTCCAGCTTCATAAGAACTACATCTCTAATCCAGACCACCATCTGCCGTTGGATGTGACATTGTGATGGACCCCAGGACATTTCAGAGCCTTCATGTTAGCCGTGTTTCCATGATAACCCAGGGTGGGGTTTGCAATGCAAGTACAATTTAGACCTTTTGCAGAACCCGAGATGGGTGGTCTAATTGTTTTTACAATGTAATCAATGCAGTTTTTAATTGTTTTCCTACAATGGATGTGTCCATTTTGGCTTGGTTTGATTCACAGCTTGTTTCTGGTAAATACCTGGCTGCTGGAAAAAGGGAGATTCTCTTCCATTGATACATGTTTCACAGGCAAGTCTGATGGGTTTAGTCTCCTGCCCTTCCTTAAGAAGTGTTTGTGAGCAGTCATGTGTGAGCGCAGGGATATTGAGAAGCTCTCCAGGCATTTAGGGCCTCTGGGAGAGTGAGACCAGCTCTCCAGTTGTTCTGGAGGATCACTTCAAGCCCTTCACACACAAGGTAACAAGGTTTTCCAGTGCTGCAGCAGCTGAGCTGATACTGTTGCTCTTTCCCAGCCTGTCATTTCATAGGAGGATGGGTTTGCTGATTGTTCTATTTTTGGCTCTGGGACATCATTTTGTATTAAGTCTTAGTTCATCTACTTCAGGCAACAGCAGAACGTGCCTTGGGTGTCCAGGGAGCAGAAGGCAAAGTGGGTGTGTTTGCTGTGGGAGCTGGTGGAGTTCCTGTCCTTGGTTCTCCTGGCAGCTGCAGCAGCTGGACAGGCAGGCTGGGCAGTGCTGCTCTGAGCTCTGCAGGCCCACATGGGACAGAAGGCTTAGACAGGGGAGTTGGGGGAACACAACAGCTGCAGACAGCAGCAGGGCTTTGGTTCACAAGGCAGAGGGACACTACATAGCAGTTTTTGATGCAAGAACCTGTGCTCTGCAGGAAGACATCAGCTGGATTGTTCAAAGCAGTGTGGTAGGGCTGGAGATTCCCAAAAGCTGCACTAGGCCTCCCTCTTTTTCTCAACCTTCCCTTTCTGGCTCCTCCTTCAGCCTGGGATGCAGATTGCTGCAGCCAGGGCTCTGCTCCAGTTGCCAAGCTGGGGTGGTGTTTGGTAGCAGATAAAGTAAAGCATCTACTGCTGTGTTGGCTGCTGAAGGTATTCCAGCAGAGCCAGCCCCAGGAGCTTTGCTTTCTGTATCATACTAGTTTATAAAGCAAATCTTTAATTCAGGTAAGCACACAGATCTTAAATCTACATTTTAAAGGTCTAGAAAAACAGACTTAGGAAAATAACCCCTGATAGCTGGTTGCTTAGAGAGCTGCTCTCTAACTGAAAAGAGATTCCCATGAAGTCAGCAAGAACTCAGTTGCCCAGATCTTTGTCTGGGTGTTTGTATGTGAATGATATGGCTCACTCCAGAGCCACTGAGAACAAAGGCTGGAGCTGTTCAGCATTTTTTTTTTAATGACAGGCCACTTGGTTAGAAACAAGGCTTGATTTTTGGTACTTAGCTTCAGACCTGCAGATTTGAAGTGCTGGGCTGCAAGTAGCTCAGGGGCACCCTACGTTCCCTGGTCCTGGTGTATGGTGTTCACTTGACCTTGTGACTATCCTTTATTTATCCTGATGGATGAATTCAGGCTCAGCAACACTATGAACTTGTACAGTTGTAGAGAAGAGGTGCTGCAGTTGGCTCTCTGAGGCAGAGCAGTGTTCTGTGGCAAGAGCCAGCTCAGAGCTTGCAGTTAGGAAGAACAGAACAACCCCACTTTTCCCTCAGGAGGAGAAGTTCATGTATAGACAGGATGCTTGGAGAGGGGGAAGGCAGAGGCTGCAGGCCAGCACAAGGCCCCTGCTGCTTTTAAAGTTGCTGTTCAGAGCAGTAGCACACCGTGTTGATAAGGTACCTGTGTCGTTACTCGCATGCTCTGCAGTGGAACAAGTGAACTTTTTAAAGGAAACAATCCCCACACCCTTCTTCCAGTATTCAAAGCAACAATGGGTTTAGTTTTCAAAAACATTGAAAGGGATCTGCCACTTTCAATAAAGTAACAAAACAAAATGAGGCTGGTGTAACTGTGTTATTAGGGGGAAAGGATTGCTTCCAGCTGCTTTTCTCTGCATTCTTCTTGGTCTTCTCCCTCATCTTCCTCATGCATTTATAACAGACCCCCAGTGCAAGTGCTGTGTGTGCAGGGATAACAGCTGCAGGCACATCAGTCTTTCCTGGCACTACAGGAAGCCCACACTATATAACTGTGCACTGGAGCACCCTGCACTGCAGTTGTTTGCTGGAGTTTGTTCATTAGCTGCAGTCTTTAGACTAGAGCTCGACTGGCAGCAGGGTCTCTCTGCCTTCCTCAGTCTCAGTGGGACACAGAGTGCCCAGGGAGGTGGTGGATTCTCCATCTTTGGTGATAATCCACTGCCACGGATGCAGCCCTGCATGAGCAGGGGTTGGACCAGGCAACCCTGAGCCTGTGTGACCTCAGGGACAGGATGAACACCTTGGAGATGCCATTTTAATTGTGTGTAAACCCTTGTGCCTGTCCTTTCCCAGGCAGGAACAGAGGTGAAGGGCAGAGCTGAGGCTGTGACCAACTCTGCAGTGCTTCACATTTGTTTTTCCGCTGGAGCCAAGAAACAGAACTGATTAATGTAATTCTGACTGTGCTTTTTGGGAGGAATTTTGCTAAATGCCATGTGCTCAGCTCAGCAGGCTACTGCCAGGACAGTGGTGATGAGCTGGAGTGTGGAAGCACAAGTGAGAATGCAGAGCTTGTTACTGGATTGGTGCCTGATGCCTTATAAAAAGGAAAGTCTAATAGGTGCCAATCAGGCACTAACCCTGCCCAGCAGAGGATTTGGCTCCTGGCACACCTGCTACTGGTGCTGGGGCCAGAATGAAAGAATTCACTGGTGTCACAGAATCACCTCTCTGAGCAGGGAGGAGAAGGGAGCAGGCACCAGAACAGCTCAATGTGTCAGGAGTTACTGCACAAAGCAGTGATGGATGGATGGATGAAGGTCAAGCATGAAGAAGCAAAACTCACAGTGATGGGATTGTTCAGCCTGGAGAGGAGAAAGCTCCAGGGTGACAAGTGGGGAATGGCTTCACACTGACAGGGCAGGGTCAGATGGGATAGCAGAAAGAAATTCTTCCTTTTGAGGGTGGGCAGGCCTGGCACAGGGTGCCCAGAGAAGCTATGGCTGCTCCATCCCTGGAAATCTCCAAAGCCAGGTTGGACAGGACTTGGAGCAGCCTGGATATGGAAAGTATCCCTGCCCATGGTGGAACTGGATGGGCTTTGAAATAGTGAGATCATGGTTATTAAGCTGTGCAGTCCCAACTGCATTTCCCCCTTACATACACCTTAGCACCCTAGCAAGAAACTAATGCATAAGGACCTGGTTTAATTCTGTTCTTGCCTAATGCCCCTGTTAAGGAAACTTCTCATGCTTGTAGTTAAAAATGCTCCTGGGGAGTTCTGGAAAAATGAGGTATTTCAAAGAACTGATACACCACTGAAATTCTCACGATTTTTAAAGTTCCCTGAGGTAAGGCATCTGCAGTTTTGCTAGGAATAGCAATGGTTTTGGCTTTTCGAGCCTGAGCTCCTGCACTTCAAATGCACAGACATTTGAGCTCAGCATTCTCAAACCAAGAAAGGACTTTTGCTGCCTGCTGTCCTCCCAGAAGCTCCTGGTTTAGAGACCCCCACCTCAGCAGTTGCATCTTCAAGAGAGATGCTGAGCTGTGGGTTCAGCACAGAAGCAACCAAAGGATCATTCACTCACCTGCCCACAAAGCTTAAGGGAAGACTCTCGCTCACTGTGATGCAAGTGCACTCAAATGCCACACAGGCAGCTCTGCCACCTCCTCCACACCATCCCCACTCGGGATGGAGAGCACTTGGTACAGGGTGAGCTGAGATCCAGAGTTGTGGAAAACTACTGAGCAACTTGAACCTGGGATGGGGATGGTGAGCTCAGGAATAAGAGGCTGAGAGAGTTTTATACCAAGATGCTATTTACTTTGAACAGTCATATTCAGCCACAGTATAACATATCTAATCAATCCACATGGATACACCTACAACAGGTAATTAAAAAAATAATAAATGAAGAAACTAATAAATTAAGTACATTTAACTTAGATGGGACAATGGTCTTCGTGACAAAGGCTGGATCTGCAGTCACTCCTCTAGGATGCAAATGCCAAGCAAGAAAATCCCTCTGCATTTCCCCTCCCTTCAGTCCTCATCCCACAAATGCTTGAGACCGTAAACTGAACACTCATGCTGGCCTCTGTCCTTCCCATTGTCCCATGGGATCTCCACATTCCTCCATCCTCACAGCATGCAACACTTTCCTTTTGCTTTCACTGCTCCACTGCATTGTTCCTTCTCTTAGTACACAACACTTTTTCTATCTCATACAAATCAGTCCCCACAGCCCATCAAAGCCACGTCCAACAGCATCGTGTGGCACTTAGCATGACAGTCCTTCTGTGGAGGCACCCAAAGGTGACAGCTTCACAAAGAGAACAAGCTGCAAACATCTCAGATTTCATACAGAAATTTAATTGAGTCCACAGACACTAATTCTCCATCTGAAATCCAGTGACTTTTACACCTTCATGAGAAACAGAAGATGGCTCCCACCCTGAACTGAAATAGAAGATTAGGGATTTTCAGAAATCTTTGCATGACAAAAGCAGCAGTGACTTTCAGAGTCTTCTCCTACAGTGCTTAAATGCCTTGAAAACATCACCCACACCAGAGTGCAGAGTGTTTGCCATCCCATGCCGTACTGAACTCCTACTACAGGATAAAGAAACTGGAGCTGTGATACGAGAACAGTGATTGAGTTCAGAAGACAAACCATGCACCCCCCTGCACCAATCCACAAGACACCAACACCTTGACAGCTCAGCAGAGACTCAGTCTTCCTGCTTCCCAGGAAAAGTGCTGCCTTGGCAGCTCCTGAGGAGCAGAGCTGCAGTGTCTGTTCACAATGAGCCAGCACAGATTGTGTTCCTGTGTGTGTGAGGCAGCTGTGCCAGCAGGCTGATGCTCACAGCAGCAGGACAGGTTGTGCTGCCAGCCCCAAGCAGCACCGGGCACAGGGGGTGTCTGGGAGCCCTGGCACCCACTGCTGCCAGCCAGTTACACCCCTGGAAGCTGCTGGTTTTCTCCCATGTGTGCTGATCATCCAGTCAAAATGTAAAAAGAAGGTGGGACCTGCCTTCAGGGCAGGTAAAGGTGTCACTGTACAGGTCCAATGGAACAAGAACCCTTCCACAGTGTGAGTGCACTGGAGCACTGCTGCTGTTGGGTTCCCTCTAAGTAGGTTCAGCTGGAGCAGACTTGACCCTTTTCCACACCACTGGGAATGGATGGGATCCCTGTCTGCAGCCCCCTTGCTCCCACTTTCCATGCTGGGGGGAATGAGCCTCCTGGTTCTTTGCTTTGCCAACTCCAGAGACTCCTGTTCCCACCTGCTTCTTTTGGTGGTGTTGCCAGCAGAGATCCAGCTCTGCCCCCATCAGTCTGTGTGAGTGTCCTTCTCCTTGGGAAACAGCAGGCTGGACCTGGCTGGAGAGCTGGTGGCTCTTTTGATCACCTCCATCCACCTGCCAAGCAAAGACATGAGAAATGCTTAACCCTCACTCAGAGATAATCTTGTCCTTTGTTATGAGCTGCACCCCTTTCCCAAACCTCCCAGAACAGCTGTTTTCCTTCTTTTACAAGTCTTCTGGAAATTAGCTTTTCAAAGAGACAGCTTGAGATGTGGTAAATACCTTGCAGAACCTGGTTGCCCCACCAAGTAACAAGTCTACAGTGCTGTGAGCTCCAGAGAAATCTCATGAGAGCTCCCTCTGTTCTCAATGTCACCAAGGATGACAAGCTGACAATAATTATTGCTTTTCTTAACAATGAATTAGGAAATAAGTAACTGTCTTGCTCATGTGGAAGAAAGCAAAGCAACACTGAAAAAAGCAAGACAAATCCACTGTGAATTGGACATTTTCCCCTTGAAACCCCTACATGAGCCCAGTGCATTAAAGAACACAACTTATGGCTCGGGTAGCTGATACTTCAGCTGTTCAACAGTGTGTGACACACTGCCAGGGAAGGGGGACATGTGACACCTCAGTAAAACCACATTCCAAAACAACGAACACAACCCTGCAAGGCAGGACCCAGTGCAAAGGTTCTCAACACAGCAGCAAAGTTTTGTACGTGGTGCATTTCACACACAGTTTGGACCCTCTGTGGAAGCCCCTAAGAGCAAATAATTGCAATTATAGAGGATAATAATAACATGTAATTACAGAGAAACCAGACAAATGAAAGGGAGCCCTGCACTCGTTGCTCTCAGCCTCATGTTATAACTAATGCTCCCAGAGATGGAAGATAAAACCAAAAAAATTGTACAGAACCTGGAAATCTGACTCCCAAAGAGCACCCCACAGCCCTTCCCCTCCCACATCCCTCCCTGGCCCCAAGGAACCCCCGACTCCTGGCACAAAGCACAGCTCACAGCTCTGGGTGTATCCCCAGCTCTCCCACACACACAGGGTTCTGTCAGGAGAGGAAGCTCCAAATACCATCAGTGGGGAGAAGAAGGGAATGTTATTCCTGAGAATGTGCTGGAAGATCATTCAGACTAGGAGGAAAGAGAGGATGGGATGACCAACCACTGAGTTAAGAGCAGGACAAAAAACCAAGACAGAGAAAACAGAAAATTACCTCTCAAAGGTGTATTTGCTCTCAGCCCTGAAGAAATACACGTGGGACTTGAACTGCAGCTTGAAGACATAATCCTTCTGAATGCCATCTGCCTCCACAGGGCAGCTGACCGTGTAGCCCAGCAGGGGGAGGCTGGCCAGGGGATAATCATCCTGCAAGAGCCCAAGAGCCCAGCCCTGAGTGCAAGGCAGCCCTGCCATGTACCACAGGGGAGGGCTGTGCACTCTTACCCAGGAGACAACAAGGCCACCAACATAAATAAACCTTCCCCCCAAACTCCTTTCATTTTTTTATAGTTATTTGCTTCTGCTCCTCTGCCCAACGGCCTCCTGGGCTCTCTCCTTCTCTGCACCCTTTCTATGGAACTCAAAGCACAGTAACCCTCTCAAAACAAATGTGCCCTCGAGGCAAGAAGCCAGAATAACCCAATTATTGGGTTAATAAACACAATTTATTTGGTTAGTAAGATGAAAAGATTGTGCTGCACCATGGTTCATTATCAAGCAGGTGCTGAATGAAAAATCCCTGGAGCCTGTCAGGCTGAGCTGAAGCCCAGCACAGAGAGAAGGGGGCACAGACGGCCCAAAGGCTGCTGCATCCCTCACATCCTTTATTCACTGCATGAGGAGATGTTTCCCCCTCACCTACAGAAGCTCAGTACCTTCAGAACTGGAAATTCCAATTCAGTTCCACAAGAAGCACCCACAGCCTTTCAGAGACCAGCTTCAGCTACCTCCTCTTCCCCTTGTAACCTCCCTTCCAAGACCAGTGATTTATCCCTGGAGCTAAAAGTCAAGGATCCCCAGGTCCCCCCAAGCATCCCCTCACCCCCACCTGCCCACCTGGTGTGTCTTGTAGAAGAACAAGCAGAAGTTGGTGAAGACAACCCACAGTTTCTGCCAGCCGTTGCTGTTCTTGAACTTCCTCAGCAAATACCCAGAGAGCTGGTTCTGGCACAGAAGGAAAAGAGGAGTCCCATGAAATCACAGGTTTCAGGGGAACAGCCCAAAGCTGCTCCTGCCCCTGCTGTCAAAGGCCTCCCAGGTATGGTGACAGCCACCCTTCCTTACATGCAGAAACCACACATGGAACACACTGTGTGAGAAGAGAAATAAAGCAGGAGAGGAAACAGGATAAACAACGTGTGGCAGCTACACAAAGCAAAGCTGGCGTGGAAGGGGCTGCAGGGAGGGGAACACCACTGCCTTGTAGTCAGCCAGCAGGACAGGGAAACCTATGGCATGGACTGACAGCACAGGAATTTTGTAATTTGAGAAAAACATAGAACACATGGCAGATTTACAGAGAGAACCATTTTTTGAGGCATAAACAGAAGGAAATCCTGTCTTAACACGGCGATGGTACAAATCTGCCTCTGAGGACAAGGATCCTCATGTGAGCAGTTAGGAAGCAGGACATTTTCCTGGGCATCCCATGGCTCCTCCCCACCAGCACAAAATGCGAGAGGCATCTTTACCTGGATCATGCACAAGTAATCAGACAGGGATAGGCTCTGGTTCCGGTACCAACAAACATGGGTGATTGTGTTGGGCCGTTGGGCCTGGCCCAGCAAATAGCGAGGAGGAAGCTCTGGAGAAACAGCAAGAGAGCAGAAAACTGAGCAGAGAAAGGGGGAGAGAAAAACAGAATGTTAGGGTGAGAGGAGTGATGCAAGAAAGGTGGCTGTAAAAGGAAAATGGATTGTGAAAAAAAGACGGTGTTAGAACATGGAACAGATCAGAGTGAGAGGGAGTGCAAGAGCTCACACATTCAAACCCAGAACCTTGTTATCCATGCACAGAACTGTGAACTAGTGTCCTTCCCAAGGTGTCAGCAGGGAAAGGCCAGTTCCCCCAACAGAAACTGCAACACAAGCCAGCTCAAGTGCCCAATGTCTGCACCTCAAGCCCAGGTCACAGCATTTCCCTCCCCAAGCTGATCCACATGGTCTCTCTAGCAGAAAAATACAGGAGCTCCAGTGCCCAAACTTTTAACTGCAGTTAAGCAAGTGCCTCAAAAGCAGAGCAGGACAGGCTGGCACAGACACGTGCTGCAGCCCCCTATCCCACTGCTTTTGTCAGGTTAGTGACCTCATTTTTCTCTCCATGTCATTTAGGGTCCTTCCCAATTCTGGAACTGCTCCAAGCATGCCAGCCTGCAGGAAGGTGTCCTACCCTGCCAGATGCTGCCTAAAGCAAAACTGGAGAGTTGGTGCAAGCAGTGTAAGGAGTGCTGAGCTGATCATCTCAAAATCTGCAGGATTCAGGGCCCAAATGTGCCACTAGTGCTGCCTTGCACTGTGACTAACAGCAAGACCACAGGTACCAGTGGCTCATAGAATCCCAAAAAGGTTTGGGTTGGAAGGGACCTTAGAGCTCATCTGGCTCCAGCCCCTGCCAAGGTTCCAACCTTCCACAAGCCCAGGTTGCTCAGACTCCCATCCAACCTAGCCTTGAACACCTCTGTGGGCACATAAACATCTCTGCTCAGCATAAAATGATGCTGCCATGAAAAGACTTGGCTGCTCAGTCCTGCCAGTGAGGGAAGGGCAGAGAATTCCAAATGAATTCCCACTTCTTAATTCTGGGCGCAGTACAGCAGCTAACCAGAGCTCAGTACAGCATAGTCAATCTCTGAAGGAAAATACCATGGACAGGGAACTTAAAATCATAAAACAATTAAGGTTGGAAAAGACCTCCAAGATCAAGTCCAACCTTTGACCAAACCCCACTGTACAACTTAGCAAAGTGCCACATCCACACATTCTTTGAACATTTCTGGGGACAGTGACCCCACCACTTCCCTGGGCAGCCTGTTCCAATGCTCAATCTCTCTTCCTGTGAAGAAATTCTTCCTGATTCCCAACCTGAACCTCCACTGTGCAGCTTGAGATCATTCCCTCTTGTCCCGCCCCTTGTTCCCTAGAAGCAGAGCCCAACCCCCAGAGGGCTGCATCCTCTTTCCAGGTAGTTGTGCAGAGCCAGAAGGTTCCCCCTGAGCCTCCTTTTCTCCAAGATGAATCTTCCCAATGCTCCTGGTGCTCCCCAGCTCTGTTCCATTCTCTGGACATGCTCCAGCCCCTTCTTGTCTGAGGGGCCCAAAACCAGGGGATGCTCAGCCCTGCAGCAAGCAGGGTGAAACCCAAAGGAGCCACTCAGTCCCAGCATATCCTGGCTTTCCTTTCCACCCTCCCTGCTCTGTTCCGAAGCACGCACAGAGAGCGGAGCGTGAGCATGAACACACAGACAGGCACAGAGGGACAGCATGCAGTGGTGGTGATGGCTCTCCCTGCACACAGAAGCCCTGCCAAGGCCCAGTGGGAGGTGGAGGCCGGGCAGGATGGACAGAGTGGGGCCAGGCTGCGCCCCAGTACCTCGACGGCCACACTGTGGTCGGCCATGGAGACGCTGGTGTTGCGGTACCAGCACACGTGCATGGTGGTGTTGGCACGGTGGTGGCTCTGCCTGTCCAAGGAGCTACGAGAGGAGTGAATGTCATCTTCGGACTCCTGTTCTACAGACACCTCATCAGAGGATCCTGGGGGAGGAGAATTGGGTAGTGGTTTAAGAAAACTGTGATACAAAAAGCAAGAGAAGCTGGAGTTCCTGAGAAAGATGCTTTTCTCTTGCCACGGTCCAGTCTGATGTCAAGCAAGTTACACAGCTCCAGCAACCACTCTAAGCACAACGGGCTGCATTACTCATTTCAAACTGATCACGGGATGGTCTGGGCTGGAAGGGACCTTAAAGCTCATATGGTTCCAACCCCCTGCTGTGGGCAAGGACACCTTCCACTAGAATAAAATCACAGAGTGGTTTGAGTCAGTGCTGTGTCCAACAAACAAAATAATCACACTCCATCTTCAGTCAAGGAACAGAACACAGGTCTCCAAGAAAAAATACTCCATGTTTCAGCACAGCCATAACACCACCAGACAGGCACAGGAATACTGAGCTGTAAAAGCTGACCTCCAGAGACACTACACTTTGGACAAAAAAATTCACCACATGGTTAAATTGAGAAAAATCGATGTAAAGGGTGACTAAGGACCTTACAAAATTAACAACTCTGCAATGGGAGCATCTCTGCTGCACTTAGAGCTACCTTGAACATCAGTCTAGGAAGACAAGCATTTTTCTTTTGATTAAAACCAAAGCCAAATTAATTCTCCATGATCATATGAATTATAAAAATATGCCATTTATGTCATCAAACTCACAAAAGGAAAAGCAGGAAGGGCAGGACAATGCTGCTTTTCAAGGAGGCAGGAACACCACTTACTGTTGGAGCGGTTGCACACAGAGTTCTCCAGAAGCATCTCGGATTTCTCAGTAGATTTCTTGGCCATTTCAATTGCCACATTTAGGTCTTCCATCCACTTGCCCATCTCCAGACGAGTACTGCAAGGGAAGTGGGGAATGGGGATGTGCCAGCCCAGAGCTGTGCCCATGTGCTGAAGACACTGCCCAAAACAAGGGACAGTATCCTTCCATTAGATAAATAAAACCAAAATTAGAACTCTTCCAAAGCAGGAGCTTTCCAGAGAGGAAACTCTATATTCAAGTCTTGAAACAAGACTGAACAACTAAACACTTGGACTTTACAGCAAATAAAATGAACAGACAGCTGACAGGAGAGGGATTCTGGAGAAGGGGGATATGAACCATGATTTTTTGGAAGGATAAATGGCAGCCTGAAGCACAGCTCATCTTTTAAAGGGCATCTAGGATGTACCTGACATCTCAAGCAAGTAAAACCCAGAGCACAGGAAGAGGAAACTTCATTTCCCCCTCCCAGGATCCACTACAAGGTGAGACCTTCACAGCCCTTCTGTATCCACGGGGTGAAACAGTGGAAGGTTTCATTTTAAACAAGCCACAATATTTCTTTGTTCTCGTAACTGTCTCTTTTTTCTGAAAGTTTTTCATTTAGACTGAAAATTCCACACATGGTCTAAAGCCTAGGAGCAATTTTTAATTTTTGACAGGTAACCTTCAAGCTATTTTAAAGTCATGACAAGATAAAAATTCTATTTATTTTTCCAAATTTAAGAAACTTTCAAGCACCTTATGACTCACAGCTGCTGAGAAATAGATGATCTTAAAAAAAAATTTGCATTCTCAGGTGTTAGGTTGGAATTTCAAAACATACATCTGCATATCAAACGTGTTGGCTCCTATACAATTACACACCTGATTTATAAATCTACTGTAGTGGCTAGTTTTCAAAAACAGGTCATCCAGCAGTAAAAACCTCTATGATTTAAGGTTGAGATTTAGTGTTCCCACCCTGCATCCTTGGCATTCCTGATTCCAGCTGCCTTTTCATAGCAGACTTGCAGAAAGACAAAAACTCCTAAAGCTGATCCTGACACCAGGGTAGGAGACATCCTAATTACAAAAAGGCACCAAATTCACTGCACAGGGATAATTTAGGCTGAAAAGGGATTGTTTTTATTTCCTAGTCAGCCTTTAAGTTTTTCTCTCCCCAGCTTCCTCCATGAGATTCTGCAGGAACTCTCCCTTCCTCACAGCAATTCACATGTTCTGAATTTTAATTCTTTTGAGTCTCCAAAATACTTGTATGTCTAGATTTTGTCTCCATGGTTTGAAGGATGACACTGGCAATTCCCAAATGAACAAACATAATGGGAAACTTATTGCTGCTGTTTGTGTTTTGGGTCAGATAGAAACACAGAATCACAGGATGGTGGGTGGGAAAGGACCTTAAAGCTCATCTCATCCCATTCCATGGGCAGGGACACCTTCTACTCTCCCAGGCTGCTCCAAGCCCTGTCCAAGCTGGCCTTGGACACTTCCAGGGATGGGGCAGCCACAGCTTCCCTGGATAACCTCTGCCAGGGCCTCATCACCTTCACAGGTAAGAATTCCTTCCCAATATCCCATCTAACCTTGCCTTCTGGCAGTGGAAAGCCATTCCCTCTTTCCCTGTCCCTACAGGCCCCTGTCCAAAATCTTTTTCCATCTCCCTTGTTGGCCCCTTCAGGTACTGGAAGGCCACAGTGAGGTCACCCCAGAGCTTCTCCTCTCCAGGCTGAACAATCCCAACTATCCCAGCCTTTCCTCCATCCTCTGCTCATCCTGGTGCCTCCTCTGGGCTCTCTCCAGCAGCTCCAGCTCCTTCCTGTGCTGGGCCCCAGGGCTGGGGCAGCTCTGCAGGTGGGGTCTCACCTGAGTGCAGCAGAGGGGCACAATCCCAATCCCTTTCCTGCTGCCCACACCAGGGATCAGCCCAGGGTAAACCACTCCTTCCCAAAACCCAACACTGAAAAAAGAGTTGTGAAGAGTCCTGGGATTATTTTGAAGTCCAGAGGATGCATGGAACACCCCTGTGGCTCTGCACCACTAACGTTCTGGAGAAGGAATCCATCAAAGCCATAAGAAAATTAGGATTACCTGGCTGCCACCACTATGGTTTTCTGTGCAGAATAGATTGTGAAGCAGTGTGGGACTGACCATTCATTCTCACTCTCCTCCACCTGCAGGAAAAGAAGAGATTTTTCTCATCAGTGCTCAGTCACCAATAAACACTAAGACTGTCCAGTGCTGGCTGGGACTGGAGTCAAACAGGATTCCAACCCAGTCGCAGGAAGTGCAGAACAGCAACTTTTTGATGAATACCACCTACTTTCAAGTCTATTTTGGCTCTATATGAAAAATCTATGGTGTGTCTCTACTGCAGGGTCACAGCACCACTTCCAACAGGGCAAGGAAAGGAAGGGCTTGGAGCAGCTTTGGCTCATTACTCACCGGGGGGTCAAGCACTATCAGCTGCAAACCAAAGACAGAAAGAACAATCCTGTTAGAAAAGGTGTGGGGAGCCAGGAGGATTGGTTACATGCCAAGGTGTGTGCAGGGGGACAAAACACCGGGATAGATAAATCCCTATTTTCAGATCAGCCCCTCACCAGTGTGAAAATGAATGGGCAACAGGGTGTGCTCCAGCTGTTTGCTAATGCAGAAAGAACAGACTCATCACCTGCAGATAAAGAAAGCCCTGTTTGACACACATCAAGGTCCAGTTGCTGCTGAGACAGACTTTGGAGCAGTTTGTGGCTTTGGTCCTTGTGCTCTGAAGGAATTCCCCAACCTGCCTTAGGCACAGCCATCTCCTAAACCCTGTGATGCAACATGGAACCACTTACCAACATGCCATGCAGAGAGAGGTGTCCGTGGATTTTGAACTGATTTGTCCCTGTGACCCCTTTGCTTGTGTACAGTAACATATCTGAGAACTGGAAAGGCAGGAAGAGAACAATCAGTGTTCTGAAAGCAGCAGGCAGGGCCAAGGATTTTTTTTGACATCTCCTTAGAAATGTGTTGTTTAAAGGCCACTGCCATTTCTCAGTCAGTTGGGCCAACTACCCTTCAAACCTCTCTTTTGTTTACTTACAAGAGAAGAAATTAAATTTTTAAGTTCTGTTAAAACTCTTTGCCATTAAGGAACCAAGCTGACCAGAGAGTAGTACCACAGCCACACCCTCTAAAAGCATTGCTTAGAGTGAGTTTTTGGTGTCAGGTGCTGATTTTCAACACAAGCACATGAAAACACACTTCCCCAACAAATTTTATCTTGAAGACTTTGGGTTTATAAAAGTCAGAAGCAGCACCCACCAGAAAGAACATCCGCTGCTGTAAGCCCTTCTTAGTGAGCTTGTACAAGCAACCTTCCCTGATAAACTCCTGCAGAGGAAAAGAAAAGTTACATGTTTGATTTTTCATGACTCAAGGGAATTTTATTTTCATCCCAGAGTACACAGATGTTGACTGGAGCCCAGCAATGATCACTAACAGATTCCTTAGAGGCCCTATGACACTTTCATTCCTTTTTTTGTGACATGAATCAGCTCCTTGCTGCAGCCAGCATTTAAATGAGTGAAGGAAGAGAAGGGAAAGGAGCAGAACTCCTGTTGGACACCAGTAGTTCACCCATCACACGTCCCACTGCAGTGACTGCCACAGCATTCCCAAAGCACATACAGTGCTCCTGTATTTATCCCTATCAAAAACAGGCAGGAACTGCACAAACTCCTGTAATACAGAGGCACCCACACCAGTTCAGCCCAGTGCTGTGGCTCTGCTCCCTGAGTTTGCACCAGGCAGACACAAGCAGAGCTGGGAGTGGATTTCCAGTATGACACACCAGTTTCCACTTAGAGCACCCAGTACGGCCAGTATCTGTACTGGAAACATGAAACTGCAGCCAGAGTTTAAGCAGAAGCATTTGTGATCTATTCCTCAGAATATCACCAAGGTGATGATCCCATCACCCATGGCATTCCCTAAGAGACAGTGACATGAAGCCTTGACAGCTGTCCCTTTAACCAGAGGGGCAGTAATGGCAAAGCCATGCTTCAAAATAAAGCTTCCTTGGAAAGCTTGGAAACAAAACCAATAAAGGCTCTAAAAACTAAGCAGAGGCACTTACCCTGCCAGGTGCTGTGAGATTGTCTATCCCAATCAGGTCATGCTGTAGCTCTGTCAGCTTCTGGAAGTTTTCCAGGCGGATGAGGCTGTGCTGCAGCTGGGAGGTCATTTCTGTGACTTCCTTCAGGGCATCTATGTGGAGAACAGCACCAATGGGACAAGAGCAGAGCAACCCACGCCACCCATTTCACACCTGGAAAACTCAATCTGAAATTTAGAGCTGAAATTCAAAGCCAATTTTACAACAGAATGGTTCATATGGAAGGGATCTACAACAATCACCCAGTCCAACTGTCAACTTCTTTAAGAGTATTTTAGAGGAGGGGAAATAGAGCAAGTGACTTCACAGCATTTCCTATGCCTTTGGAGATCATTGTGTATCTCAGATTTTGCTTAAACAAAAAGTATCAGCCATGTAGCTGAAAGTAAATGAAAAAAAAAAAAAAAATCTAACTATTTCTGCCAAAGATTACTTTGTCACAAATGCTTCTGATGCTACAAAATAAGCATTTTTTGGGTCACATTTTTACATCTAAATGACAAAAAGTTTGTAAAAAAAAAGTACTCTTTTTTTTTCCTGCTAGGAGACAAGAAGATGTCAAATTTTCCATCTTTGCTTGAAGCATTGGGATCCATCATGAGAAAATTACTTCCTGGAATGCCAGGAAAAAGCAGCACTTATATTGAACTTGTGGACATAATTGAACATAAGTGAAGCTAAATGTTCAATGCCAGGTTGGATGGGGCTCTGAGCATCCTGGTCTAGTAAAAGTATCCCTGTCCATGGTGGAAGGGAAATGAGTTGAGTTTCAACTCAAACCATTCTGACATACTCTAATTCCACAATCCTTGTGGACCCAGGGCACAGGAAGAGTTCTGGATGTCTCTGGGTATCACTTTTCTTTTTTCCTCTTCTGTCAGAGTGGATAAAAAGATCCATGACCCGAATTTTCTACCTAATTACAAAAGTACCACCTAGATCCACAAAGAAAGTGAAGAAGAAAGAAACCTCCACCCTAAAACCTCCACCTTGCCTTCCATATATTGCTATATTCTAAACCCCTAAATTCTCCGTTTTTCACCACATGACATTACACACTTCCATTCCAATTCCACACTCGTGATCCTAGTCCTATCACTCCATTTTGGAAGCCTTCTCCACAGCCTCAGCAGTGTTTTCCTGGGGGGTCAATGCCTGTCAGCATAGAAAGGTGAAAAAGGGTTCCAAAGCTGGGAAGGGGCACTGTCAGCAGGACAGCTCTGGGAGCTCACTCACTGCGGCAGTCGGCGAAATCGCGGTGCTCTGCTGTGTAGTGCTTGCACAGCCTCCCCAGGATCAGCTTGTAGTGCATCAGCCTCTGGATGGGTTTCAGCAGGAAGGTGTTGAGGGGCAGGTAGCAAACCTTCTGCAGCTCAAACTCCTTATAAACCATCTCCAGCTTCTTGAGGCGTTTGGTTGCTTTCTCCAGTTCCATCAGGACCTCGTCGTGCTTCTGCAGGTAACTGGTGAACTCCTGGACAATTGGACAAAAGGTTACTTGGATGAAAGGAAAACAGTTTTTCATTATTAAAGGAAGTGGCAGGCAGCTCCTAGGTGTCTGTATGGCATTGTGCCTGTGCCTGTAGGGAATACCAAATGCTGCTGTCCCACACTCCTGCACTCCCATTCAAGTCACTGGTTTTAATTAAATTATTACTCCACTACAGCAGCACTAATGTAACTGTCCCATATAGGCACCCTGCTCCAAATAAAGTTGACTTCATTTCAGAAGAAATTATTCTGCCTTTTAAAAACGTGTATATTTTTAAATTAAATAACCTTGTGAATCAAGGTCTAAATAGAGGAGCTAAATATTTTTCTTTGTTTTCTGCTGAATAACCAACAAACACCTTTTCTCAAGGTAAATGCAGGTGGCTAAATAAGCAACAGTGATACAAAACCTTCCTGCAACTATTTCACTAGGTTTTCTTTTTAAATTGTTTCTCAACAATAACTCTTTGCAAGTTACTTCAAGATTGACTGAAAAAGAATAGGTTTAGACAGAATATTGGAAAGAAACTTCCCTGTGAGGGTGGTGACAGATACTAGAATCTGATAGCTCATGGCTTAAACATTGTTAGGAACCTTTTGCCTGTTATGGCAAAACTGTACAAAGAAGCTACAGCCACAGAAGCCCAGCCCTCTCTGAAGATGCCTGACTGGAACTTTGGACTGTGAGTTAAGATGCCTTGATAAGATAAAGGGAACACTATTATTCAATAATCATGGGTCTAGGGACAAGTAAACAAGGCAGAGGGAAAAGAATGCATGCCCAAGAAAGCCAAACCCAGCAGAAAATCACTCCTGGCTGGCTTTGGGTGGAGCAGGCCACAGATCAAGAGGCCAGGTTTGCACAGAACCCCTCAAACAAAGGGGAGAGGAGAAGTTTTTGGGTGTGGCAAAAACCTCTGGTGCAGTGAGCACCCATCCTCCCTTACACAAACTGCATCAGCTGGAAAAACCCCCAGTCCCAGGAAGGCCACATCCATGGGACATGCCTTGGCAGGCAGTTGAAAGGGGGTCACAATCCATCAAAACCCCCCTTAAAGTGCTCTCCAGAGTTATTCCTGTAGCCTTGCACCACAGGACTGCATGTGATGCAACAGACTGTGTAAAACATGTCCTCCCCTCCAGGGGAGCTGCCTGGGCATCCACCTGGCCTGAGCATATACTAATCCATTGGATTCTATGCTTTTTGGGGGACCCTCACCACCAAGAAGACCAGCTGGACAGGATCATCAGGATGCTGGTGGGATGTACAGAGCAGTGCTATTTTCATTAATCTGTCTCTGTTCCTCTCTTTCTGTCTCCCCACCTTTTTTCTATTTCTTTCTCTTCCCCCTTCTCTCTCTCTGATATTTATTATTAAATAAAGCCCATACTATTGACTTGGGCATAGGTCTCATTTGGACCTTAATTAAAGCAGAAGCATTTGTATGAATTTTAAGAACCATAATAGGTGGGGAAGCCCTGGCACAGTTGCCCAGGGAAGCTGTGGCTGCCCCTGGAACTCTGGAAGGCTGGACAGAGCTTGGTGTAGTGGAAGGTGTCCCTGCCCATGGCAGGGATAGGATTAGATGGGCTTTAATGTCACTTCCAACCCAAGGATTTCTGTGATTAATAGAAATAATAATTTCTGAGCTCTGATCTTTGACAAAACAAAACAAAACCCCTCAATAATCCCCAAATTCCACGTCTTGAATGCTTGTGTACCTTGAGAGTGCGCATGTTCCTGAGCATGACATCTCCAATGCGCTGGTAATCCCCCTTCACGTGAGCATTGCTTCTGCCTTCCCTGCAACACACAGGAGGAGGAAAGAAGGCAACAGTGATGGGGGATCAAGAAATTTCTGTTTTCTGCCTCCACCTTCCCTTGACACAATCTTTTGCCATTTGACATTCTTATTTCAGTGTTCAGATTGAAAACTTGGTACATTAAATATGGATGCAACACAAAACAGCAAATGCGAAGACATGCATAAAAAACTGAGAAAGGACTAGAAAGAAACTTGTGTCAAAGTCTGTTTGAGAGTTTTACGTTTCAGACCTTCACATAAATGTCATAACATGACCTCATCTGATTTTGTGAATTTAGTTTTATTCATACTTTGTTTACATTGACCACCGCCTTTTGAAAGGCAGTTATACTGTAATATATAACATATCAGGCCAGGAGAAAACAACACAAAGTTTAAAATACTAAACTCATCATCTGTGAAATAAACTTCATTGCAAGAACCAAATTCCCACCTAAATCACAAAAATGGTCCCTAAATTTTCACCTGGAGATCATTAACTGGAAGGTGTGGAAAAAACACACATCTTCTTGATCTAGTGCTCCTTCTTTTTTCTAAGGCTTGAGAGACATTATCAGATTATATCAACAACTGATGAGCTTAAAGGTGCTGTCCAACCTAAATGATTCTGTGATTACAAAATCCTCATTCTGGTGCACAAGTCATACAACTACAGGATATTATATACAAGGCCAAGCTTAGAAAATGGGTTTTGTCAACGTAGTTGTACTTTTTTAATAGCTTTAATTTAATAAAAAAATTTCTCCTTGCTTCTTTTGATGTGGAAATACCAACTTCAGTGTGGTTTTGATGTGAAGATGTAGAAGAAGGTCCCCCTGCTCACTTACCAGAGTGAGAGTCTTTGCTCAATCTCCTTCAGAAAGCCTCGATGGAACTCATAGATGGGGTCTATGTTGGAGAAGAGCAGTGTCATCAGCCCCTCTGGCATGGCATTCTCCTTGATCACAGCACTGCGGAACCACTGCCAGAAAACCAGAAATTCTCATCAAATTCTGCTCCACAAATCCAGTGTTGGTATGAAAATTCCTGCTCCTGCAGCGATGGGGGAGGAGAAAGTATGCACAGGGAAACAGCAGGACGGGAGAAGAAATATTTAGGGAAGACATAATTTGTGGAAAATGAAAAGATGGGAATTTTTTCCTTGCCAAAAATGAGGAAGATGAGGGCCATGGCTGGCTCTGGGCACAAGCTTGTTTCTGAATGCAATGATGGGATGGTTGGGGACAGCTGAGTGACAGTCAGTTACCCAGTGGCTGCCCCAGCTGCTGCCACCTCCACGCAGATAAAACTGCTCTCATAGAGCTGGAGCCCTGTGCCAGTCACTCAGCTGAAGACATCTCGTTGCAGGTCACATTCCACACTTTATCGCTTTCAGGGTATTACAAAAATCCTCTGAGATTTCTCTCCTTCTTTTAGGAGAAGTGCTGGGAAGCCTGTAGGAGGAATTGGAGTGAGATGGTGCTCAATGAGCTTGCAGAGAACATCTCCACTGAGGACACGCCGCGTTAAGGAACTCGAGATTTTCTTTGGTGAAATTAAAACAACAGCTTATAGGAAGGCAACAGTCACAGTGCTTAAATGTGGAGCTCATCAACAGAAAAGCTCTTTTAGAAGCACATGAAATAGAAATTCATGTTGCTCTCCAAACCAGGACTCACTTGTCTATTCTGGGTGAAAGAACGAGGAATAAACAGAAGCAACAAAACAACAAAAAAATCTCTTCAAATCCCCATGGGTTCAATGCCATCTGCTCATAGATCCAATGGCACAAAGCTAAAAGCTTCCCAAGGAAACCACAGAGAGGACAGCCAGGTTATAAGCAGAGCTGGCAGATATCACTGAAACTGAATGCAAAACATTTTCAGGCTTTCCTTGTTCACAGTTTTCAGACCCGAAGTTTGCCTCAGTCATCAGGATGGGCCAGGATGCAGCTGCTGGAGCGAGTGGTGGAGGTGCAGAGGAGCATCTGCTCTCCCACAGAAGGAGCTACGGAGCAAGGAAGGGGACAGCTACTCGGCTCATGGATTATGCTACACCACAAGAAGAAATTCCAATCTAGCAATCACAAATCTGTTAAAGAAAAGGGAAAAGGATAAAGTCAAACCTGCTTACCACAGTGAGAACCTCCAGGTCTTTTAAATAGGTGCGTTCTGTGGCCAGGATCTCCTTTGCTATGAAGTAAGCCTTGTCGGTGGGGCAGCGCTGGAAGGACACAAACACAAACCTCTGTCACGTGGGAAGTGTTTTGCACCACTTAGTGGTTTGTCTGGAGGTTTTTTTGTTTCTAGTTAGAGCCTAGACTTAAAAAATACACAAAGGAAATGGATTTTTTTGTGTTTGGGTTTGGTTGTTTATTAAATTGTACAGAACATTTAGTAACACTTCTAGTTCCAAGCCAGAAGTGAGATGAACCCAGCTGGTTACAAGGTCTCCTAAAGCTAAACAGTCCAGTAGAGGAATAAACACCTATATTATTTATACTTTTAACCTAATAATCAAATTCTTGTGACCTTCAGTGCAGCACTAACTGTCCAACCAGAAACTACTGCCTGAAACCATGAAGAAGAAGGAAGATGAGCACTGAAAAAGACACCACTTAAATTCCTCCATTTTGTTTCATACCTATTACTATATTATAAAAACCTCACATTTAAAACCCTTCACCATGTGAAAGTACACTCTTCTATTTAACTATATACTCATGATTTTAACTCTATCACTCAAATTTGGAAGCATTCTCCAAGGCCTCAAGTCAAAAGCAGCATTCTCCAGGGGATCAGTGCCAGAAAGCACAGAAAGCTCAAAAATCTCAGGTTTCTGGGATCCAACAAACCTCTATTTCCTACTGGGTATCAGCTCAAACCTTACATCCACTTCCCCTTGCTCTGTGCAAATGGAGCAGCTCATTACCAACAGGACATATCTTTATTCAGTATCACACTCTCAAATACTGACTGTTATAAAGTATTCTTTATACTGCAAGAGTATTAAAAAATAGTGTCAATTATATGTCAATTATGGTAGAATCTCAGATGATTTAGGTTAGAAGGGACCTTAAAGTTCCCCTCATTCCATCCCCTGCCATGGGCAGGGACACCTTCCACTACACCAGGATGCTCCAAGCCCTGTCCAAGCTGGCCTGGGACACTTCCATTACATGAACTTCCATCTCAAATCAAGGGAACACTTTACGAAGGTATGGAAACATTTATTCCAAGATTCCTAGATTTTGAACACTTCTCTAACCAAACACAGCCCAACAGATTTGCAAACAGTCCTTTTCCAAAACTGTTTCTTTCCACTTAGAGCTTTCACTCAAGCTATTCTTTTGAAGACCATATGAATTAGCTAAGAAAAAGAGAAAATCAAACTGCAGCAGTTGTTGGCTGCAGGATTGCTCTGAGCTGCTCCTTAAAGAGAAGACAGAATAGATATGGAAAAACAAAGGAATGAAATGGTGGTAAGAGATGTTGTGCAGTTGCAACCCAAAATCAGAGTTAGCCTGAAAACATATATTACTAAAAATTATATATATTAAGGCATTGGTCATTCTTCAAGGTAAGGGACAGCTTTGTCTCCTTATCTCCCTATGCCAAATAGTACCATCCCAAATGCCACTGAGTTATGTCAAAATTTGGACTCCTCCATCTCTGCCCCTCCTGAGGGAAACACTGCTTTGAGAATTCTCTTTTGTTTTCTTCTATGCTCCAAGTTAAAAACTCTCTTCATAGAGTCACTTTGAGATGCCTCCAGTTCTGTCATTGTTTCCCAATCCTCCAGTTCAATATTGCCCATGGAGGAGACATTCTCCTGGTTGCTCAGTAACCTCTCTATTGAGTCCAGTATTATATTATATATATATATATATATATATATATATTATATATTATCCAGATATATTGAGTATCCCTAGAGGTGTGTATGCTCAAATAATTAATTGTGACACACTGTCTAGTCTCTCTACAGGTTATTCTATGCTAGTTATTGTAGTTTCACATGTCAGCCCCTTCCTGGAAGAACCAGAGGACATACTCCTACTCACTCCACAGCCATCCCCTTAACTTCATTCTGCCTGTCTCAGGTACAGAGTGTCAGGCAAAGTCCTAACAAATCTTGGTTTTTTCCTTGGGCTATTTACCTGACTGCATTCTCATATGCTGTGGAATCTCAGTGGGCATCCTTCGTTAGAAGGATGTTTCCCAAAGGAAACAACATCATTTTTCTGGCCTTCCTGGAGCCTAAGGTGACACAGTTTTACCAGCTCACCTCCCAGTCTCTGCAGTTCCTCACATGACAGGACAGGGATGCTGAAGGGATGTTTTTACACATCTAGGTACATCCCCTTCTGGGATGTGGACAGGATCTTACTGCAATTCTTTGAAATCTTACAAACATGAAGTTGTGTGAAAACATGGGAGCATGACTTCTACACGGGCAGGTAGAGATGGAGGAGCTTTTTTTAAAACTAAAACCACACCATGGCCATAACCTGTCACTTCTCATGGCCTGTATGGATCACATTTTTCTCCACCACTGAGCATTTCTGCAGGTTTCTGCTCCATTCTCCAACTGTGTGCTAACCTTTTATTTTCCCAGGCATCTTCTCTTCCTCTCTCCCTCCCCAACACATCAGTCCTTTCTGCTTAATTCTCAGAAGTTCCCACTCTTTCTAAACTACTCCCTGGTGGAATTTAATGCCTTTAGCTTGCTTTTTGCCAGTCTTGCACCAGTCCTAAGTGCATCTCTTGTGCTGAGAGCTGGCAGCAGCTGCTGGGCAGACCCTGCAGCAGAGGAGAGGAAAGGCTGTCACAGTGCACTGGGGCCCTGCCAAACACCTTCACTGCTGCTCAGGCTCTGCAAGGGGGAAAAAAATTAGCTCATGCCTCAAAAGCCAAATACAAGAACTCTCTGAGGTGGCAGTCTCCTTCTGGAGTCCAAAGAAAATGTTTCTACAACTACAGCAGGCATCAAGGCAAATGTCCCCACTTGGAAAAACTGGTGTTTCACCATATAATGTACAAACAATCCCACCTGGAAACCTTCAGCACTCATCAGATGCAGCAGCCTCAGCTTGTGGGGAGTGAAGAACTCTACTCTGAACTTGTAATGGCCAAAAATGTTTAACTTTTCCCTTCAAACATCAGGCTTCAGAAGTGTTAAAAATAACTCTGAGTGGGGGAACTCCCCCAAAAAGCCTAACTTCAATTCTCTTTTTAAAGTGGATTGCTACAACCAACCACCATTAGAAAAGGAATAGGGAGAAATATAGCAGTAAGATGAAAGAAAAGCACAGTGATTTAAAAAGAAAGAAAAAAACCTCATCTTTCTCAAGGTATCAGTACTGGACCAGCAGCACCATGGCAGCAAAGAGCAGACAGCACACACTGTGAGGGCTGGAGAGTTGTACAACATGTCCTGATTAACCAGGTGGAACTAGAGCAGTCCCACCTCCAAATCATAGCTCTAGTCACAGGAATATTGTAAGATTACATTTTTCTTGTACAAAAAAACTGTAAAAGTCCTGTGAAATGTAACCAATTTAACACTGGTTTCCTCCTGTATCTGTTTCGCTTAAAACAATGTCTCTGAATAAGACAGTAGAGCCTTGGAATACTCAGGAGTTGATCAAATTATCAATACAATAAAAAGAAGTTCCCTTCTAAGAAGTCACACTTTCATAAACTAGTTTCAGCCTGAAGGAGAACACAAGCTGCCAAAATACCAGACCTTGCAGAATGTGGCAGAAAGGGTTGGGCTTCACATTTAAGTCAGCTAACAGTCTCTGCTCATTATTTCCAAGCTATAAGGATAAATGAGAGGAGTTATTTTTAAAATAACTATGGAAACTAATAGTAGAGTGATGAGCCAAAGCTATAAACTCCACCTCAAAAGTCTAAATGAGACAGGGAAGCTGCCAGTTGGGAGGGTTGTGTGCAGCTCAGCTCCCAGCTACCCTCCTCTGGTTAAACCTTCCTCTCTCTGGCAAGCACTCACACCACATCCACACCATGGGTGTTTCCCAACAGCACCACTAAAGTGCCAGGAGGGGCCCAAGAACATGGAAAAGACACCAAAGAGCAGAGGCCTGTGACTTTCCTGCTTGAGGATCCTGGTCCTGAAAGGGGAAAGAACCAGAACACTGCATGGGGCAAGCAGAAGAGCAGAAGCCAAGACCACACAAAATGGTTTCTTCTTTGTGGCTGCATGGAAAACTGTAGATCCCAGTGTGGCCACTGACTCCATACAGAACTGAGTTTGGGCAGTGCAGCCTTCCTTGCACTCTAATGGAAAGTCCCGGATCCTTCTCAAACACCAGAGCCAACAAACCTCTCTGCAAACAAGGCAAGGAGACCAGAGAGGCTTCCAGAAAAATGCTCATGGAACTCTTCTGTTAGCTTTCATCCTGCTGGAAGAAATGCAGCAAATCCTGAGCTCTAGATGGGGGTGAGGAAAACCCCACATCATGTGGGTGAGTCCCTGGTTAAAGCCACCAGAACTCACAGGTAGGCAGAAAGGAAGCAGCCCAGGCATGCAGCAGCACCTAGACATAAGCACATCTCGAAGACACAAAGCTGTTCCTGGTTTGAAACTCACTGCACCTACAAAACTCAGGGGCATTTTTGTCCCCCTCTTTCCAGAAATTTGAGACTCAAGATTCTGCAAGGCCAGAGCACTGCCCACATCTCTCCAGACAGAAGGGTCAGCCATTGAGCAGACAGCTTCAACAACACAGCCAGCTCTGCTGAGCAAGCCCATGATGGAATGGATGTGAGAGAATCCACACTCAGCTCAGGCCCTCCACAGTTCAAGGGGAATACCTCAGGACCCCTCTAAAGGTCGTGGTATGAACAGAAAGCATGACCTGGAGGAACAATGTATGGACCAATGAGACCATGACAAGACTGCATGGGAAGGATGGAACCCAGGAAACAAACACCTTACACATTAAAAAAAAAAAAAGGATCTCTGAGATTATGTCCAGCTGCCCAGTCCTTGCACATCCACCTGAAAATTACCCACATGACTAGGGGCATCATGCAGATATGCCTTGATCTTTGTTAGGCTTGGTGTTGTGATTACTTCCCTAAGGAGCTTGTTCCAGGGATCACCCTTGGGGTGAAGAACCATTCCCTACTATCCAACCTGAATTCTGGGGTACAAAAGGTGAATTTTGAACACAGTTCCCTGACACACTGCTCCTGCTAAAACAGAGGGGCAAGGTCCCAGCGGCCATGCCAAGAAGACACAAGAAGATGCCAGGAGGGCACTGGGGACTCCTGCCACAACAGTGCAACACATCCAACTTCAGCACTGGAATTCTACCACAGGACAGAACACAATGAGCACCCAGCTCCTCACCTGGCACCTTCAGAGCCCAGCACAGCTCCCAGCTCACCCCTCCAGAGCCTAGCACAGCTCCCACACAGCCCCATCATTGCCCAGCTCTGGGGTCTCACCTTCCTTTTTGTTTCGTCGTCCTCTTCTATCCTGGCCCCGCCTGCATCGCTGAGGACAGGGCTCAGCAGAGGGGATGAGCCCTGAGTGACTGCATTCAAGTTCACCTGAAAGGCTGGGGTCAAGCCTAGGGGACTCTTCAGCACAAGGGAGGAGAGCTGGGAGTGATCCACAGGGAGGCCTGGGTGGGAAGACAACAAGAAAACGGAGTGGAAAAGGAGAGAAAAATTATTTCAAAGATAGTGCAAATAAGGTGATTATCCACTGTTACAGCAAACCAGAATTGCAATCTCATATTATTTTTAAAAAGGTAAAAGAAAAAGAGCAAAAAGGCACACAAATCCAAAGACTTCAGTGTGCATCTCAAAGTAAAGGGAGTGTTCCCTGCATCCCAGAGGTTACACTGCAGTGCAGTAAGGACGGACAGTGACCACCACAGTTAAGGGAAGGATAAATTGCTCATTGTCAAGGAAAAAGTGCTGCTGAGCAGCAGCACAGCTCACAACACAGGGTTATACTGCAGGGACAGGAATAGAGCTTTTCACTTTTGCTTTTCAATATAAGAGTTACTTTTCAACACAGAGAAAAGCTAGGACAAATTATTCCATGACATGCCAGTCCAGAAGACAAAAACACATTCAGAAATTAGGGTACCTCCAAAATTCATCCAAAGGGAAAGGAAAGTCTATTGCTATACAAAGAGGGAACATGGAAGAAAATTCATTCCTGGCTTTTCTAAGTATATAAACAGAATAATCTCAAGGAAAACAATTTTGTAGCACTGAGTATTAACTGGAGGGACACGATCCACAGCTAAATCTGCTAGAAGCAACAGGTACCATGTTGCTTAAATTATTAAACATATATTTTAAAAAAAATATTATTATTATTCTGTGGACCCTTTAGAGATTTCTGACACATCACAGTGAATTTAAGCCTCCTCTTTTCAGCATGTAGACCTCCTCTCAGGGGTGAGAGTGACCATTCAAGATCTGCTTTTTTGGACCAAAGGAAGGTGACAGACATACTACACCCACAGAACTCTTCCTAACATCACACACTCTTTTCTGATCTTCCTTGTGATAAATACATGAGTTTTCTCAGATCAGGCAACTAAACAAGTATGAGCACTTAAGCAACTACAATTTTAACACCCTCCCAAGCCTCCCCAGCAGGATTTGTTGTGTCAAGTGCTAAACCACCCGCCCAAAGACAAATGGGGAAATCAACAGCCAACCCCAAACTGCCAAATCATCATTTCCCTGACTTAGAAATCATCGAAAAAGGCTTTAAAAAAACAACCCAAAACAAACCCAAAAAAACAAAACAAAACCAAAATCAGCCCTGACAGATCTCCTTTATCTCCTCACACTGTCATGGGTGCTGCAGGAGGAGTTGGGAGCTTTCGATTCCCAGCTGCTCAGGCTTGGAAAGCACACCCAGGGCGAGGCAGCCCCAGGCTGTAATTCCACATGGACAAACGCAGGAAGCTAAACAGAGCTGCACTCGGTCACCTGGAAGAGATTCAGATCATCCTGCTGCCGAGTTAACTATTTGTACACTAGTCCAGCACCAATTCTGGAGCAGATTTTTGCTTCTCCCTGAGCAGTTTGTCCATTCACATTGCTTTTAATAGCACCCCAGGAAAGCAACACTGAAAAAAAAGTTTGTTTCACCTATCCAGGCATAGGATTTAAGTTTGCTTGTACACCCCAGGAATGCTGAAAACACAGCTTCCAAATAAATAAATTTGCAGGGGTGAGGAGCTTCTTTAAGTTCTTGGAATTTTACACGAAGTAGCAACAAATTCCAGAATCTGCAACTTGAATTGCTACCAGACAGCCTGAAAGCTCAGATACAGTGGGAGCAAACAGGATATGACTTGCTATAAACCACTCTGATTTTTTTTAGTCGGGTTGTTCTACCTTTTATTTGGCCAGTAAATTATTCAAACATTGAATCTGAAAGCAAGAACCCCTCCTCAAAGGCACAGTGCCTGATGGAAACGGGAGGCACATTCACAGAATCACAGAATGGTTTGAATGGAAAGGGACCTTAAAGCCATCCAGTCCCACCCCTGCCATGGGCAGGGACACCTTCCACTGTCCCAGGCTGCTCCAAGCCCTGTCCAAGCTGGCCTTGGACACTTTCAGGGATGGGGCAGCTACAGCTCCTCTGGCAATTGTGCCAGGACCTCATCTCACTCACAAGGAAGAATTTACTCCATCTAAAATTTCCCTTCTTCAGCTTAAGGCCTCTTGTCCTGTCACTTCCCTCTTTTTTTTTTTTTTCTAGAAGAGGCTATAAGAAGTCACAGAGCAGCTCAAGTTAGCTTTTTGGTTACCATTTGTTTAATTAAGTATTTGATCTAAGCTCAGTGTGCTGGTGTCTTGGCAGATGATATTACAAGTGAGGACTGAAATTTTCATTCTCATAACCCAAGTCTTCTCCAGCACAGCAGCACAGGAGGACTCCAGGCAAGCAGGTAGGATGTACAGCAATTCCTCATTCTCACAGAGAGGGATGGTAAAGGGAGAAGACATTTCAACTGCTGCTCAATGTAGAAAACTCCTAATTAGGTACAAATATTGATGTGAAGATCAAAACATGTGAATGATTCCCTTTGACATCAAACCTTGGTGCTCCGAGGTCTTCCCCACAGGCAGTATCCTCCAGCTCTATAAAAAGGGATTATTCTTTCAGAGGGATGTTTCTGTGTTTCAATGTTCTGCATGAAGTGGAAATCTGTTCTCTGCAAGTCCCACATGTGTGTCTGTAAATGCTGTGAGCACAAGCCAGGCCTCCATGTAATGATGCCCATGGCTGCATCCTGCACACAACAAATCTCTGCCTCCACATCACACACAAATGCATTTAAGGCAACATCCAAAAATGCATCAGCTCGGTGTAAAATTCCACATACTCAAAGATCTTCAATACTAATATTAATACTTCTTAGTTACTCTACATATTTAAAAAACCTATCCTAAAGCAAACAAACCCACAGTTCCATAAAGACCAGTATACACCTAATAGAAAGAAAAAAAACATCAAAATCTAATCAATAAAACATTGCAAAAGCTCTGCAGCATGCAAGAGCACAGCTACAGAATCTGGTGGGAATGCTGAGCACATCCTCCACAGCTACTGTGTAATATTGGTCATGTAGAAGCAGGCTTCATTTGATTTTCACTGACATAACAAGCAGAATAATAAGATAAGTTTTTGGCATCGCTTCTCAGTGATTTGTTCAGCAGGTATTTCCATTCTTCAATCTAAATTCAATTCCTACACAGAAAGCCATATTTGAGTGTACAGGCTGGCCAAAACAAAAAATACAGGTTCTGTAAGCCTTATGCCTGGGTGCTTAAAATAATTCAAAAGACAGACAAATGAAATAGCACCCCAATAATACTGAGCATTATGGAATGAACAAAGTTATGTGAGGGTCAAATGCTCCTTATCAAACAGAGTATCTAGCATTTCAAAGAAAACCTTTAGAGATACAACTTTATTATTACATCATTGCTATTATTACTGCTTCAAAAGCTGAGATTATTTCCAGGCTAAAGCCCTGCAGAGGCTGATCAGAGGACAATGGGAGCCTGCTCTGAGCCTCCCTTACACCCAATGCCTTCACAACCCATCACATACACAGACCAAATGATTATTTCTAGAGTGAAACTACACATTATTGTTTCTAGAGTGAAGTCATTAGCAAGTTGATGTACTACAAGTAATATCCTGGATATTTTCCCTATCTTCTTGATTTCAAAACATCACAAGTAGTAGATTTTCCCTCTGCAAATCTTCCCTTTAAAAAGATAGAAGAACTTGGAACAAAGATGAGAAATAGTTGGGAAATAAGAGAATCCTGGAAATTATATAAGAGCCTAAAGAACCTATCCAAGAGACTTGAAATTGAAACAGGTACAGGTCAGGTGGAACATTAAAGCACATTTACAGCACTCCGCAAGTGCCCCAGTGCTGAGTCCCTGTGAAGTCACATCTACACATGTTGGTGACACCCACAAACCAGCTGAAACAATCCCCAAGAACCACCCTTCCTTTGCCACCTTTCCACCTTGTAAAAGCCCTGCTTGGAGGGAAAAGGATTCACCTATCATTGCCCACAGACACCTGCAGGAGAACCTGCCACAGAAAACATGCAATCACCTTCATATGCTATGCTTGCAAAAAAGGACAATCTTCCAATAAAAACAGATATACAGGAGAGAGTGCTCAAGAGAAAGGTCACCACAATAAATATTCATCCTACAAAGAAATCTGAGCTTCCAGTCCCATTTATATCCCAAGCAAAAGATCTGCACAAACCAGGAATTTGAAACCCACACACCAGTGTTTGCCTACTGTGCTCTATTTCCAAATGGTGCTACACAGGGAAAACTGTGTGGACAAAGTTGGGAATAAAACTGTAAGATGCCCTGGCTAGGAGAACAAATATTTATTCTATTTCAAAGGTAAGGGTAATGAAAATAAAGCTAAAAAGCCCATGTTGTCATTGATATCAAAGTTTTCCTTGTTTTATTGCATAAACAATTAAAATTATGAATTAGTACAAATCTGTAGGTTCATAATTGGCAATCTGAACAGACACAAAGATACTCAAAACCCCAACATATAATTCAATAAACATTTACCATATAAAAGATAAAGTTCAAGAGATTAAAATTAAAAAACTCCAGCTCTCTTTGTTTGAATGCAATCTTTTCCTGGCAAGAGTAGCACCTATGGAACTGGGGAGTCCCTCTAACCAAGGCACACATACCCCTGTATGTACCGATAAACTGGAATTGGGGCATTGCAGCAACTCAGGAACATTAGGACTTGTAAAAATGTACAAGAAACCTTCCCATAGAGCAGGTTCAATTAATCATGTTCCCAATTTGAATTTCCAAACCTCCAGCCCATCCACTGGAGTAATCCTATGGGAGCCCACGGGTGGGTAATTATTAAGAGGATTTTACAGTGTGAAGTCTCCCCATCTTCAGAGAGAGAATGTATATGCACAGCCATACATATACACACAGCCCTTGTGACAAGTGAGGTGTAAGAGTCCCTAAAAATGACAGGCAATGACACTAAAGGACTACATTGAGACCTGGGATTACACTCATTCAGCACTGAGTAACTATGGCTTAGAATATTTTGAAAAATGACAATAATGGGAATGACTTACCGACAGGTTTGCACCAAAAAAAGCATAAAATTATAACAACTTTTATTAGTGTCTTCACAAAATCTTACCCCTACCAAGACTTGCAACTAGACAAAATCTACCACCACCAAAAGAAAAAAACAAAACAAAACCCCAAACAAATAAAAACCCCAATACCAAATCATAACCAAGACACCAAAAAATCAAAATAAAAATCCCTTAAACAAAATCACCTATGACAACAATACAAAAAAAGCACAGGAAAAAGATCAATACTTGGTTTTATCCAGATTATTCAGCAACTCTGAAATTTACTGGAAATTAAAGTGAAAGTTGAGGGTAGATTGATATATTGCTCTATTCCATCCTAAGATAAAATATGGCAAGTCCTGGGAATATACAGTATGTATTACTTTACTAATGAATATTTTAAAATTACAAAGTCTATGCACAATAGATAACACAGGTTAGTAAACTTAAAGCTTAACCAGGTGGTGGATAGGTCAGAGAATATTCCATGACCCATGTTTTGTGCAAATTAAGTTTCATTAACTGCAGAGATGACAATCAAAAATGCTCTGATGTAGTACTTTACATTTAATAAATGTGTTTAAGCATCAGAAGGATTGTAAGCACACACACAGAGAAGTACAGCTGGGGATTGAATTGCTTCCTTTCGGTCATATTGCATATTCAGTTGAGCACAGCAGAGAGCTAAGCCCAGCAGCCTGACTCACTGGGAAAAGCCACTAACACTGGCATGCATCCTACAGCTGCCTGTGTTTGCTAAAACAGAACAGAGACGTGGAAGGATGGAAAAGAGAGCTGGCACACTCCCTTTGCTGAGCCAGTGCTGCAAAAGCTGCACTGTGTAGAGCAGAATGATGCCTTGGGTTTTAGCTTTTATATTCTTCAGAATCTCTGTTGCTCTGTGGTTAACTGTGAAACTTCATGTTAGGTGTTAGCAAGTTCTCTTTACAGGGTGGTTGGATAAAACAATCCCTTCCCAGCTGGAGAATCAATGACAACTGATACCCAAAAAGCAGAAACAATGGCTAAAGAAAGGGAGCAAGCCAGAGGACTGAGACTTCATAGCCTGGTGCTGTGGTTGGACAATCGACACCAATGTGTAGATGAACAAAACTCAGAAAAGTATGAAACACATGACCAGAATCCATCTTGGATTTGATTTAGGTGTAGCCCCAGCCAGGCTCTTGCACTGCCCAAGGTGAATCCTTTCAATAAATACCTGTTGTGTTCCTTTTTCTCTGTCTAGTCTCTGTTCCAGGTCAACCTTTCCAGGAGAACACACCTGGGAACCCCTGTGGTTCTCCTGCTGGAAAAGCACAGCACTAAAACATGTGCACTGGCTAGAAATGTTTGTACTTGTGTGTGTCCCCAGCTCCCCAAGGGGTGGGAGGCACAAAGCAAATGTCCAAGGATGTCCCTGTGTACTGGGAGAAGCAGGGGGACATCCACAGACTCACAGAGTTCACACCTGCATTTTATCTGCTCTAGCACAGCTCCTCAAATGCTGCTTTCTTGCATGTGCCACAACAAATATCTTCTCAATCTTGTCATTTTCCCTCAGTCATTTCCCCTGTTTTTCATGCACTGTGGTTCCCACAGCACAGGTCACTGCATAGGGTCTGCCAGGCTCCTGGCTCAAACTGCCACAAACCTTCATGAAAGGAAAACTTGTGTTCTCAGGAAATACACAGAAATCAACACTGCAGAAAGAAAATAAAAGAGACCCCAAGGAATAATGCTGGAAGTTAAGTGGCATTGCCAGGACTCGGGACACATCACACTGCTCTGCTGTTCACCACTCCCCTCATGTTACCAAAAACACACCAAGGAGACAGAGCAGGGAAACACATTCCTTGTCTCACCTTCTGCTGCCACCTCAGGAGACAGCCAGGGCAGAAGAGGACAACTCCATTGTACTGAAATAACCTTCCCTGAGAAGGTCTGAGCTGCCACATTCCTTTCAGGGCACCTGGTTTTGTCTCCATCTCTACTGGAAATCTGAACTTACATCACTGAAGGAAATTATGAAGAACCTCTGCTCACAGCTTTCTTGCTATAATAAAAACTCTAATTATGAACCAACTTTTCTGCTCTTTGTCTGGGAAACCTTGAACAAAACAACACAGCTCAGCATGCAAAGATACCCTCAGAAGCCATAAGACTTTGGAAATCAAGTGAAGCACAGAAGGGAACCATGACAGCTCCATGGTATCAGTCAGCCAGAGCACAGAGAGCTAACAGGGCACAGCAGCAGCTCTGAATTCTCAGTCTGTACCTAGAAACTTCATCTGAACAGATCTGTACCGGGGTCAAAGCTCCCCTCACCTCTTCCTCACCTGTGGATCCACACAACTTGCCCTAAGGTAGAAGGCTGAAATCCTAGTCACTACCATTCCTTTGGAAAACAAAAGGGGCACCACATTAAGAATCCTATTGCTTTCTGTAAAAAAAAAGAAAAAGGAGAATCCCTGAGAGTTAGAACTGTCAAGAAAAGAAAAGATCCACACAGTTTAAGATATAGGAAGAAAAACACTGAAGATGCCTTTTCAAACCATGGTGCAAGAAGGCAAATTGGCAAGCCTGTACATTGAAAATACAGGCAGCTTTTCCCCAAGATCTTTTGGAAACGAAGAGAATTTAGTTGGATTTACTCCCTATTCTAACACATTTAAGGGAATGCTTGTGATTGAGGCACAGGACATGAAACAGAGGCAGACATAGGTATATGTAATAGCTGAATCCTGATTCTCTTTTTAAAAGATCAAAGACATCAACAGCCTTTCTCTACATCTTTATCTATGTACTTGTCCCTGATGCTACCACCTGTTACAGAATTCTTTTTGTTGATTTTCTTTTACTTCCTTAGGTTACATAACATAGTTCATTCTGGAAGAAATCAGACAGATCACCTAAAAACAAACTTCAAGGAACCAGTTCTTTACACCACTGCAGACCTCCTCCAACTCCTGTTTCAAAATTTCCCACACACCCACATCACCATCTCCACAGGCCTGAAAAAAGCTCCACAAAGAGCCAGGAAAGAAATAAAATCAAAGTAACATATAGCAAAAAACAGAGCACCTTGTTGTGCATTACTGGAGGTCTGAGCTAAGATTTTGTTCTAAATGTGCTTTGTCTTTCTGTGCTGCTGGCAAAGGGGACAGATTTCTCACAGGACAACACCCATTCCACTCAAACACAAGATAAAAGCAAGCATTGTGCACAAGAGTTATCCCTTGATAAAACTAACCTGGAAGAAATAGGTGGCTAAAGGAGATTTTACCTCCTCGAGTTCTGACTCACATTGAAAAGTATTCCACTGAAGTTTTACTTATCAGAAGTTTGAGAAATAATAGCATTTTTAAAATGTTTGAGTAAACAATGAAAGTCTTTAATGATATAGCAAGACCCTATTCAAACTGGTAGCAAAAATATTGACCATAAAGCTATGTTTGTAACTAAGCTGCTTCTTTTAGAGGCAACTGTGTTAGCACTGCACACTCTCTGCAAAGGACTGAAAACTGGGCAAAAAGGAATCCCAAAACCAAGTGGCTGAAGGAGATGATGCTTTCCATCAAAAGATTGGGTCAGGTACTCTGGATTTCCCATTCTGGCTTGTATACAGTCTAAAAAATGCTCTTACAAGCTGAAGCTCAGAATTTCACCCCCGCAACCCACAGTAGTTGGGAAGGACATTTTGCAGCTTTTGTTGTATGGCCTCAGTAAATGTTGCTAAATTAAATGTGACCAGTTAAGCAAAAACTCAGTTGTCTTTTCCATTACACTTCCAAACTTACAACTCAAGTCGCACACCGAAGTCACCTGTCTAAAAGAATTTTAAAAAGCCCTGAAGCTCTAACTGTTGTCTATAGTATTTACCTCATCTAACAATTCAATTTCTCAGAAAAATTACAGTATTTTTCTGAATACAGTCCATATTTTAAAGAAAAAATTAAAGCTAACACCAAGGTTTAGCACCAGCTGTCCTCCACATATACAGGACACTTCTCTGAATCAATTTGTATTTTTATGCAGAATGATTAATAATGAGAAAGAAGGGAAATGTGATGGGGATTAAGTGCTTTTATAGTCTCTGTATATCTCCAAACTGCTGCAAAATGTTTGCTGCTGGACTGCTGTAGACACCTGGAAGCCAGCAAATAAGCTTGTCTTCATGAGAAGTTTGGAAACTGCTATTTCCACTTGGTTGTACACACATTCCCTCTTCCATGCTACCTTCCAAAGGTAGGTATAGGCTATTTGTTCTTCAAAGCACACCACAGATGTGTTGCACAGGTTGGTATTTTAAAACTGTCCTTCAGAGGTGATTTGAAGATTGTTTGGGTTTTTTTGACTATGGAAACAAAAACAAACCCAAAATCAGGATCTTGCTACAGCACAGGAAAACAGGCCATTTAGTGGATGCAGCCGCTGGTTAACAAGCATGTGCAAAAGTAATTGTTTTATTTGGGTTTTGGAGGAACAGCATATTATATGAGACTCTTACAGATGTGTTTAGAGCTGAGGAAATCCTTCAGTAAACTGTAAGTTGTGATGTCTGCATGAGCCAGTTGATATTTAAAATTCTCTGAAACGAGTGTTTTTTTCCTAAATGTAGTATTTTCCAGCATTGTAGGCTATTATAACTCATTCTTGATGCAGTGTGATGCACAGAAACACAGCACCAAAACTTGGACGCTTTGAGGGACACTGAAGAGGCACACAAATTAAAAAAAAAATTAAAAATCAACCATGTTACGTGATTGACTGATCTCACACCCTACTGATTTCCAAGCCTGAAAAGCATGAGGGATCCATCACAAAAATCAAGACAAATCAATTGATTTGCGACTTCTCTCTCCAGTCTTCTTGCGTGAGATTTTTTAAATTATTCTGAAAGTCAAAGGCATAGCTGTCCCCCGTGGCTTGAGCAAAGGGGTTACTAAAGAACAGGTTGACATCCAGAGGTGCAGCTGTTTCTGAGTCCCAGGAGTCCGTGTCCGTGCTGCTGGAGTCCTCGGTGGTGGTGGGCGGGCAGCTGAGCTGCTCCAGCTGGTCGATAATGTCCGTGAACTGGAAGGCAGAGCTGGACTCGGAGCGCACGGAGCAGGCGGGGAAGTTGAGCATGGAGCTGGCCTCGGAATGGTTGGCAGAGCTGTAGGTGTGCAGGGAGGAGGGCCCGTTCAGAGGCAGGTTGTTGAGGGAGCTGCTCTCGGAGCGGTTGTTGATGAGGGAGCTGGTTTCCGAGGGGCTCAGGAGGCTTTGCATCCTGCTGGCCTGGGCTTTCACCTCAAACAGCTCCGAGGTGTCTGATGGTCTCTCATTGCCGTTGAAATCGCTGCTTTCTTCAAATTCAAACTCCTCTTCCATGTTCATGTCCACAGCCTCTGTTGAGTACCTGTCAGGGCTCGACTGAGCAGAGACTGTGTTTTGCTGGAGGGCATCTGCAGTTAAACCAGCTGACTCTGACAGACACTTAGAAAACTCTGAGCTCTTTAATTCTAACCCACTGTACACGTAGGAAAATGCCTCAGAGCCCCCAGCAAAAAAGGACATTTCTGCTGGGTCGTCATCAATAAACTCCTCTGACACCTGCAACTGAGAATTTGTCAGTGTGAAAAGAGGGGCACCTCGGCTGCCACGCTGCTGCTCTTTGTCAGCAATGAATACATCTGTGGTAAAGTCATCCTCATCATTGTCATTTTTACAACCAGCAACCCTGCTCTCCTTACTACTCCTCTCTACATCTACATCTACATCACAAGCACTCTCAACAACAGGACAAGACGGGTCACAGTTTCCTGCAACACTACCAAACCCAACACCTTGGAGCACGGGAGATCCAGGCTGCTGCATCAGCTTCCTGCCAGCTTCTTCCACCGATGCTGCAGTGGTTTTGTCTGCATTCCTTGTGTATGATGCTCGGGGTTCCAGGAAGAAAGGGCTGGGTTCAGCAGACATGGGCAGGACAGAAGCAGGAGTGGCCAAGGAGTGACCCGAGTGGAAGGGGGCAGCTGTTGAGGCAGGAGACCCTGGAGTTCTCAAGCCCTCAGTGAATGGGACACTCTAAAAGAGGAAAAAAAAGCAGAAACACAAGAGATAAAAAGTTTTTTGCAATACATAAAAACAAATGTAACATCCAGTTACATCCATATGCAGAAGGAAGATATGCTTCACAGGAGCTTACTTTACAGCAGACACTGTACAGAACCTGATCCAGCAGCCCATGTAAAAGGCAAGCTGTTTTTCTTTGATTCTGATAACTGGATGGAAAGTTGAAAGCATATATTTTATAGCTGAACAAACAACTGCAAAGAAAAACAACAGAATGACAGTGAATTCTGTGATGCTTCCTTAACCTCTCCGATGTTACACAAGAGCATTCAGTGAAATGATTGTTTCTTGCTGTGTCCTGCAGAAGGCATCTTACAACAGCTTTGAGACTGCCAGAGAGCAGTCAGAGAGTACCTGGAGATAAACTAATCCTCTGAAATAACAACATACTAGAAAGTCCCACACTTCCTCTTCGGTTCAGTGGAACTTTGAGTAAAATATTACTCACTTCACACTCCACTGGCTACAACTGTCCAATTAGAAACACCAACAAAAAGAGCTGTGCAGCCAGACAAAGAGCAAACAGTGGCAGCAGTTCTGGTGAGTTCACTCTTCCACTATCATGTCAGAAAGTTTTTGTCCATGCCCCTGAGCACAGCACCGAGGGTGCTGCAGAACTGACCTGCTTTGGCACGTCTGTGCTCGAGGTGCGAGTGGATGCTCTGACCTTGCTGTGCCTCCTGTGGAACAGAGCAGTCTGTCAGCATCCAAGACATGCATCAGCCTCATTCCTTCCCCCAGCTCTTATGGCCATGCCAGAGTAGCCAAGAGAAACACCTCAAGCTCTATTTTGTTAATAACTAGTTCAAATTTTAAAAGGTGAAAAGAGCTATAAATTAAACAATGCAAGAGTAAGAAATGTACAAAATGGAATAAAGATCCAGATCATTCACAGAATCAGAGAATCATTAAGATTGGAAAAGTCCTCTAAGATCAAGTCCAGCTGTTTCCTAAACACTAACCCATGTCCCCAAGTGCTTTATTCTCCACATTTTTCTTAACACCTCCATGGAGAGTGACTCCAACACTTCCCTGGGCAGCCTGTGCCAGTGCCTGCCCACTCTTTCAGTGAAGAAATTTTTCCCAGTATCCAACCTAAACTTCTCATGGCACAACTTGAAGCCAATTCCTCTTGTCCTGCCATCTGTTACCTGGGAGAAGAGACCCACTCCCTCTTGGCCGGTGGGGATCTCTTGGTACCACTGAAGGAGGCTTCAGGAACAACTTGGGGCTGAATACTAACTGAATACTCAACAGCATATTTTAGTTTCATACCACCCTTTGCCATTATTATAAACATCTACAGAAGAAAGGCTTCAGAACTAGAATGAACTAATCTGCAACTAATTTTTACAAGTTTAGTGAACCATATAAAATTTTGTATGTTAGACTCCAAAAAGTAGTATCCTGCATTACACTCATGGTTTGATTCACTCTATGTCAATAATTAACTAGAAAATCAAATTTTCAAATAGAAAAGGGGGTCAACCGGAGTCTGAGACATTAGCAATATTTATTAATAGTAGATTACTGCAAATTTTAAAAAATTCCTATTAAATTCCTATAATCTTTTGGATTAGGAGTAAGAGTTTCCCACACGTAGTTTGGATTAGGATTTGGAGTAGGAGGAGTTTCCCTCAGGTAGACTGAACAGCTTTAGAGAGAAGGAAAAAACCAATTTCTTAATTTATATATTTACCTGTTTAGAAACAATTGAGTATTTAAGGTCACAGTTCCATCATGTGCCCTGCCAATGGCTGATTGCAGTTACAGTGGCACAGACAAGTCCTCACTAATATAAAGGAATTTTCAATATGTGCAGCTAAGCTACATTATCCACAGACGTGAAAACGTGGTGCCAAAATCTTCCTAAGCTTCTTATATCATCACAAAACACTAAATTTTTTACATTTTAGTTTAGCTGCCTTAAATTTGGTGAGCATAAGCCTGCCTCCAAGCAGCATTAAAACACTAAAATTCAAGTAATAAGGGCACTGTGAAAGTCTCAGCTATGTTTTGCCTTATAAAACTATTTATTTCATCTTACCTTTCATATGGGGTTCTCTTCATCCCACTGTCCTTAATATAATCCACTAGCTGCTTCTGTGTTCGCCCACTGTGAACCCACAGAAGTACAAAGGTTATCAAACACAGGGGAGGAGCATTAGAGATGGAATGTCTTCAGAATGTTTTTTCCTTTTGATCTCATTTTCTAAGACATAATGAGTGTATTTTGTTTCTCCCTACCTGTATCTGAATGATGACCCTCTGGTGAAGAACACTGCTTTAGCCTTTGGCTTTGGCTGGTCAAAGAGCCTAAAGAACGTGTGATACTCAACACAGATTTTCCAGAAGTTTTTACACTCATCCCTACTTCCCAAAAGAAACTCCAATGTATCTTGATATGGACCCTGGGAAAAAAAAAACACGGAAGTTCAGCAGCACCTAAAATGACAGTAAGGAGAAAAGGAAGGCACAAATGTGTGCCAGCAAAAAAAGCTGAACTGCAGCAAGATGCAGGATTTTGCTAAGTCACTTCTCATCTGCCTTAAAACAGTGGGAGTGATTCTGAATGCAGTTTAAAATTATTTAACAGTTGTCAAAAATGTTCACTTACCTTGAAACTGTAAAAGTGTTTAAAAAGCACTTGACTTTAGAAATATGCTCAATATAACCCACCTTTAGAAATTTAAAAGGTAATATTTAAGTTAAATAGTAGCTATTTTTAAATATTATTCCTTTTTTAGGAGTTCTGATGTTTGTCTCCTGGAAATTTAGGAAAAATTGGAAAATGCTGCATATGTCACAGTACAGCTATGAAATTTCTGAGTGTTTCTTTGTTAGACACATTGCTACATGAGCAGACAGTGTGTCCTGTTTCAGCTATCGTTGATACATGAAATTATATTATGCCCAAAGTTGTTTTTTTCCTCTTTTTAACATAAATTAAATGCAATCTAGTCATCCAGTGTGGAAGCAGCAATTTTGACGACATCTGCAATCAAAACCATCTACCATAAATTCAGCTAAGAATGAAAAGTAACACTTGTGCTACACAGATGTATAGAAAAGATGAAGCAAGAGTAATCACACCAGCCTTAAAATTAAGCTACACCGATATAGTTTCAGCCACCTATTCCTACCTCAGGTGTATCAAATAATTCTCATTTGAACCAAGAAACTGGATGGAACTTTTTCAAAGTACTAGTACTGAGACAGGATGCAACAAATACTTGGGTTCAGTAATATTTTTCTGTGTTACATTTTTACATGAGTAAGCTTGTGTCAAGGATGAGCTGAGATTGAAACATAAACCCTGAAGATCCTAAGCTATGGGGTGAGAAAGGAAAGATTCACACTCTCATGCAGCCTAGTCTGCCCACTGAGGTTGTTTCATAAAATCACAAACTCCAGAAATATTCATAATGAAATGAAGCATAGGGATTTTTTCCCAACACTGACCAGTGTATATTACAGAAAAAGTTACACATACCTCTGGGTGGAGCTTAATAAGGAATCTTTTCCTCTTGAAGCTCAGTTTACGGACCTTGGACCAGTTGAAGGTATTGATTTTCGTGTTACCCTGAATTCAAATGAGAAGGATCAAATGTTAGCAAAAAATTCAGAAAAGCAGAGGACCAAACAAAATTCTGTTGTGGGTATATAGATGTGTATATGGACACATCCAGCTGGATTTTTAGTTTTGGTAAACAAGAGAGGCCACTACGCAGTCTGAGAGGAATTGCAGGACTGTAGTGGCTGATGCACCTCCCAAAGATAACCAAAGAGCAGGTAAGACACAGCTGAGCATCCAAATGGAAATATTTCACTAAATCAGCTGCCTCTGTGTTTTGGGGAGAGGAAAATCCTATCACTGCATTCATAAACAGGACTCTGAGCACAGAGTTGCTTCTTTAAGACAACATAGCAACACTAATTAGTCCAATCACTCCAATCAGTCAGCATTTCTATACAATAAGAGCAACAATATCCCAGCAAAAACCCACTGGAGTATCAAAAGAAGAGAAACCAAACCAAAGTTCCCGGATGACAGACCTGTCCCAGGGCTGTTCCAAATGAATTGATTTTCTCTCATTATACACCTAACTTCAAACAAAGCCTCTCTACTTTACTGTCACTTGGTTTTGATGCTCTGCACAAGAACAAGCTCCAACAAACACTATTTTGGGGGCTTAAATGACACTCTTTGACCACAGAACACGTTAAAGTTTCAAGGCATCAGAGACAGCTGATGTTAAAATGAGAGACAAGACATGCTGAAGGACAGGCAGTCTGCCATCCCTGCCATACCTGGAACACCAGCACACCCATGTGTGAAACTGCCAGATTGATTTTGGTGCCCTCACGGTCAGAGGCAAGGTGGAATCTGATGCCATACATCTCCAGTTTCCGGGCAATTTCAAGCACTTGAAAGTCAGATTCCGCAGGAGTTTGACCCCTATAAGGAGGAAGAAAAATAAAATTTTAAGAGTAATCTGATTCTACAACACTGCCAACACAGCTAGCACAGTGAAGTCTGAACTGTGGCACTAAATGCGAATTTTCTGTCTCGTCCAGTTGGGCAGTTTCACTCCAAGCCATGTGTTACACTCAAAGCTCTGTAATGACACAGATGATGGCCAATCAAGTGCATCCCAAGGCAGATGCTGAGAGAGATATTAATTAGCTCAGAGTTTTTCAGTTGAGAAACTATCAAGTTGAACAAATCTAAATTTAATCCACAATGCTCATCCTCCTGCTTGCTTGTGTACACATTAGCATTAACTAAGATAACAAGTAAGAGCTGGTAAGAGTTGCATAGCCAGAAAAACAGAAACAGTGCAAATATTGCAACAGAATGACACTTTTCAGGTCAGGTTTTGAGACCTCAAAATTATTACTCAGTTAATACCAGGCACAACACATACCCCCCAGCTTTTGGTTGGATAATTCCCTCCCTGCCAAGGAATCCAGAGAAGGATCTTTAAACTGAAGCCTCATCTGCTGTCAAAATTACTCTAAAAACAAAAGGAGGCTGTACTCAGACAGGATCGAATGTTCTGTAAGTGTGCACAAGGTCCAAAACAGCAACACAGAGACTCTTCATGACTCTGGCACACACCTGCCACAATTTCAGATTTCACTGACTGCTCCCCAGCTTAGCTGACATCAAACCACCAACATTTTGCTGTCCTGCATGAAAACAGTCCTTTTTTCCCTTTAAATCCTCCTAGTTTTATTCCATGAGAGGGAGTATATTAGATTGCAGTGCGTTTTCAAAGGGTACTTGTAGTGACAAGAGCTTTTCCCTGTGAATCAAAACACTTTGTAGGTTCATGGGTCCTGATAAGGAGTTAAAGAAGAAGAAACAAATGGTGCTGTGGAAATGAAGGAGTTCTTAGAATCATAGAATTATAAAATCATTAAGGCTGAAAAGACATTGAAGATGATCAAGTCCAACTATTGCTACAGATCATGCCCCAATTACACCACAAAGAAGAAAAGTCTCTACCACAAACGTAAGCATGTCACCCAAGGAGGCTCCTGAATTACAAATTCAGAAAATGCTACTCCCAGGTTTTAGGCATGATATGGTCCAGGATAACCTTCTCCTGTGCTAACCCCAAGGAAACCCCACTGCAGAGCTGCCTCCAGATGTGGAGTCCTCAGCATAAGTGGACATTCCATAAATACCAAATTACTTCCATGTGCAAGTTCACTAGGATAAATGTAATGATACAACGAAGACACAGGTGCTAAAAAATTATTATTCTATTTACAAACAACCAGTGCTGAACCCAAATTAGATTCCCGCACACATAGACCAAGAAAATTTTACAAGCTTTTTTTTCCAAGAAGAAAATGGCCTTCCTTCCATAAATCTGCACTTGATTTTATTAAAACAGATGATAAACTATTTTTAGCATTACCTATTTTTGTGTACTGTGCAGTGCCAACCACAACATTGGTACTAAATAAATTCTCCTGCTCCCTTGACTGGCTTTTCTAGTCACACTCCTTAAAAATACCTCTTTCCTACCTAGAAGTATGTGTTAGATTAAACAATTGTTTAGCACCATATAGATTTTTTAAAAAATACAAACACAGAATACTGAAGTGAATGATTATTACATTTGAATTTAACAGAACTAGGGATGATGACAATACATATTAACTCCAAGTAGGAACTGTCTCTACAATTTAGAATACAATTATGAAACTTCTTTCATATGCTACAGTTTTAAAAATAGAAGTTGTTAGAAAAAGCAATGTTCAATTACACTTACTAAAATTCTCTTGAGTGTAAAAATCACATTCACACAAAATGCCCTGAGAAAAGTAAGCCTGAATGCACACACGTTTGACAACAGCATTTCAGCAGTGTTCATTCTGGAGGGGAAAACAAAGAATCTAAAACACCAGAGCAGGAAATCACAAATTTATTTTGCCAGCTGCAGAAGGCAGGGATTCAATGACATTCCTGACTTCACAAGCTCAGTCCATAATCCACCCTTATCCAAACGTCAGTACTATGTGACCATGCCATATAAAGAGAACATAAGAGGCACAAAAACCTGAGTTCAAATGAAAACAGAAAAGCCAAACTACAGAGGGAGTCTTGTAGCTGCATTTCTACAGTGTTACTACTATGTGTACCAGTTATGTCTAAGAGCTTCAACTGGAAAAGCAGATTTCTTTCTCTTGCTGAAATGAGTAACGCTGGAGTTAAGTGTTTTTAATATTGGCTTTAACTGTTGTTTCCATTTCCACCACAGATTCCTTAACTGCCTCAAAAAAAGCTGGAGTGCCAGGCTCCTATTTATTAAATATATACAAAAGAGGTAGATCATAAATCCTGCTCTTGGCCAGGGTTTCCTGAGTTACACTCTGAGAGCACTGTGTCTAACTCCCACCCACGCTAATTCCTGCTATAATTCTTCTGAATACAGCGACATTAAGAATGAAAGCAGAGCTTTGTCTTTTAAAGAGGGTGCTGAGGGCTGGGAAGGAGGCTTGAAAGAGAAGGAAGACAAAACCAAAAAACGGCAACTAGAAAATTGGAGGTCTATAATACCAAAAATTTTTCATGAGCAGTCTGGTGTAACTGATGTGGAACCACTGACTTTTTCACGTATTTTCAGGGATTAGATATGATCCAAAGCACAGCACATCTCAGAAAAAAAAAAAAAAAATAAGATACCAGGCAATTTTGAGAGTGTTCACATGCACACAGCCCACCTGTAGCCACCAGAGAAGGCTGAGCCTGGTGTGGAGGAGCTGGGAGCAGAAGCAGGCAGCTCTGACTGCTCCACAGATGGGTACAAAGAGAGGCACTCACAGAAATTGCCCTCAGATGCTGCCTGCAGGCTTAGCTGCACAGCCCAGCCCCAAAACAATCTGCTCTAATTTTGTTCAGCCATTAAGCAGATAAATCTACTTAATCTTCCCCAGGTCAATGGACAACACACTAATATCAGTATTTCCAGCAAAAACTGCTGTCAGTGCAATAGGGGTCAGTGTAGAGGTTCCTTACAACCAGCTAGACAAATACTGGTTGTGATACAATATTGGACATGCAAAAACTTGAGGCAATGCAAAAAAATGGACTCAGAATAAATGCTGTCATGTGTTAGGTGATTTACAGAGCATTTAAACCCAGTGATTAATATAGAACTTTAAGATGAAGTGTCAAGTTAGAGATTTTTCTAATTTACACACAATTTAAAGAATTTAAATTCGTGTACAACTAAGCTAACAAGTTGTGAAAGGCTGTGAGGGATAACAGTAAATGCAAATATAAATCTATTAAATTTTCTTTCTTGATTTATGTATGTACAAACAGAGAAACCACAGGCATGTGAACACATGTGTCATGTTGAATCCTGCACCCACCTCACAGCAAGTATTCTACTATTCATAGGAAGGCAAAATACATTGTATTTTGAGTGTCTGGGAGTCAGGAATTAACTGCACCAGCACCAACACATCATCTACAAAGTACAGATCTTTTATTTTTAATAATTTGCAGAAATAAAATAAGTTAACTCAGGCTCTTGCTGAAGCAATAACTAACGTGCTACATCAAAAATATAACTCATCTTGTTTACCATTACTACATTTGCAAAGGGTAGAAACATATGCCTATTATTTTTGAAAGAAAAAGAAAGTATTTACAAATATAAAAGAAAAAAACATCTTGTAAAGTATCTTGTGAAAGAAAAAATATTATATAACAGAAAATAAGCATTCAATTGCCATCTTTCCAATTGCAATATTCTCCATTTACAGAAAGGTTTTATTGAGGGTGATGATGTTCTACCACTTCTAATAGCTATAGTGAAGCAATTAAAAATTAAAAAAAAAAAGGTAACAGAAAGAAACAATCTGGAGGAGATAAGCCATCCTGTCAGAAATGGGTATCTATTCCTGGACACCTGATTTGTATAAAATATCTCTGTCAGGAGCAGTAATCAGTGAAGAATCATGGAATGCCAGGATGGTCTGGGTGGAAAGGGACCTCAAAGATCATCCTAAAGTCCCCCCTGCCTGCCATGGGCAGGAACACCTTCCCCTATCCCAGACTGCTCCAAGCCCCATCCAACCTGGCCTCGAAAACATTAGTTTGCTTAAGGTAAGTGGGGGAATAATAACGTAAATGAAATGAAAAAAAATTAAAATAAATATTGAAAGTCAAAATACAACACATCAGGATAATGTGTGAGAGAAGCATTTTTGTCTGTCCAACTGCACTGTGCACTACCAGGAAAAGCCAAATGCCCAGGTCCCTGCTCCTGCCTAATCCTTGGAACAGAAAATGAGGGAAAAATGCGTCTACACTGAGAAAGCTCAGAACCCTCCTCAACTGCTGAAGATGGAAAAGGTGGTCAATATTCCCTGAGTAAGGGAGGAGGGAAGGGATGTGTGTGCGAGTTTGGGCTGGGATTAATTTTCTTCACTGGCACCAGGCTGAGATGCTCTCTCTGAGCTGGGAATGTGCTGATAACCCAGGGGTGTTTTCCTTATTGCTCAGCAAAGCTGCCCCAGAGCCAAGGCCTTTCCTGCTCCACACACAGCTCCAGGGAGGGGCAAGGAGCAGCAAGGACTCAGGAGGGGGCACAGCAGGGACAGCTGATCCCAGCTGACCCCAAGGATATTCCATCCCATATGGCCTCGTGCTCAGCATATAAAGCTGGGGGAGGAGGAGGAAGGGAGGATATTTGGAGTGATGGTGCTTGTTTTCTCAGGTCACTGTCACCCATGCTGGGATGCTGCTTCCCACCTCCCTGCCAGTGGGAAGTAAGGAATGAACTCCTGGTTTTGTTCTGGATGCATGTGTGGATCTTGCTTCATCTATTTAAACTGTCTGTGAATTTTCCCACTTACATCCTTCCAAATCTGCCCCCCAACCCACCCAAGCAGCAGCATGGGGCTGAGCTGGGTTAAACCATGGAAACCACAGCGAATTTTAAGACTGCACTTCTTGCAAAATGACATCTCTTTATCAAAATTGTTTCCAAAGGCACAGGGGAAATTTGAAATGCACCTTCAAAATATGTTGCTAATACTCAAAGATAACCTTTTCTAATTTCATGCCTCAGCTGTTAATCTAAATATGACTTGCATGTACACTTCTAAAACACTGACTTAAAATAAGATTTACAATCACTTTAATAATATGGCTGTATTAAAAGCAATTCTCATTAAAATAATTTGGAAAAGTACACTTATGAAGCAAGGAATCTTTACCTATTAACCCTTCCTCTGACTCCTTCCCGACAGGCAAAAACACACACTTGCCTTGTAATCAATTATTAGAAGTAACTTGTTTGAAAAAATATGCTCAGATCTGTTAAACAAAACTACCAGTCCCTGACTCAGAAGACAAAACAAGAGAAGCAAACCAAGAAAATTCCCCACAAGCAGAAGCAACTCAACACAAGTCTGGTACCTGACTAATGCTGGGATGGTTCTGCCCATGCTCTGAGGGTACCTAGATCTAAAAATCCCACATTTCACCTGAAATTTGAGAGCCATCAGCCTGCATGGTGTCATCAAAACCTTGCATCACCCATTTGTAACTTCAGACTCCACAGCACCTTGCAGTGGTATCACAATGTTGCTGAAAAGGATGTGAAAAGGATGTTCTCCCTTTTAATTTGCTTTGAAATTACTAAATATTTCAGCATTTTTCTTCACACCAAAGAAAAATAATGAAATGGTTTCCCTCCTCCAGCTACTTCTCCTAAGGTGAAGAATCCTAGCATATATTTTAAGTTATTTCAGTATTACTTTCAATTACTTAAAAACATTTGTTTCTTCATCATTTCCACATGCACCTCAAATGCTCAAACGCAGAAAAAAGTAACCACCTGATTTCATGAAGAATTGACAAAGCTGACATTTCACCATTAGCAATAATTTCAGAACAAGTTAAAACAACTGATCATAAGCAGCAAACATTAATTGCAGAAATTCTCAGGAACTAATTTTCCAATACTACAGGATGTGTCTTTAAACACAGATGCTGCCCTGAAAAAACTTTGTTCTGTCTTAAAAGAAAATTAGTCAGCAACAATCCATTACTTCACCCACAGAGAGCAAAGGAAAATTTAATTTTTGATCAAAACACAGAAACACGCACAATAAAATGCAAGTGTGGACATTCACAATTAATAAAAGAACTTCAAATTGCTAAATCCTAATATGCAAGGTCTTGAAAATTACAGAAAAATAAATTCATGCATTTCCTGACTCCATGTTGGAACTAATTTTATATTTGTGGCAGAGTTTCTTTGTCACCAATAATCTTCCCTCATTTCAAAAATATCCAGCTGTAAAATAAGGTATTGCATGAATTCTGATGGAAGTTATTTCTTCCCCTACTCCCTCCATCCTTCTCCATTTCCCTTATGCTTAATGTGTAGCCAAAGAATTCAATCAATTGATTTCTAATTATTGAGACAAAAGCAAGAGCTCTGCATATGGCAAAACTGAGCTTAAACTTTGTGGAATGGAAATTCTCAAGAAATATTTTGTCTAAAGCCATTATTATATGTAAGCTCTCTGGCAAAAATCACTTGAGAAAAACTACTGCCCCACAACTCCATCCTGCTTATGTAACTATCACTACACAAAACTTTGCTTGCTCAAGATAAATGGTGTTTAATTTACACACTCTTAATGTCATCCTGTCCCACAGCTGCTCAACCTCCCCCAGGCAAGCCCATCTGCTGCCCAGGGTTACCTTAGTGGTTTACATTAATCGTCACTTACACATGCTTCCTGTGGAACTCCAGGATCTTGCCTTCGAGCTTTTCCTGGTTTGGCAAATATTGGTTTGTTTTAAGGTGTTCTCGATCTTCTGATTCATCAAAATCTCCTATTTCAGCTAAGACAGAAAACAAAATAATGGTAGAGTTAAGAAGAAAGAATGGAAAAGGAACAATGACAGAAAATACTTGGTAAGGAATTAGAGAGACCACAAGAGCCTTTAAATGATTCAAATTTGTGCATGATGCTTTGTACCCAGTTTCATTTTTAAATTCACATTTATCCCAAGCTGACTTCCTGGATTACAGCAGAATTTGAACATTGCCTGGAAAATTTAGGGTGCAAGATGTGAGACTTGTAGAAAACCTGTGAGATTATCTGAACATTTCTTCCTTACAGATACCTTATACCAAATAGCATATTTCAATTTATTTTTTACTATATATATGTAAATATATAATAATAGGCATGGCTACTCAGGAAGATGGCAAATTACATCAGGAATTTTGGTCTCCTCTTCACATATCCATGTCTTTCAGATGCAATGCTGTGAATTTAGGAAGATTTACAGAAGAAAAAAGCATTATTGCAAAGTGCAGAACAGCTTCCACCTGATACAACACGAAACAATCATAAGTCTTTGGCTTAGAAAAAGCCAAAAGCACGAGGCAGGCAGAACATGTGGCAAATGTATATAAAAATTACAAGTTGAATAAATAAATTTTAAGAAGTAATTTGCTTTTTCTGATAAAAAATAAGAAGCTGCAATGTTAAATTCAAAACCAAAATGTTTTAAAAGATAAAAGTACATTTTCTGTCCTAAAAACTTCCCAAAAACTAAGCTGAGAAGCTCATCTCTGTGTAAGGATGCCAAAAATATAAGCAAATTCAAAAATCAGACAAATACAAGGGCTACCAAAAAGATGCAGAGCCAGTCTGTGATGCTGTGTGTGCATTATGGGATGGATGCAGCAAAGGAAGAGTTGTGTCTAAGGGCATCTGCCATCAGCTACTGTCAGAGAAAGGAATGGGCTTGTTCTTAACAAGAACACAGCAAATCCTGTTTAAAATCTAGCCAGCACAAGAAAGAATGAGTAAAAAATACTGAAAGGTGCTTTTGTAAAGTCATTTCTGTTGAAAATAAACCTTTCTCACAGACCATTTTCCAGAAGAGCAGAATTAGGCTAAGCAAGGCCTGACTGGGATTCACAGTGCTGGAAAATCATGAGCAGGTTTTATTGGTGTCACTGATGGCACACAGATTTACTCTTCCAATAAAATTACCAGAAATAATACTACTATAAGTGTATTATTACACTGCATTGCAGAATTAGACAACCAATAACTGCTCAGCAGTGTACATGTGAAGAACCATCACTGATCAGCTTTTGGTTCCAGCCAGCAAAGAGCCACCCAAGGCCCTGTCTGCAGGCCAGGTTTGCAGACCTGTGAACACTTCAGCAATCTGGTGTCTGAACTCACTCAAGAGTTCCAACTTCCTCATCTCAAAGGCCACATTTTAGGTCTTTAAGCATGTACAGACTGAGCCAGCAGCAGCATGGAATGCTTCCAAATAAACTGCTTCCCATTTCGATTTTCAGTCCCAGCGAGGAGGAAAGCTGCTGACAGCCCCAGTGCAGAACCTGTTCCAGCCTGGTTCTTAGCTGTGTTTCACCCAGCTCCTGCCAGGCACAGGGAAAGTGAGAAGTGAAGCCAAGGGAGCACCTAGACAGGTGGGAAGAGCTGTCTGGAGTGCTGGCAACAGAGACAGACAGCAAGGGGCTGGTTTGGTACTACCCAAATTTGCCTCATACATAAACACTGCTCCTCCCCACACCAGCCCTGATGATCCTCCCAGGGTTGAAAACCACCACATTTACAGTGTGTGGAGAAGGAAATACTGTGAGACAGAGACTTCTTTTGGTTACAAAAAGCTTGTATGTGAGATTTAGTGCGGGTTTCCACTGGCAGCATCAGCAGTGTCAGCCCAGCTGGGATACTCACACTGCAGGAGGTGGGAGACCAGCAGAGCAGCTGTGTTGTCGCTGCAGGTCAGCCTCTCCTCTGCCAGGTCCCTCTTGATTTGCAATGCAAACAGGTACCTGGAGGACAGGAACAAGGGCTGGAGTTACACAGGCCATCCTGACACCTCAAAGGACAACAGAAAACTGAGCATCAGTTTATAAAAGCAGCATCTCCTGACCTTTCTGCTCTCCAAAGAATAACACAACAGCCTGGCTATCGAGGAGTGTCAAATCAAATCAAATAACCTGTGACCGTGATCCAGTGCAATCTAGCAGCACAAAAAGACTCACAGGAACAAGGAAGAAGGAAAACCATGTTTTAATCAGGCTTTATCTGTGCAGTAACAGCAGCTGCCATTTTTAGCTGGAAAGAAACTTTAAAAACACTTCAAGTGATCTTACCTATTAGAAAAAAAAAGATGGAAGAACATCACTGATTCCAGCTTTTTGTTAGGAAAAGTGATAAGCATTTCTGTTAGCACTCAACTAATCTACTAGCAGTTGTATTTTCCAGAACTACATTAGCAGCCTACAAAGATAGTAAGAAGTTCAATTTACTTTTCTCATACTGCTATATTAGTTCAACTAAAATATTTCCCATTCAGTTGTCAAAGAGTAAGCATTTCTGTTTAGCAGTTTTGTATGCTGTTTCTTGTACTTGGAAGAAGATACAGTAAACAGGCAACAACTCACTACTATAAACCTTCAAACTGACAGAATCATCCTTTTTCTTTACTGAATTACACCCTGAGAGATAGCAATACAATTTTCTTAAAGAATAGTTAATTTTAAAACTTTATTCCTGAAGTAAAAGATACTAAAAGTTATACATTTTGAATGATAGGGTCTTTTACATTTTTAAGTACTGTAAGTATGTATTAAAATCTCCTTAAAAAGTATGCTCTGCTTTCTGCATGTCTGATGAGCTCTGTTTCTTCAGTACACTCACAATAAAGAATACAACATCATTAACAGCATCATTAACTACCCAGATGCTCTAAGTGCAGACCATAAATACTCAATAAATAGGCAAAATACAGTTCCTGCTACAAAACATCTGCATTCCTAATGAGTTTCACATATGAAACAGCAGTTAATACAAGAAAACTTAGTGCAAAGGAAATACTTGGATAGCATTTCTCCTTACAGGAGACAATCAGAACAGTTATAATGCTGGTGTGTTCTTAAATACATCAGGAGGATAAAAAGGAACCTCTCTAAGAGGAATTCCAATTAAAAACAGTGAAACTGAAAAGCACTAAACGAGCTCTTTAAACACCAACATCTGGGTAATGTCCTGGTTAGAGGCCCAGACTTCAAACCAGGTCCCCATGTGATAGCAGGTGGATAGAGCTGCTTAAGTGACCACAGATCAATTAGCAATCCACAAAAATAACCCATGGTGAGCATGGTTAAAATTGTGAACAGTGAAGCGTGTTTGGAATTTAAATAACTTATTAAAATATGTACTGATTATTTTATGTTTATTTTTATAGACACTGTTTATAAATGTTAGTATACTCAGTATACTCTTTCCCTTGACACCACGATGCTGGAAAGCCTTAACCTGTGCTGTTTTATGTTTTAAAAAGTATTTTTTCTGATAACATTCACCTGCAACACATCTGCTGAAACTGCAACATTCACTGGAAGTGCTCTTTCACTCATCTTCCACTTCGGAAGCAGCTGTGCTTCTTTCCTACTCTATTAATTCAGTACATAAAGCAAGTCCAATAGTTCTAAAAATACTTTACCTAGTATATTCCTCTTGCAGCTGACCTGGGTCTGGAGGGAAAAACTTTACAGCCAGGCGAAGCATTGTAGTCTTTGGTCCTAGAAGAGAAGTTGGTCATTTCACAAAAAAAACTGGTGTTCTTCATAAACATATGGATATTCTGTTTGCCAACAGGCAGAGAAACAACACAAAGAAGGTGTGGCCAGATTTCCCATCCCAGCTAACCACAGCAGGCTCTGGAGTAGGTTGTTCATGTCAAGTGAGATAAAGCAGCTGATTTCCAGAGGAATTTGGATACCACTGACAAGGTGAGTCTGCAGGCTGAGTGCTGGAAATAGAGTTTCATGCAATGTGAAATCCGTAATACCCCAAAGCAGCTATTTGGCTGCAAAAAACACCATCAGAGGTGACCAGGGAGAGGGTCCCAGAGGGGGAGAGAAGGGATACACATCCCACAGGCTCCCAATGCCCACCTCCACCATCAGGAGTGATGCCAGCAGACCTGGCTGGCTCCCCATGGAGATGGCAGGGTGTTTGCAGCCTGTTAATACCCATTTCCAACACTGTTCTTGTACATCTTAACAACTAATTTGATTTTCAAAATGAAAGAGAACCCTTGGAGCATTATGGACTACTATTTAGAGCAGCCCATAATGCTTTAAATTAACAATTCCAGCATCACAACTCAGCCTGTGGAACCACAACCCCCGTTTCACCTGGATTTGTGAAGGAATTACTCCAGGGTACAACAATCTCTCACCAGGCCAGGGCTGGGTACCACTGTTTTCCCATTGTTTTTCCTGCCTGCAAACAAATGAGGCCAAGCTTTCCAGAGGCAGGGAAAGCACTGGCCAGCCTGTGTTTGCAGGAACCTGCTGAGCATCCACCTGATGTCCACAGGCACCCTCTGGACCAGAGCCAGGCAATGCCCCCAGGACTCCCTGAGCTACTGCTGTTTCAAAGCAAACTTAGCCAAATTAAAAATAAATCAAACTTGCTGGAGCACAAGCAGCCTGATTTAATTTATTTTAAGCACCAAGATCTCTTAAAGCTTAACAAAATCCAGTTTAACCCCATCAGCCCCAAAGTACACTGATATTTTCTGTCTGGAATATCTGATTGCCACAGGCCAAACATTCCTTCATTCATCCTCTCATTTGCTAATGAGAGAATAACAAACTTTGCTTTTTGACAAGCAGCTGGTAGAATTCACAGACTATCACAGCTGTGACAACACCAGCACCCAGCCACCAATTCCAGAATTACCAAAGCATTGGTGGACAAAAAAAAAAAAACCTCAAAACATCCACATCCTAATTACAGTGTAGTATCTAGAAATGAAAGGAGGCTGGAAATAACATCCTACAATGACACAGAGAGTCCACATTTAGTAGACACAAAGGTTTCTACAGTTCTACAGACAGTCCAAGTAAGGAAAATAAATAGTTGTAATGATTCCAGTTCCAAGACCAAAACTTTGCAAAGTATTTTTGAAAATACTCTGAGCCTCTGGAAGACCTTTACAAGGTTAAGGAAAGTCCTGCACATTACTGATGCCAATCAAGTGGAAGTATTAATGTGGGAGCAATTTTTGAAGTGTTTCAAGTATCACATCTAATGATATTAAATATAAAAAATTTATAACATAATACTGCATATTTCCTTCAGTAGCACAAGCCTCCTCTTCTTGTTTAGACTGTCTTGCCTTTCCTCTATGAATAAATTCCACTCAAATCAGGAAAAGAAACACTTGCCCAGTCTTAACCGAGATGCAGAATTTATTTTAAGAAGCCAAGTCTGAGCAAAAGCAAGAAACAAAAAGGATGTGAGGAAAAATTACCCAGGCAGGAATGGTGAATATTAGAACACTATATTACATAAAGTGGCAGCATCTCAGAGAAGGAACCCAAATGTCAACCTGATACTCTGCCTGTCAGGAGGCTGCAAATTTGGATCCAAACTGCTTCCCATCTGGAGTGCTTCAGTAGCAAAACTGATGGCATATATTTGAAATTAATTTAAAAACCCCAAACCTTATCACACAAGATGAAGTTGGATGTCACAAAGCCAAAACAAACAGAGAGTAAACCAAGAACTTTAGTTTTTAAAGGGGATGTCAAAAACTCAGAAGTGCCCATCTGCAGGTGCACAGCACTCACAAGCAACATCAACCAACAAATTTGAGCAAGATCACCTTAAATCCATGACATCCCTGCTGCTGGACTAAAAGAAGTTTAACTTCAAAGTCACTACAGAAAAAAGCCAACCAAACAACACTCCCAATATATAGAAAACAGGACATTTCAGTCAACTTAAAATTTATTTCAGAACATGAACATTTGCTAGACAACAGACTGGTATCTCTCACAGACTAATACTGACAAAAAAAAAGTCTTTCAGTCTCACTGGCAACACAACATGGGTGGTAGACTGTAAAGCAGCTATAAATCTTGGTACATCCCCATGATTTTAGACCATTTTAGAACAATATTTGTATTATCAGGGAACAGTGCCTGTGGTCTAAGGTCAAGTTTCCACAATTTATAGGGTATAGGAGAGGATACAGGAGGAGTAACCAAGCAGCACTGCAGACCTATGATCCACCACATCTTTTGACATAATTCCTTCTAGCCAGGAGCATATCAAAAGATGATACTCACAACATCTTTCTGAAGGAAAAATAGAGTGAAAATATTCTATAATCTCCTAAGGGAGCCTTATTTTATAGATGATTTGTCACTCCTGCTTAAAAAACAATGTCGACAAAAGTCAAAAATCATGACTTTAAAGTTCGAAAATGAGCTAGAATTGATGATTTCATATTTTCTGGCAAACAATTTTAGACAGAAGACTAGCTAAATGAAAATGAGCAGTACTCATTTTCAACATATTTCAATCAAGACTTGGAAAGGAGTAGGAATCCACCACACCCTCCTGATCCTGTTCTTCCACAAAGCCTCTGCAATCAGAACCACAAAACAAACAAATTGCTTAACTGTCTTCTACAGAGAAAAAGCAAAGTTGGATGCAATTTTTCAACATCTGAAAAACCAACCAGCATCCTGCACTCTTTAACAATTTTGGGCCTTTAAGGTGCCTGTCACATTAACACTTTTTAGGGGTATTAAGACAATCACTATTGCAGGATGCTCCTGACTAAACAGCAAAACTTCCCAGCCAGGACAGAGGCTCTGACACTGCAGCCACCACCCAGGTGGGAGATCCCCTCCTCTGCTCCTCCAGGGAAGCTGCTCCTGAGCATGAGCAAAGAGCTGACATGGGAATCAGCCAAAATGTTCCTTTTTCTTCCCACAGTGTGACAACACAACCTCCAAAAGCCAGCACAGCAAGTGTTATATTTCACTCCAACACAACACCAGCTGACCCAACCTACCCAGATATTTATCAGAGAAAGAACCCTACCCGCAGGAAGTTTCCATTCCACCCACCACACACTGCCTATTAAAATGTCGGGTTAGCATGCCCCAGCAGGAACCACTATCACCCCTGCCATGTGTATTTTACAGGGAAGCATAACCAGTAAATCAAGTCGTTATTGTGAAAGCAACCCACATAAAGAAGATGCAAATTAAGGAAAACTTCCTTTTTTAAAACTACTTACTCCGTACTTGTTTAATAACAGGTTTCATAGGTTCCAGCCAAATCTGTGATGGAAGAGAAAAAAATTATTAACTTGCATTCTTATTTAATATAATACAAAAACATCAAAAGTAAATTCAAATTAAGCAGTAATTTATCGGCATCGTTTCTTCCTCAATGCAGTAATTCCTTTGCTTTACAAAAAGTGCATTTATCTATTTGAATTGACACTTCTCATGCATCAATAGAAAAGCCACTGATCTGTGCTTAAAGCTCATCTGGACAGAAGAGCCAAGTCAGCAAAAGCAGAGCCCCAGTGCCAGGAGGGCAGGAGTCATGCCAAAACCCACAGCCTGACAGGAGCCAGGCTGCAGAATTACAGAAAGTCTGCACAACTGGAAAGGTCCAATGTTTTATTCCTTTCCATGCTATTTCTGTCACTCTTACCTAGCTACTTGAGGGTTTTTACTCAATGTTAACTTAACTTCCCACCATTTTTTCTCTTCTGACAAGCACATTTTAAAAGGAATCTATTGTTCTAGTAAAAGGAGCATCCATAAAGGTAATGCAAAATATCCTGGAAGCTCAACTCCTTATTTTCCCCACTCTTCCAAACAGAAAATTGTTACAAGACAATTTTGTTTTGTTCTTTCTAGTTACTGCTGTCTTTGAGAGACAGCTGAGGATTTTAAGAATTTTATTAGCTGCAGAAACCGTTTGGACACCATGCACAAGAAACAGAAACTAAACAAGCTCTAGGGTATTTCCTCAACTTGAGAGCAGCATGGATTAGTGCCATGAGCATTCCCAGATTCTCAGTCATATTCTTTGCATGCAAGTCTTAAAACTAAAAAAAAAAAAAAAAAAAAAAAGGAAAAAATTGAAAAAAAAAAGCTGAAAAAACCAAAAGAAGATAAAAATGAAAGGGAACTTTGGGAAATATTTTCTAGTTTAGAAGCTATACTGTCCTCTTTGTAAGGTACAGGATAAGTGACTAGGAGGCTTAGAGGTGTCAGCATTGATCAGGATCAATGATTTAAAAAGCTTGCAAGCCTGTGCCTGCTGAGGTTTGTGTTGATTAGACAGTGGTTTGTAATGGCTCTTCAGGAAAATTAATTGAAGACTGAATTAACTGAGGATAAATATGAACACTACCAAAATTACACACCATAATTTGATTTTATAAGTGCTCTGCAGAGTACACTTTCAGTTTTGTGTTTCTCCTTTCAGATGAATAGAGGATTTTATTTCTGTCCCTGCAAGTGGGACCATCAGCAGCTATTTAACTGCTTTGTACAATTCTGAGATTTAACAAGAAGCAGGATCTGATTCCTCCCTCTGCTTTAACAGCTCTCGTCATTCTGGTGAGTGAAACAGATTTACAAGAATCCAAGAGATAATCCCACAGGAGACCACAGGAAACTGCAGCAGACAGAAATTTGTGTCACTCAAGGAACTGCATTCACCCAACCTCTTCATTACAGCAGATTTGTACGCACCCAATATGACTGGATATTCTGGAACTCAATTCCAAAGTAGTCTGATTCGATCAAATTCAGATGCTTGTAGACCTCCGTCAACAACGTCTGCCCGTAACATTTTGACTAAGGAAGGAACAAAAGAAAGTTACAGTGAGGTTAATAAGAATAAACAAGAATAAATTCACAGCAAAAACAAATGGCCTCTTTACAAACTGGAGCAAAACATCACAAAGATTGTTCTTGCCACTGGAGCACACAAATATCTAATACACAGGTAAGACATAATATACATAACATCAGATTCAACTCCATTTTCAGTTCTTGTATGTGAAGTTAACGGTGTTTGTCTTCTGCAGTCTCTGCAGCTCGCTTCTCTGCTCTCAGGGTCATCAATGTGTTGCTGTGCTCAGTACCCTGATACATACATTACATATAAAATTAATAATTGCTAGTCAAAAGAAGTATCAGTTTAAAGAGATGTTAATAGATTGAAACACTTAAAATCTACCTTTCAAAATTTCATTAACGTGTAACTTATAATTTTGATGTGATTGTTGTTAAACAGATTCATTTTATGTTGAAATTCTTAATATAATAAATGTGCAAAACACTTTATATCTGATTTAAATAGATACAACCTATATTTAATAATTTGTTATAACTCAAATATCAGTGGACACTTATTCAAATATCAACATTAAGCTTTAATTTTCCTATAGTTAATTGCTTTAAAAACACCTTTTAAGTCTTTTCAATGCCCTCATTATGATTCAATAAGTTTTGAATTTGTATAAAGAAGAAGCTCGCAAATTTATGCCTTACATAGTTCAGCTTCCCTTCAAGCCAAATTGTAATAGATTTCTAGTTTCTATTTCTCAAGTTATCAATTAAATGCTTCATGAACACAAATCAGGATCACTTCTAGGACCACCATTTAAAACTTAATTCAAGCCAAAATTTCCTTTATACATATATATCAGAAAGAACGGTATTTTCCTATAAGCTCAATTTTTAAGGCTCAAATTGAGTTAGTATGGAGGCAAGGCTCCCTATAAAACTCCTTCAGAGAAGCAGAGGCAGTGCAGCTGGAGGGGCCACTGGAGGTCACGTCCATGCAGGGTGAGCAGAGAGCTTTGGAGCCCAGCTGCGGGCTCTTTGCAGCTCCCTCAATAAACCCACAGTTTGTTTGTGTAGCTCAGTGCTGTGGCCTGCCTCAGCTGCAGCACATGGAGCAGGAGCTGCCAAAATCCCTGCTCCACACGGACCCCTGACTCCTTCCCAGCCCAGGAACCCCGGGCCACACACACAGCTTTTGCAGCAAGCGGGCTGGAAATGCCTGCGGGCAGCAGGAACCCAACCAAGCCTCCTCTCACACTGCTGCTGGGGAGTCCTTGCAATGAATCTCTCCCCCAGGAAACTCACCCACTAACCCTTGCTGAGAGCCAAGCTAGGAGCAAAGCCACAAACATCAGCAGGGAGAACAGGAAACTTGCAGAGCACACCCAAACCAGCGACACTGGGGCTGCTGGTTCAGTCACCCAGCTTGCTCTCAGCATCTCTCACTGTGTGACTGCAGAAAAACAGCGTTTATGAACCCACACACCAGTCCATTTGCATCGCTCAGCAAAGAGCCCAAAAGGCTGTCACAGCCCATTCCAGCAGCACACAAAAGCTAGCAGGGTGAAGCAGGAGGCTGTGTGGCCACCAAGCTCCACCTTGGGCCACCAAGCAGTCCCACAGCTGTGGCAGCATCGATGCCACCAGGGTTTTGTTTATTTGGAAAAATCCAGTGATGGAAGACCATTACTTTCTCAGAGTTCTATAATGCCTCTACATGCTCAGAACAGTCTCTCCTTGAAAAGCAGGCATTGTAGCAAATTATCACAGAATCACAGGATAGTTTGGGGAGAAAGGGATCTTTAAACTCATCCCTGTCCAACCTGGCCTTGGACGCTTCCAGGGATCCAGAGGCAGCCACAATTTCACTATCCTCACAGGGAACAATTTCTTCTTTCATTTAAATCTACCCTTCTTCATTTTAAAGACAAATTAGTGATAGAATTGGAATAATTTAATGCAATGCAAATAAAAATATCTGAGAGCAAGAATGTGTTATTTTAGGCTTAAAAGATAAAATGTAAGGTGAACATTATGGAGATAGTTTCACGTGACTGAGGTGCAAAAATAATTCAGAAGTAATTGTCACTTACAGGAAAAAGATATAAACTGTTGATGTTTTTAGATTTGTGCAAATGCCTCTACAACACTTAAAAAGACCCCCAAAATTTCCTAGAAAAAAAGTCTGACAGCTCTGCAATGCTGCAAATCTGAAATAGCTTTGGTTTCTCTGCAGTAGTGTGAGCAAAGCTCACTGAATCCAACCCTGTCATCTCAGAGAAAAGCACAGAAGCAGGACAGAGGACACAGGATGGGTTTGTACCTCTCACTCGGGCTTTCACCAGCTGAAACCCTCAAATAAAAGTGCAAGTCAGGAGAAATGACCCAGTTCTCAGTGACTGCAGATGGTTCAGAGGTGCCAGGCTGAGGGCTGACATGGTATACCATCATGAGTACACATTTCTTTTTCTGAACAAGTTTTGTGATGTCTAAAAAGGCATTTTCTTGGTAGGAATACAGTTGAACTTCTTTAGCCAAAATCTGTGCTTCCAGAAGACACTGTGAGTATGGGTTTTCAAATGGGGACAATGAAATAAGGAATGATGGAGGTAATGGCAAGCCACATCTCCAGTAAATGACATTCTTTCTCTGCTGTCTCCTGCACGTTTCTCATGCAGGTCACAGACTACCAAAGGAAACACATACACCTGGGGAAATGCATTTTGGAAATTCAGTTTTTTAATTCCAATTGAAACACATTTCTTGCTATGGAGTTGTGCATAAATCTTCAAATAGTAACAGAAGTAAATATCCTCAAATATAGTAGGACCCTTGTTTTTTAAGGTCCATACCCACACATCTGTTATGATACACCTCCTTTTCCCAGGCCCCACAGATCCAAGAAAGGAACACTTTTCAGACAGCAGTGTTTGTGGGGAGGCAGCAATACCCCAACTAACCTCATGTGCAGATAACAGACCTTGCCTTTCCATGGACAGACCTACAAACCTTCAGAACAGGACATGTCCTGTGACCCAGATCCCTGATTTCTCATCTGTGAAAAAAGAAGCTATTCTGGTTCCAAACCCCTTCTCTTAGAACTGATACACTTGGATTAACTCCTCAAAGATGCCTGCTAACAATCACACAAGTTTTACAGCCCAGCTGTGTGCTGCACTGATCAAGGAATCTGTGTGCAGGGCTGGTTAGATACAGGCATTAAAATGATCCCAACTGGATTCTAACACACAGATTTCTTCCATTTAAACTGAGCCACGTCTCTTGGCTCCATCAAGTTCTGTGCCTGAAGACAATCTAGCTGCCTTCCTCTCTCCCAAAAAAAGAGGCTGCATGGCACAGATCCCTGGCTCTTCTCTCCTTCCACTGTCAAATCCAGGCTCCATCAAGAGAAACTGGAGATGAAGAAACTGAGATGGTTGGAGCTGGAAGCACTTGGAAACCAATTAAATTATAAACATGCCATCCAAATGTTAAAAGTGTAAAATAATTTTGCTTGGGCTACCAACTGTAATTTTGGGTGTCATTTACAATGAAAAGCTAAAAAAAGCCCCGTTTAAGATCAGTATCATTTGTCATCCTTCAAAGGATAAATGCCACATTTTGAAAGAACGGTATTAATTTTATTTTAAAATAAAAATGGGTTTCAAAAGCTCAAGACAGAACACAGTCTTTTATTATTATGCCTCAAATTCTTTGGAAAAACTCCTCCTAGAACTATCTGGTTCCTCAAGTTGTTTATTACATTTATAACCATCCTTTCCAAAGAGCAGAACATTTTGAAGTAGACAGAAATGAAAGCAGCACAGTGGGCAGCTCTGTGTCATTGTTTAATCTGCATAAAAGCAGCACAAAGCAAAATATTTGAAGTCATTTCTTAATTACTGTAATTTTGACATCAGGACAAGTAGCTGCATGAATGCATTTCATAAAGGTCCTGCTTTCAGTACAAATTCACAACATGGCATACTTTCCATTCCAAACTCCTCAATTACTCTTTATTTTCTGCCAAGACAATGACTACTGATATTACTGAATTATTTCACACTAAAAAAAAAAAAAAAGGAAGAAAAAATAGGGTAAAAAAAACCTAAACAGGCAGCTAACAACAGCTTTCCTCAGTGACCCTCTAACTGTACTGCAGATAATTTTAACAAATCATCATTAGAGACTCTTTAGTAGAATAGATTTATTTTAAACTGCTCTCACTTTCTATAGTGAGATCAAGCTTGAAAAGTTCTCTCAAACTGTGCAAATGACAGGCAGTAATGGCACAGGGAGCCCTGTGTGGCAAGAGAAGCTATACCTTCAGACTCTGCTCAGTGCTAAAACAGCATCAATCAGGAACAAACATTCCCAGATGAAGTTTCTTGCCTCAAGGAGATATCTGTATTTTTTACTTTATCTGAAGAATAAACATATTTAATATTAGGAATGCTTAGGACAGAGGAATAGAACATAAATAATTTTTTCAAGTAATAACAGCAGTTATTTTTGTTTTATAGAACCATGTCATTGCAGGGTGGTTTGGGTGGGAAGGAACCTTAAAGTTTATCTTGTTCCACCCTCTGCCATGGGCAGGCACACCTTCCACTATCCCAGGGTGCTCCAAGTCCTGTCCAACCTGGCCTTGGAAACTTCCAGGGATGGGGCAGTTTCTCTGGGCAACCTGTGCCAGGGCCTCAGCACCCTCACAGGGAACAATTCCTTCCCAGTATCCCATCCATCCCTGCCCTCTGGCAGTGGGAAGCAATTCCATGTGTCCTGTCCTTCCATCCCTTGTCCCCAGTCCCTCTCCAGCTCTCCTGGAGCCCCTTTGGGCACTGGAAGGGACTCTGAGCTCCCCCTGTATCCTTCTCCTCTCCAGGTGAGCAGCCCCAGTTCTCCCAGCCTGGCTCCAGAGCACAGGGGCTCCAGCCCTTGGAGCATCTCTTTGGCCTCCTCCAGACTGGCTCCAGCAGATCCAGGTCTTTTTGGTGGGATCTCACCAGAGCAGAGCAGAATCAAGCCAGTGTTATTTGCTATTTCCTCAAGTATCACTCCCTACATGGCAGATCCCCCCTCTGCCATAATGTCTGAGCTTAGGAAGAGAGAAAAACAACTTCATAGCCTAGGATTTTCAGTACACCTTAGCTCAGTATTACCAAAAATCAGTGCTTCCTCCCTTCCTTCCAAACGTGTCTTCCAGAACATCTTAACCTTCTACTTCCACATATTTTAATTTAAAAAAACAAAAACCCCAGTATTTACATAAGGAGTAGTATTCTCATCTTCCAAAACTGGCAAACTGCCCTAGCTCCATCTTTCCAAAAAAGAAATCCACTTTTGGCAGCAGATGAACTGGATGGGAAAATCAGTTCAAAGACAAAAGTTTGGGGGAAGAAGTTATAAAGCTGAGGTACAGAATGGAAACTCTTGTGCAGTCAGAGCCACCAGCAAACACCTTGGATTTTTGTGTCACAGAAATCTGCAACTGTCAGGAGACCAAATCCTCTAGTTAGTAGTGGATTTGCACGAGAGGCACAAGTTTAGATTTGACATCATGATTCACAAGCAGCCAACACAGAGCACCCTGCGAATGGCCAAGGCAAACCAAACTGATTTAAATAAAGGCCACTTCAACACAGATTTTTATTAATTTTTCTTCTTCAGGGCACTTTAGAAGTCTTTCTGATGAAAAAAATTATTTTTCATTTTTTGGCAAATTAAAAAACAACTAAACATAGACTTGTTATTTCCTTTCTTAATCAGAAATATGCAAACATTTTGGTGAGTTTATCACTCTGTTTATCTCCAACCCTTCTGTAATCTGTTAGATCTCTGTCCAAATGAAGCGTGAGACAGAAAAAACACCCTCAAAATTCCCTGTTAATAATCATCATTAATGCCACATATAAACAAAACTGCATTTCTGAATACAGAGTGGACACTGAATCTTTAATAGAAAGAAGGAAATAATTTAAGAGGCAAGGAATACCAGTCATTAACTGTGCTTTCATGGCTGAAACAAGATGACCTTACAGCTCCATATCTAGTATTCAATCTGCAGAATGGAAAAGCAAGAAACAACTGCCTTCCTTTTCAGTACTTTATTAGTTTCCTCAATTTTGATTGGAACCAATAGCTCCAATGAAAATACTCCCCACAAAAACAAGCACCAGGTAACAACTCTGTTAAACACTGTTTTCATGTGCTCAGCCAAATTGCTTAAATACTATTTTATTTTGATCATCTGGACATTAATAACTTTACACTTCAGTTCTTTCAGTTTCTCTTTTAATTCTTTGTGAAGAAAATGCTGTTTTAAATACATTTCATTTATCCACCCTTCTATACTGGCAGATCCCAACTACAGGTTACTTTACAAAGACCACACCAAGAATAGTCTGCAGAGCATTTAACAGTTTACAGAGCACAGGATGCAGCTTCATTATCACAACATAAGATACAGTGCACTTTCATCTTGAAAGTTCTTCTTCATTAAAAAGAAGTTATTATGTTACAGAAAGAATTATTGTGTTACAGTATTTCCACACAGCATTGAAATACCATTTACTCAACTATGAAAGCTGCAAACCCAAATAAAAAAATCTCCTAGCTATTTTAAGTTCCATTATTACAGTCCATATTGGGCATTTTTTGTTTAGGAAAAAAAAAATTCTAAGACTCCCTCCCCACGATTTTTTTATGTCCTAAGATTTCAGTGGTTGGTTTTGATGTGGTTTTGTCAGGGTTTTTTTAAGCAGAATCCACAGCCAGACAAATTATTCTAGAAATGGAAGCCTCTGGCTCATTTAATTAAGGCTGGCTTTAAAATTATGATCATTTAAAGGATCATCTAAGGCAGTGTCAAAGCACTGAACCAGCTCTACCCAACAAACAAGCTTTTCCAGAGTGGTTAGACTTGCTGGATGCCTGAAAGTAGGAAAACAACAATTGGTTGACATGGGAAAACATTCCCAAAAGGGAGAGAATGATGTGAATGAGACTGGAAAATGTATACTTAGCTAGTGAGCATGTAGAGACAAAAATGGTCCTGAGTTTTTAGAAATGGTGCTGTGCTGAAATACCTGGACTGCTTGGAATAAAACTGCTGTAGACTACTTGGGGAAGAAAGAAGTCACAGAAATTAACACTGTAGGCCACATCCTTGGACTGCTGGATGATTTGGCACCAAGTTCCTGCTTGTTAATAATTGAACATCCAGGTGACAACAGTGACAGTGTCACAGACAGGAGCTGCTTTGGGGTAGCTCATCTCAAATTCAGGTTCATACCAGAAAGTCTAAGCACCTCCTTGATTCATGCAAGCTAATAAAGAGAAAGAACAACAAGTCAGGACACTGATCTCAATTTTTCCCCCTTGAACTTGCTTACTTGCACAAATCCCTGAACTCTTCTACAGCCATTCCCCTTGGACAGACCTGGACCTTGCACAGCTTCATTTCATATGCATGTATACACATATAAATAAAAGTCTGTATTAAGTCATTTGTTTTCCCCGTTCATTAAAAAAATCCCACCTCACTAAAATTGCAAGCCTTTCTCCATTAATTTTGCTTGTTCCTCATCATCACCATCCATGCTCACATTCACCAGATCTGATCTGGGTTTTCATTAGAATTACAGAAGGGTTTAGGTTGGAAGTGACCTTAAAGCCCATCCAGTCCCACCCCTGCCATGGGCAGGGACACCTTCCACTGTCCCAGGCTGCTCCAAGCCCTGTCCAAGCTGGCCTTGGACACTTCCAGGGATGGGGCAGCCACAGCTCCTCTGGGCAACTGTGCCAGAGCCTCAGCACCCTCAGAAGGAACAATTCCTTCCCAATATCTCATCTAACTCAGCCCTCCGGCAGTGGAAGCCATCCTCCCTTGTCCTGTCACTCAGAACCTTGTCCCAAGTCCCTCTCCAGCTTTCTTGGAGCCCCTGCAGGTGCTCAAGGACCACACTAAGGTCTCCCCAGAGATTTTCCTTCTCCAGGCTGCACAGTCCCAATTCTCCCAGCCTTCTCTCCTAGGAGAGGAGTTATAGCACCCAGGTACTGCACTTCCCCTGTGAGGTGTTAGGCTGCTTTGAGGAAATCTGCCCAAAGGAAATAATTTAAAACATCTAGAAGACGGTTATGACAGACTCTTCGCACAAATGACAAATTCAAATTGGGCATTTTTGCAGAAAAGGGCAAAACTCCATTTTGCTTTGGGCAAAACTGAAATTGTACCAGCTGTCCCAACATCACTCCCTGCTGTACTTTGAGCAGAGGTTTGATAACACAGTGATGGGTTAATAAATACCTATGGGCCAGATTAGATAAGGCCACGCTGTTTTAACTTCCCCCTTGCCAGCAGGGGTTTCCTACACCACTGTCTGAGAAGTGTGCTGAGAGTACAGCAACACTTTTTCCTTCATTATTTCAGTTGTAAGACATGTCAGACAGCTCTAATGGTCTCTGCAAAACTTAAGGGGTTTTTCTCCCTCTTCTAATTCTTGTTTTTATTAATGAATGACAGCTCTGTCAGAGAGAGGGCCCTACCCACTTCCCATATCCAACATTCCAGCCTTGATCAGTAAACCTCCGACATGAGGCATTGCCACCATAGAACACCTTGTTTAATATTCAATGTACACAGTCTCTCTCTCTTACCCAGGTAGGCAATGCTGCCCTTTCCAAACATGAATTTGGTTGCAAGAAGAAAAGGCTGACACACAGGTGTGCTTTTGCAACCCTGCTGAGCTAAATGCACATCCCCAAGTCTGTGCTGCTGTGAATCCTCAGAGGACAATGACCCTTGCTCAACAAGTCCCTTTTTCCAGCAGGCACAAACCTACAATTTCTCTGATCTGCCTCAACACTGAACTTCAGGACCTGAGTTTAGCTGCCTGTGAGTTGATTCCTGGTTTGCTTTTGGGTTTTCTTCCCTTTCAGGTTCCATATATTTTATAGAATTACTCATCTGTGGGCCCAACTTTGAATATCATCCACACCCAAAAAAAGGCTTAAAGTATTTCCAGTGGACTTCTTATTTTTGGCGTATACAACATTTCCTACAGCCATTTTGGTTGAATGGCATAAGACTGATTTCAGATTTTTACTATCCTACATCACTAGATTATGAAAACAAAAACAAACACCTGCCCAGCCATGCAAACTGTTAGGAATTCAATCCACTACATTAATATTTCAAGGACTGTAATAACACTTGATCACTGTTTTCTTAAATGGTTTCTAAGATAATCAACATTTTGTACAGGGATATTCAGACTGGTTTTTCTTCACAGCAATACAACTCAATTTTCTTTATATATACTATGACACCTAAGGTCAAGAGAACTGTAAAATAATAATTTTGGCTTATATGATTTAAGTTCACATTTTTCCTAAAAAACCCCAAAAAACCAAGAAACACTTGAATGAACAAAACACACACTCTAAATGTCTGTCAATAAAATGGCTGTGGTTTTACCTTTCCCCACCCAATACCACATTCCTACACAGCATCAAAAAAGCTGAGCTTCCAAACACAAAATAACAGGCCTAAGAAATATAGAGTGGAATCAAACAGTACACAAATGCAAAGCTTTAGTTACCTTCTTTTTTGAACCCTACAATAACTGCAAATTTAAAATAGTGAATTACTAACTTTCTCTTCTGAGGTCAGATAAAAATAAGTCCTAAGGCAGCTTATTTGCCATATTTAGGAGATTCAAACTGAAGCAACGACAAACATCTGGCTGTGATTCTTTCTGGAATTTTGACTATTTCTTCCTGGCTAGGGAAGAAAAACACTGAGCAGACCAACAGCACCTCGATTCCTCCAGCACAGCACTTAATAGGATTCAGCAGCAGACTATCCCTTGACTCCTCACATATTTAAGCTGTTAATACTTTCACAGCACAGAGAGGAAAAGGAAGGAAGGTCTAAGCAGGCACAGGGAGAGCAAGGCAGAGGCAGGAGCTGGGACTGGGCTGCCTGTCCCACCTGCAGAGTGCTCAGAGCTCCTCACTGCACACAGCAAGTGCTTTTCAGTGCCCACAGTTTTTAAGATAGACATATTTCTTACTTAAAAGTGCTCAGGAACAGCAGTTAAAAGTTGCCCATGAAAGTTCTTGGGGGCACTAAAGCTTCCAAAACACAGCTCCTGAGAGCAGCATTTTGCTGTGTGCACAAGTGGGAAAAGCTCTCCTCCAAACCATGGGAAGGATATTGCAGTGAGATGGCTTCCTCTGCCATCCCAAAAACCTCCTGCAGCCCCAGCCCAGCTCCTGATTTCATGGCCTTCAATGGCTGCTTGAAAACAATAGGTGTCCAAGGGGAAGCCCCTTTCACGGCACCTTTTCAATCATAGAAACCAGAATAACCCGAGTTATTCTATCCCATTCTAAGCATAAGGATGGAGAGCAGCTTTGCACCTCTGTTTTTGCAATTTATCAATTCCAATAAGCCAAGGAAGTGCCCAGCAAAGACATTATCACTATCAGAGTAATCAGCAAGCACACATTTTCAGCTTAGTAGACAATAAGCCATTTTGATTTTGTAGTAATGTAACAGTTTTGCAGGGTACATCAGTGAACAGCAAGGTAAACGAGCACTGAGAGGCCACGAATTAATAAGAAAATAGAGGGAGGAATTACAGTGTAATCAAATCTAACTAGCCTGGTCTCAAGAATGGCAGTGGAGAAGAGCATCTCCTTGCTAGGAGGGAAAGGGACACCTCTGACAGCATGGTAGGGATGCAGAGCATCATTACTTCTTTACATAAAAAAAGAAAAATTAAAAAGAACAGACTTCTGTTCTCAAAACAACCCAACAAAAGAAAAAAAAAAATCCAGTTTAAATTTTCCCTTAGAGTACAGCAGGCAGGCAGAGCCTATAATAAAATGTACAAATATTTTTGACTCCCAAAAATCATTTGACAGCCAAGCAGAAGGAGAAGAGGAAGTACATGCCATTGAAGAAGCACCAAGTCCTCCCCACACAATTCAGTAAACTTGAAGCATAATATAAACTACTTTTTTCTGGGGCACTTCCTCAGAGCATAGAGAATAATTCATGTAAAAGAATTTCCTAAATGACACAGATTTCCTACATAAGCAACAACACACAGACCAAATATTAAACATCATATGACGGCAGCAATTCCATTAAATGTGATTTTGGTGAATTTAACCCAGCCCAGACCCTTCTACTTCAGAGTCTGCCACATTTTTGTGCTGATCAAAGGCCTGCAAGTTTAATCTCTTCAGAAAATCTGGAAAGCTGGCAGAACTTCTACTGTAAAACTCTGATTACTTTGAAGTGTGCCCACAGTCTGAACTAAATGAATTTGCCAATCATTCATCTTGCAGTCTGCAAAGCCACCCTTTGACAAACTTAGTTTGGAGAGAAGAGGCCAGGTACTCCATGAAATGGCACAAGCAAGATTTGAGCTGACTAAACAAGATGCCTGTGAAAAGGGAAAAAAAAAACCAACTCATGAAAATAATGAATACTGCAGCCTAGTTTTGAATGGGTATGTTTCAGTCTCTCTTCTGTTTTGGAAGGGAAAGGAGAAACCATAAATAGCCCATTTCCAGTTTTTTTCAACTCTAGAAAACATTGAGTATTTCTCCATCCCTTAACATTCAAATCAGATTCACTGGAAAAAGGCTCTGCCCAACTTATTTTAAAGAATAATTCCCTCTCAGTAATTAATAAAATTCCTACTTACAAATCAAACCTAATTAAACAGAAGGGGAAAATGGATAGAGACAATGGAGTTGAAAGGTGGCAGAACGTAGCTATGTGGATCTTTAGCAAGCTGTGCCAGGTACACCAATAACACAAAGAAAAAACTGCTCCTTCCCATTTAGTTCTCTGTTACATCTCTGTCAGTCTCTTTTCTTGCTCTTTGGCAAGTTAAAAAGTCAAGTGGGCTACCAAGGAGGGCAACCCCCAACTCCTGCTAGGAGAGAAGCAACTGTTTTAAACACATCTTGGAGAAAGGAAGGGGTGACAGGGTAAAGCTGCTGGGATTAAGTTGTTACTGTGGCTACTCTGTTTATCCCATATGGTTGGAAACACTGAGGCGCATTCTAGGCAGGAAGGCAATAAACAGAGCTACAGCATCAGGTTCTCCCCCACACTGCACAGGGAAGGGTCTGTCCAGGAGCTGAGCCTACACTCAGTCTTCCATTGACACACCATTTTCCCTTCTAAAAATTCACTTGCCATAGTTCTTACAGACAGAAAAAAAAATAATTTGAATGGGAAAAAAACCCAAACCACCTTTTGCCATCACCTACATCTGCCTGAGCAGGCAGTGTCAAAAGCCCATGGGAAAGGTCTGTGTCCCATTGCACTAACAAACTATTGCTGACCTGAACCAAACACAAACCTCACAACATCACATCTTGTTTTCACCTCTAGTAACAAAAATTACAAAAGCAAAAAGAAGTGGCCAAGAGTAATCTGAACCTCCACTCCTCTAGGATAGCTGCCTGGCCACCAGTTTCTCTAACAGCTTTTTGAAAAATGACTGTGCTAGCACACACCACCTATTCAACGATGTCACTGCCTTTTCCTAATTCCTGTCCTCAATCCCAAGTGAAAAATTCCCATTTTCCATGACAAACAGCAGACAGCAGTTCCTGCTACCCCAACAGCTCACCAAAGAAATCAGGCAGAGGGTCACACTTTAATACCTCATGCCTGTTCTCTATCATTTGCTACCTTATTTAGCCAAAACTGGAAGCAATGGAGGCAGTGTTAGCTGGACTGTAATGCCACAGCTGCTGACTCTGGACCTTTTTGTGCTCTATGCTCTGAAGCTGACCCAAGGCTGACCCCTTTTCCTCATCACTCACAGCATCAGGCATGAGGTTTCTAAGTTTTTCAGTTCCAACTGATCTCATAAAGAAAAGCAGCACAATATTAATTATGGCCTCAGCATGTCAGTGCCCGAATTTGTGTGTTTCTATGGGTGTCATAATAAGAGAGAGCTCCCCAGATAAAAAAAAAAAACAAAGCCTAAGATAGTTCCTAATTATGGAAAACACACACAACACAACCAGCTGTAAGCACTGTAAACCTGGCCTTGCACTGACTTTTAAAAATACACAGCTGAGGGTGTTGCTTGGGGTTTTTCTTCTTTTTTGAATCAAAACACAAAAGCACCATCTACATCAACTTGGAAAAACAAATTAAATTATCCTTCAAAAGACCCAAAGTCAGCACATTTTCTAAAAAAATATTCTAACTTGATGTAAAGAGAAAAAAAGAGGCTTTTGTGTTCTATGCAGTACATGAGGGATGGGTGGGTTTGCAGAAGCAGACACTGTGTGCTCAAGTGGAAGGATACAGGCACAGCCTCACTCTTAAAACAAAACAAACCAAACAGATTTCATGGATTTCATGTCTGAGACTTGAATTGCTGGACAGAATCTGTAGAAGTCATCCCCAAATCCACAATTTCTTCAGAGCTCCACAGACATTTTTTTCACTCTATTTGAAGAACCCTTTTTGAGTCTAAGCAACCAACTGAGGCTCCAAGTGCTAATTATAAATTATTGATAACAGTTTGATACTAATGTAGAATATCTGCTAGCTGAGTATCTTCCCCACAACACAGTTGTTTTCTAACAACAGATCTCAGGTGAACTAGAATTAAACTCTGAGGTTAATGCTGAAAGTATAACAAGAATTGGAAGAACAAAAATTGTTTCAAAGCAGAAATTTGTACCCTAATTTGTACTTGGCTTCTATGTTTTATGGCAAATTTCCCCATGATACTTTTAAATAAACATTTTCAGAAACATTGAACTGACAGTGCTTTGGTGCATCCCTGCTAAAGTGTGATGGCCAGAAAAGACTTTCAAATAGGAGCAAGTTTGCTTGGAGAGGATACAAACCATTAAAATAATTAACATAAATCAGTAAGGCTAAGGCAAAGCTCTTCTTCTCTCCCAGCTGCCAAATGGACAAAGCTGCATGTGGCTCAGGAAGCAAGAACATTTTGGCAGCAGACATTTGGTGTTCCCCCAAAGCAAACAACAAATAAAGACTCTTCTTACAATATGTGCCTGTATTTAAAGTCTATTAAAAACACAAAACATCTGTTATACTTAAAAGATTTTTAAAAACAAGCCATGCAACTGATGTCACTACTTGTAAGCAGGTAAAATCCCAGAAGTCTTCATTCACACATTGCCTCACAATGTCCCAGCTCTCTACAGAGGCACATCCTTGTGAGCTTTAAATTATCAGAGGCTCAGTGTACTTGAAATCATGTTTAATTATCTCTTACCTCAACTTCAAGTATTTCCACTGTGTTGTCCAACATCTTTATTTTGATGGGGAGGTCGCGCTCATGCGCTTTGGTGGGCGATGATGCCATGGCAGGAAAGAGATTCTGTCCTGGCTCCAAGGTACTCACTCCTGAGGTCTTCTGGGCACCCAAACGAGAGCCTGGTGTCTGCAGAATTCTGTATGTTCCTTCTATCTCTCCCATCTTCCACAGCAAGCACAGTCTGTAGAAACATGGAAGAAAATAGAGATATAGGGTTACAGCCTGAAAGATTTTCCACTGCCATTCTGCATGAAAATACTGCCTGCTGAAGCACTACCACAGAATTCTTATTTAACACATTTTATCTCACTAGCAAAATCAGTAATAAGGTTAACAAAACTATAGCAACCTGGTCTAGTGGAAAGTGTCCCTGCCCATGGAAAGGGTTGAACAAGATGGGCTTTAGGGTCCCTTCCAACCCAAACCATTCTAAAATGACTAAAATAAAACAGCTGGGAAAAAGCAGGAGGAAAAACTAACCATTCTGAAGCATGGTTAAGAAATGGGATATCCAAACCTGCGCCTTCTGTGCTCCCAACATGAACATTTTAGTTTCTGACCAGTTTTTCTGCTGATGAGCCCCCACCACAGCAGCATGAGCACTGGGAACAATGAAGGGTAAGGTAAGTACCTCCAACTGGTATCCAACCACCCCACTGACTGCACACCGAGATAATGAGAACTATTAACTTGCTGCATCCACAAAATGATGACTCATGCAAAACCTTAACTGCTGGCAGCTCAGAGCCTTCATCAGGCAATGAAGTAACAGTTCCTCACCTCCTCAGCAAAAAATCACAGTTACACTGATGGACACCAGTGAGTGTAGGCTGACTCCTACAGCATGAGTCTTGCTGTCACAGCTGGGTGGCACTTATGCAGAGCAAATGTTTAATTTGACATGGGGGAAAAGTCCCATGCAGCAATCCCATGCCACCAGAGCAGTGTGGTATTTGCAGGGGAATCACAGCAGGGTCTACACAAAGGTGAGGTGTGTGTTCAGAATGCAGCAGAGCCTCTGCCCAGTGCCCACTGCTGGTATTTGGCAGCAAGGCACACCCAGCAGGAACAAACAGGGAGCCTTTGGGCCCTCTGTGCGAATTACCCAAACACCACACTGTGTCTCAACAACCCAGAATATATGGGTACTGCAGCAGGACAGCCTTCACATCCAAAGGAGTGACAGGTTATTGTTTTTTAATGAACGTGTTTTGTCAGAAAAGAAGAGAGGCAGCTCATGAAATCACTGCTTTGTCTCTGTGCTCAGAGCAGGCAGCCAGCCTGCTGCAAGGATTTAAATGAAGTCAGCCCTACATGTCCTTACAAATTACTTGGGGGTGGTTTATGTTTCAATCCCCACACACATCAAGACTGGTCAAATGTCTTCCTAACTTGCAGCTCAGTGCGTTTTAATGTTTTGGGGGGTTTTATTTTTATACTTGTAGATCTCTGTAGAGATAAACTTATCCCAGAAGTGCAGACAGATGCCCCCCCACCTCTTTACACCCACCACAAGACTTGTGTGGCCTCTGAGCCCCTGCAGAGCCCTACCCCAGCAGCACAGCTGAGACCACCCAGAGACACCACCAGCCTCCCAGCTGACAGCACGGAAACATGAAAGTGTGACAATCACAGAACCATTACAACTGGAAAAAGTCTCTGACACCACCAAATTAACTCCTAACAACACCACTAAACCATGTCCCCAAGTGCCCACACGTTTGAACACTTCCAGGGATGGAGACTCAACCACTGCCCTAGGAAGCCTGTTCCAATGCCAGACAAACCTTTCAGTGAAGAAAACTTTCCCTGATACTGAATCTGAGACAAGCTGAGACAGCTTGAGGCCATTTCCTCTTGTCCTACTCCTTGTTCCCTGGGGGCAGAGCCTGACCCCCACTTGGCTGCACCCTCCTTTCAGGGAGTGAGAGAGAGCAAGAAGGTTCCCCCTGAGCCTCCTGTTCTGCAGGCTGAGCTCCCTCAGCTGTGCTTCATCTGACATGTTCTCCAGACCCTTCCCCAGCTCCACTGCCTTTCTCCAGACATGCACCAGGGCCCCAAAACCAAGCCCAGCACGAAGGATGAGCTTAACCTTGCCCAGAGCCCAACCTCCCAGCTTTGGGTGACAAATAATAAAATAATTTATTTCTTGGGGTGTTTTGCGCGTATTCTCTTTGGGCAAACTTCTTGGTTTGTGTGGTCACACAGCCAAGGAGAAAAATCTTTAGGTCATACATTTTAAAATCACCCTAACAACAAAATTCAGCAGAAAGATACACCCAGGTTACACCTCAAACCGCTAATCTAAAGAGAAACCAGAGCTCCATCTGGAAATCTGTATCCCCTTGATACTGCATCCCTTATTGAGTAAATTTTCGCTATTGGGAGCCTACCAGCAGCTGGAGCCGCCCAGGATCACTCACACTCCTCAGGAGGCTCTTTATTAACCACCCGCTCTTAAAATCAGTGCTCCAGGAGCATTCATACCCTTCTGAATAAACAGCTCCTGGAAGAGACACACACTGCAGTTACTCAAAAGGAAAAAAATGCAAGGCAGCACAAGGAACAGCCCTGCAGCAGAGAGCTCAGCAGCCTCCCCTCCAGCTGGAGCCAGCTGCTTCCCCAAGGCAAGGCAGGCAGGCCACCCAAGGCCAGACTCACCAGGAGCTCCTGGGTACTCCCTAGCTTTGGTCACCAGCCAGGCCAGACCAAAGTCATATCAAACAGAAAGTGCACATGTCAAAGTCCTTCCCACAGGTGGTAACAGGAAAAGGGAACTCAGTGGGGCTTGACTCGTTTCCTACTGATGACATGTTCCTAAAAATGTTTACACCACGCAATATTCAGATCTTAAAGGCCAAACAAGCACTAGGCAGAACATGATCCCCAGAAGAGCAGTGCCCTGCTGTGCCAGCTGGGAGTATCTCCCCCACGCCACATCCTGTTCACTCCCAAGGCACCCTACCAAAAGCCATCACAACTATTAACAATCCCCAAACAGCCTGGCCTGCTCCCACTGCCTTCAACACCCAATGTGTGAGGAGAGCTAATCAAGCTGACCACTATTTCCAGTTTCATCACCACCACCACCACATCATGTTTTAAGTACTCTGACTACATATGACATTTCTGGACAAAAACAATAGTGTCGTGATTCAGGACTTCAGTTCAAGGAGCTGACTACATGAGAGCAGGAGGAAAATGGACTAGAGACAGACTGCAAGCTCCAAGAACACAATTTCTACAGGGAGAGCAGAGCATCCCACAGCACCGAGAGCCTCCTGCCATGGGTGAGCCACAACAAGATATCAACAATGCAAAACTAAAATGTAGTATTACCACAGCATTGGCGTTCTGAGATAAAAAAAAATCTTCCTTGCCTTGCCTCTCCCTGAACTGGCTTGCACCTAGTGTTTATCCTGATAATTTCCTACAAATTGAGACCAGGCACCAAAGCTAAATCTGCTCCCTGAAGCACACTGAATGAGTGTTGATCTCAGCCGTAAGTGAAAGAGCAAATAAAACAAAATTTACAAAACTTAGGTACCGGTATATAATCCTTTTTTTTATTTTTTGTACAAAGTACTTTTTGAAATAGCTTTGAAGTCACAATGAGTTTCACCTTCTACTTGGATGGAATAAACTTATTTTTCAGGAGCAAGACAGCTATTTCAGCTACCAGCAAATCTGGAAAGGCAGCTTCTACCTGAGGATATGCAAGGTCATAGAAACACAGGGTGGTATGGGTTTGAAGGAGTCTTAAAGCCCATTATGTTCCAACCCCTTGCTTGGGTAGAGACACCTTCCACTACACCAGCTCACTTCAAGCCCCATTCAATCTGGCTCTGCACACTTGGATGATAGCAACAGCTTCCAAAGGAGCTCCTCTGAGCACAGTGTCTTTTGGTGAGTGCAGAACCCGTGTTCCATCCCTCAGCCATGCAGAAGGCAGATCTGAAGTCAGGCCAGTTTGCCAGGTGTGAGCAGGGTGATCCCTGCCTTCCGCGGGAAGGGATCGCTACACACGGAGCAGCAAGGAAGCACAGAAAAGAAAACTCTCCTCTTTTAACTTTCTCCCTAAGCCATTAAATCGCTCCACTGAGCTGGCACCAACTGATGCAGCAGGAATCCACCACCGCACTGAAGAGGGATGAAGATTTCGAGTGCCCCGTTGTGAGAGGGAGCGACGTGTGTCCCTGCGACCCCGTCCCTCCTCACGGCCTCGGAGGGCTCATGGCTCTGTCCTGCAGAGCAGCACGGCCACACGCCGGCTCGGAGGGAGCTGCCTGGGCGGGGACAGCGGGCAATGTCCGCAGCCGGCTCTGCCAGGTGAGCGGCGCTTCAGCAGCGCTTCTCGGACCCAGCACCAGGACGACGCAGGATCCTCCCAGCCCAGGCTCCTCGCACGGAGGCGGATGCAGGACGGGGTGCGCGGGTGCTCACACACTCCCAGCCCCAGAGAGCAGCGGCCGAGCCGGGCAGGCCAGACCTGCGGCAGCCCCCGGGGATGGCGCTCCGCAGGCCCCGGGAGGCCCAGTGGCGGGGCTGGCAGAGCGCGGGCCGCAGACCCCGCTCCCTTCCCCGGCCCGGCTCCCACACGAGCGCCGCGGGCCGGCAGCGGCGGAAGCGCGGCCGCGCAGGCGGGGCGGGCCGAGCCCCCGGCCTGGGCGCCGCTCCAGCCCCCTCCGCGCTGCAGTCCCCTCAGCTCCAACCCCGCGCCCGCTCCCCGCGCTCCGGCCCCAGTTCGGTTCTGGCCCCGGAGCCACGGCCCCGCGCTCACCTCCAGGCCGGGCCCGCTCCGCCGCCGCCCGCACTCACACCGGCCCCGAGCCGGGCCCGCCCCGCCCGCCAGTGGGCAGCGGAGCCGGGGCGGGGCCGGCCCCACCCTCGGGCGGGTAACGGGGCCCGGGGCAGGCCCGCCGGCCTCGGCTCCGCTCACGGAGCTGCGGCACAGCGAGCGAGGACCGATCCTTCCTGCTGCCCCGCCGCCGAGCTTGGAGGGTTATTTTATACCAAACTGGAACCCCAAGTATAGTTTTCCAACCCGAGGAAGGCTTTAAAAGAATGTTTCCATCCGAAGCTGAACGGCAGCCAGCTCACAGACTGCTGCCCAATGCCTGCACCCCAAAAAGAGGTACATGAAACCCCCCAGTGTGCACCCCAGACATCCGTCATGCACACCCCACAGATCTCATCTGCTCAGGGTAACACTGCCCTGGGGGATGACACCATGCCAGCACCAGCCTCAGGCCAAGTAATGAACATTGTAGGTCTTCACTAAGTTAATTTTTTCACATATAAATTTTAAGTGGTGATAAAAAGAGACTCAGCACTACAGAACAGGAGAAAATGTTGGTGCTGTACAGAGGCATTGGGCAGTGCTGCTGGCCAAAAGAGCTGAAGACCACAAAAGCAGCATCCTCTTCCTCCTCACTCTCCAACCAGCAAGCCCATCCCTCACTGACACAGAAAGAACAAAACACTGTATGAAATTCAGCACAGGACAAACAGATCTTTGCACCGTCTGGATTTCATCAGCTCTAAAGCTAAGGCCAAGGCTGGCAGATAACAGGACAGCCAGGAAAAGAGCTCTTCCTGAAAAGGGTCACCTTTGACAGCCCCCGAGTCACCCACAGCTCACTACAGTCTGCTCTTCGAGACAAGAAGCAACAGGGATGAGAGAAATCCTTGGGTTTCTCTAGATATGGATTGTTGGCCAATAGCATGAGAAATGCAGGAGCCATCTTGTTTCTGAGAACTTGACCTTTTCACAGCAACATGAAAAACAAAATATTAGCGTAGCATATGACTTTTGGTAATAAAAAAACCACATAAATTATGCAGAACAGCTCTTTCAAATGGAAACAGCTTCATGGCTCTCACTCACCATAAGGCAACTTGCAAATTTAATGAGTAATTCCTGACTAGCAGCATTCTCATCTCTTCAAAAGAACAAAAGACAAAAGGGTTTACAAAATATGTCCCATGGTTTGTTCTCCTTAAAAAGTGATGTGGATGGAGAAGAATTTCATGGATACAGGAAAAAAAAAACTTAAATCGGAAAGTTGCAAAAGTGTACACAACATTTTAGATCACACCATTCATAGAATCAATTGTGATTTCAGCCAGGTGAAGTGTTTTCATTACCAACAGGCTGTTTCAGTATTCTATTTGCATGGCTTTTTACTTGCAGCTTGACTGCTAATGCAGTTTCACATCCTTCAAAGTGCAGACACTTCAGAGTCATCTTCACTTCAATCACTTTCTTTAACATCTAAAAAGAGCACTAAAGTTTTCTTGTGCAAAAAAGCAGCTGCCACTAAGAGAACAAATCTGATGAGATCACTTTAAAGCCACATACCACCACACTCAGGAGAGGAAGCAAAAATTACAGATGTGGCAGAGTCTTTAGAAACATCAACACCCTGCTGCTGCTCTTTATGCTTCACTCTAGAGCCCTGACTTTATTGCTTACCCATAACACAATTAATTGACTGTACTGAAACAATGCAGTAAGGAAAAGGCACAAAGGTTCAGTGTGTTTGATTGTCCTCATCCCGAGCATCTCCTTTTCTATAGCTCATTTCTGGCCTGTCCACCCACACAGACAAAAAAAAAATATTTTCCATTGTATCAGGGAATTCCATAATAGTTTGGAATGGAAAGGACCTTAAAGACCATCCAGTTTCAACTCCTCTGCCCTGGGCAGGGACGACTTCCACTATCCCAGGTTGTTCCAAGCCCCATCCAACCTGGCCTTGGACACTTCCAGGGATGGAGCAGCCACAGGGTACAATTAGGAAGGGCCATATCAGGTTGAACCTCTGTTCTATACACTAAATCATTTAATAAATCCTCTGCAACTGTAACAAAAAACATGCTTGAGACATGTTTGGTAATTTTGAAAACTAAAAGAGGGAGTGGATGGTTACCAGACTCAGCAGTATATTCTCCACAGCTATCCACAAAGACCTCTGAGTTTCTGTAACACCCATGAAATCAAACTTTTCAGCCATCCAGACCGTGTTTGAAGCCTTTACAGGAGGAGGAAGAAGTTTAGAGACTAAAACTAGAAGAAGAATGTCATTTCACATGAAAGCTGTTAGAAGGATGCAGTGTCAGGATAAAGTACTACTTTCTCCTTTTGAGATAAAAACTGATAGCAAGGTGTAACTCTCTCACTCAAGTAATATAACAGATAATCTGCACCACATTCTCCTCTTGGCCTGAGCAGGACAATTAGAATTAGCCTTTCTCTGCACTATAATACCTTTTTTTTTAATCACTCTCTGGATAAGGGTTGAGGAAGTCCTTCAAAGCAGACTTCTTATCCAACCAAGATAACAGCTGGGAAAACTTCTTCTTATTCTGATCTTTCACCACGACAAAGAGAAATTCTGCAGACTGAAAAATTACAACCATTGATGATTTTGTCAGCATGTATTTTCCAAATACCCACTACAAAACTCTGTCTCTCAGAGGTCTCCATCTCAACAAGGGAACAACAAGCAAAGCAATTCCAAATACTTAGCATTTTGTCTTCTCTTCTGTCTACAGCAGCAAGCTGGCATAGCTGAGGGCAAAAATATTTACATCCATACAATATTAACATTTAAACCAGCATTTTATACCATGTACACCAAATGACCTGGGCCACTTTCAGTCACATATCACCAATTCACTGTGCTAGTGTGTTGTACTGGGACTCCACAATGGCAACACGCATGGGCATGCCAAGGATGAAGGGAGGAAGATGAGTAGGTGTGGGTTGCATTGCAGGTGGGTCACTGAAAGCACCAGAATCCTTTCTGGGGCAGTTCACAGGTCCCTGACTGCCATTTGTCCTACTTTAGTTCGAGCCAGAGCCTTTTATTACAATTCTCCCCTCTGTTGCTCTACCTGGAGATATTCTACAATTTGCTGTAGGCATCATTAACCTAAGCCTAAGCACAGTGTCACTTAGGACTAACTGGAAGGGCTGAGAGCTTTCTCCACAAGATGATCACTCTCTGTTCCATCACTCTTGAGGACCTGCAGAGCACCTCAGAGGCCCACCTGGAGAAAAACTCACTTTTGCACAACTGTGTTAACATGTTAGATGAAATGTCATGACAATTAGTGACCACCCTGGGCATGTTTCTGGTCTGGAAGTGTTTCAGCCAAGTAATGGCCTGTGCAGCAGAACCAGACAGAGACCAGTTATCTTGTCTTACTGACCCATCCTCAGGATTGCCTCCCACATCACCTCAGACATCTCACTAGGGACTGGTCTGCATGGATCAACAAGTCATTCCTCAACCTGCCTCATCTGATTAACAAAATCTGTACCTGACAGTCACAAAGACCGTAAGTTTTTCTTAAATAGCAAAGTCAAGCCAATTTCAGCAATTTTAGTCAGGTAGTGCTCTGTACCAACTGCCCACCAGTATTCCAGATGGCAGAAAAACTGAAAAGAGTAAAATCATAAAATCTGACCAATCCACCAGCTGTCATTAGCAAATGACAAAAAAATTCAAGGTGAACAGGAATTGCAAGATAAGCAGAGATATGATCCACACGATGAGCACAAAGATTGAACAACACAGCCATACCTGTACATGCCACTTACCAGAATGAACTCTTGCTCCAGGCTCACTTACTGTTAAAATGGACCTGAAAGCATATGAGAAATACTGTTCTTCAACAGCAATAAATGAAGATGCTTCAAAAATGGTTACAATGCACCTTGTTCTACTGGCAGAGATGGAATGGCAAAGGCACTCAGCAGCAGCAGTACCTTGCTAAACCAATTGATTTCCATGCTGCAGATACTTGTAGACTCTGTGGTTGGGATTTTACACTTCCAATCTTAAATAATTCTGCCCCCCACAGTCACGCTATAGCACTTCTCCCAGAAAGAAATATTTGAGCTTCTCAGATTGCTCCCCTTTGAAGTATTTTTCAAGAGCCCTTCTACACACACTGCAATTTCTAATTACATTGGCCTTTATAAAGCACAAAGTCCACCAGCCTTAGACCATGACCTGGAATTAAACCCTCATTATTAACTAATTCTTTAGAACGGGCTGGGTGCTCATGTACAGGAAAAACTTTTGCTAAAATTAAAAAAAACCCAAGAGGCTCACAAACACCTACTTTGACTTTCATAATTATATCTCTATTTTAACTTGGCTCTCATGGTGAAGGTGGCAATTAGAACAAGTAAATTAAGCACAGCATATGTTCATACCTGCACACACACAGATGCACTCACTCAGCAGCTTCTCTCAGTCTGACTAGTGAACTTGTCCAAGCATGTCCTCCCTGCCCAGAAGGTTCAGTCTGTAGCCAGCAGCAGTTCTGAAGCCACAGCACAAAAATCAAGAGCATAGACAAGCTACAAACTGCAACAAAACAGAGCTGCTGGGCCACAACACTGGAACAAAAGTCCAGGCAAAATCTGCCAACTATGTTCTTATCCACAGGTAAAAGCTGAGACACAGGCAATCCCTTATTGCCCCCACGTGGTGCATCAATCCTATTGCACAAAAGTGCTGATATGCCCAGAATTCCTCTAAATTTGCTTTAAATTGAATCCAAAGGTTTTTTGATAGATGTTAGTTCTGTGACTGTAACACCCTAAAAGTTAAACTGCCACCAAGTAGTCTTTTCTGTGATTATATTGATTTATCCCTCTTTTACACTTAATAATATCTGCACAGTGAGGGCAACCAAGCTTGTCTGAAGCAGCAAGGCCTGAAAACCACCGCCCCGATAAAACTAAGAGTGCCAGAAAGCTCATCTTGCCTATTATTATTATTATTATTATTATTATTATTATTATTATTCCATTGAGATTCATTTCATTTCCCTGCCTATCAAATCAGACTGGGTTTTGTTACCTCAGAGAAGTTGCACAAGGGTTCAATTCGGTCATGTCTTGAACAATGCCTCAAAGATCCACGTGAAAAATGTCTGTGTGTGTTTGGGTGGGAGTGAGGAACAAGACAGCCTCAGACAGTAAACACTGCTCCCCTGCAATCTGAGATTCTGACAAGAAAGAAGATCATCTCATCTTCACATACCAATCAACTTCAGTCTACAAATGCACAAGTGCCCAGTTAAATGTAAAGGAGAAAAAGGCCTAGTTGTCTTTCATGGATGGGACACTTAAAATGATAAATTTAGGATCTCCAAACACTAGACACACATAAGCTTGGCAATTATTTTACAGCCAGATAAATCACACTTGAGGCTGTCAGTGACACCAACTCTGCTGCATTAAGTTCTTTCAGAAAGGAGGCAGCCGAACACAGATTGCTGGCAAAACAAACCGGAGGATTCCCCTCTCTGCCCTCAATCAAAAGGCTGTTCCAGCTGTTCATGCCAGGAAACAGAGCACTCTGTCCCACTGCTGCCAAGACACAGCCCCTGAGCTGAGCCCAGCTGCCAGACACATGGACATCCAGCCCTGCCACGCTGTGCTTCCATGTTTCAAAGCAGCCTGAGACTATTTGCTTGCCAGGAAAGGAAGAGTCAAACCAGTTTTCTTGCTCTGGATGCAAACTTTCACAGAGACTGAAATATTCCTGGAGAGCCAAATTGTGTGTTCTCTGCAGGGGAGAAGATCTGAACTCAGAGCAAGTACTACTACAGGAGCAGCTCAACTTAGGATTTGGGCTCTACTTTTGTGGAAAAGCTTCTTAAAAGTAGAAATAAATCAAAACTTTAAAACAACAGGGGAATTAGAAATTGCAAGGCACAGGAGTGAGCATGTTCTGAACAAAGCCTTTTACTGACAGTGCCTTTTTTTTTTTTAATAAATATGCTATTGAAGCAGCACAGGATCTGCTGTAACGAGTGCTTTGCATTAGCTCTCAGGGTGTGTACATTTACCTATTTTATAGAATACAGTGAGTTACCTTCACAACACTTGTGAGCTCCTATGCTTCCTTCATGGGTTTTCCCCCACAAATTTTTGGCTTCTGCTTTTAAAAACGAGACGATTCCCCATTGCCCCACCAGCTTCAAATTGTTTATCAATAAAAACCAGGGGGACAGCCAGGCTGAGGCACTTTAAACATGATGCCTCAACATGGTGAAGTTGCTAATGGAAGGCACATCTTATAAATCCCTGACTTTTTGCCATGTCTTCCTGCATGTGACTTACAGGGCTGAACAGAAATTTCTGTCTGGCAACGTGGATCACTCCTGGAGCCTTAAACCTGACACCATTTACATCACCACAGACAAGAAGTGCAAAGCTGAGAGCCAGGGAAGGCTGGGATAGAGCAAAAACAACCGGCTCCATCAGTTCTACAGAACTGTTTACAGCAGGATGCAAAGGTAAGGGTAAGCCCCAGGCTTGGGACAGAGAGCAGAGCTCCTCATTCTTTTCCTATCCAGGAGTTCAGTGTTTCCTACAGCAATGAGAGCACTGCACTGCTTTCTCCGTGGACTGCTCCATAAAGCCTGGCAGGATGGCTCTGGGGCTGTCTGCTTTCACCAGGGTGGGTTCCCAAAAATGTGCTGTTCTCTCTCTGAGGTAGCTGGACACCTCCTCTGCCTTGCTGGACTGACAGGTCTCGTTCCTGTGGGTGGGAGTGAAATTCATTTGCCTTCTGCATTTCAAGCACCGAAACTAAACTTGCAAACACACAGCTACATCAGATCTTGCCTTGCTAAATGCTGCAGAAACTCCACAAGGTATCTGAAACTTGGGCACACCCTGCTGTGGCTATGAGCCAGGCCCAAGTGATCCCATCATGTCTGGGCTGCACTGGCAGTGTGTCTGGCCATCACAGCACTCCTCAGAGAAAGCTCCTCTTCCTCATACTCCCTCCATTCCCAGTTTCTGGGCTTGACCCATAATGACATCAAATGTAATTTCACTGCACATGTGCTCACCTGATCACTGTGACAACAGCCTGGTTTCAACACCCTCCAAGTCTTCATATAAAAGGACAAATGAGCAGGTGACAGCACTTCCCTTTTTTTGGATTATGAAGAGATCACTTCACTGGTAAACTGGCTTGCATTACCAGCCTCATGCCTTCAGGGCTGTCCAAAGGAACAGCAGCCCAGAGCCTCGCTCAGCATCTCCAGGAAGAGGTGGCACACATGGCAGGAACAGGGCTTCAAGACAACAAGCTGCTAATCAAACTTATCTCTGCTGAGAAATTGCCCTTGGGAATCATGGGCTGTGGGAAAATCTCTATGGCAAGCTGAGTTATGAAATGTTTTAATCACAGCTTTCTTGTACTGCAGGAATCCTTTAAGCACTTCTTTCCGTCTTTCTCTGACAGCAGGAGCTCTGTGTTAAGCTCTTTGTGCTCTATTCCATGCACAGCCTTGAGAGAAAACAGCAGATAGGGAAGAGCACATAATTCCATGGAGTCCTTTGCACTGAATTCCAGTACAAAGTCCTTCCAAGCAATAGTTTCAACTCTTCCCAAAGTCTTCATGGATTATATTATTGCATGTTCCAAGAAATTACCACCTCATTTGTCCTCTAGTTCAGGCATTCCCTAAAGCATGTAGCATTTCAGGATCTATCTAAGTGTCCACAAAAAGGCATTAAAAGTTATATTTTTCTTCACTGGGATGTCAGGAAAGAAAAGTTTATAGATATTTTATTCACTCTCTTTTTCTTTTTGTAACCACTAAACAAGCTAGCAAAATCCTCATAGAAATCCTTCTCCAAGGTCCAGAAGCCAGATAAAATAGCAAGAATACCACAGAGAAGCCAATGAAACAGACATGCGAGGTGTGCTTAGCCCTGTCCAAACACTCAGAAAGATCCAGGCAATATTTGTGGAGCAGGAGGGCTGCCTGAAAACAAGGCACTTCTTTGCACTCATGCTGTCTACTGAGATAGAAACAGCAAAGGACTCAACTGACATTGAAGTCACAACCCATGAATTTGAACTTAATTTCTTTCAGCCTTGGGAAGATTTCCTACTAAATGCCTTATGAATACAGCTGGGATTGGTGACATTTGTGAATGAAATGCCAAACATTCCCCTGCGCTCACATCACAGGAGAGCTTTCTCCTCAGTGGATTACTCTGAGGTCACTAGAGTGTGTATGAAGAGAGAGGTGTGACTAACTCATCCCCAGGTGTCACACAAATGGAAAGCCTGGGAGCAAGCAGGGTCAATTTGACCTCCAGCTCAGCCATCCTAATATTCAAAACCACCTGAAAAGGGCACATCATAGGTTCTGAATGATCTTTTTTCCTCATTCTTTGCTGAAGAGCCATGATGGCCAGGGAGTGAACTTGAACAGCTGTCCCCAGAAAAGGGAATGTGTGCATACAAGCCACCAGGACAAGTATGGATGAAATACAAGAAAGATGGTGGGAGCTTGCAGGATCCCAAATGGAAGGAGCAAAGAAAGAGAAAGACTCTAAGGACAGCCATGGTGCCTGTTGCTTTCCTGCTCCTCACCAGAGGGTGTTCTCTAGTGAGGAGCAGTGTCCAGTAAATAAAAGCCAGGGCTCAGCACACTGCAGTAAGTTGCTCCTCTCTGGAGCTGACACAGCATTCTCCTCGCAAATATTCTGTCACTTTAATAGGATCTCGTACTTCTTTAGGGGTGAACTTCCAAACCACTGTAGCAGAGAATTTCTGCAAAACCTGGCCCATTTTCTCCCATGTTCTGCATGTCTATTGACCCTTGGGGCAGATCTCTGAATGACCTCCCTAGAAATCTCTGTCCTGACTCTCAACATGGTGTGCAGCCCACTGAGTAGACCTAGCAGATTCAGCAATCAGAACATGCTTTCCTTAACATCCAAAGGGAATTCAAAACTCTCAAAAGCTGTCGTAACAGGCCTGAGGGAGGAAAAAGGGGTAAAAACCTGGGGAAAATTATTCTTTCCTATTTTCCCTGGATAGCAACACTGAATACTCATCAAGTGACCCTCATTGCCTTTGATGTTATCATGCCATAAACTGGCATCCCACAACACAGCAGCAAAGCAATCCTGATTGCTCTCCCTGCTCTGAAAAAACTCCCCAGGAGGAGCATCTATGGCAATATGTGCAGTTAGGTACCACACTCCAATGGACAGATCAAGCAACACTGTGACCAAATACAGAAAATGCTTGGATCCAACGTGTTTCCAACCTGCTCTGGGCAGATGTCTTGTTATCTCACCCTTTTGTGCACCATATTGAGGCTTGTCCTGGTTTAGAAATGCTATTTCCCACTTTAGTGCTCTCACTGAAACTCCAGACCAGGCTACCATCACTTGCTCCCTCTTCCGCTCTCCCTCTTTTTTTGCATCAGGATGGAGAGAACTGGAAGCACAAAATGTTGTAAGAACAACTTACTGGAAACAGCAATGAGACAAGAGAAGGAACAGTAATAGCAACCATATTAAATATCAAAAAGGATAGAAAAGAGAGAGGGATTCACATGGAAAAATGCTTACCATGGAGCACAATCCCACCCACTGCCACTCCAACCCTGCCCTTTCTGGCTGCTGCAAAAATTCACCCTGTCCTGGCTGGAACAGGACAATATTTCAAATGTATCACCACAAATTAATATTGAGTATGATAAAGAATCATAATAAACACAAAATAGCTTTTTAGCAATTTTTATTACAGTTTTGTCTAATTGTAGTACATAGATTATAGCAGGTTTTTGTACCAAGAACAAGTAGTTTTTGCTATCAACTATAAAGTTCTGCAAATTCAAAAGTATTTTAACTCCTAAAATAAAAACCGTCACAACACAGTAACAGAAAAAGAGGTGTGGCCAGTTCAGCAAGCCACCAAACAGAATCTACTTTTTGTCCCCAAGCTTTTCTGCTACTCGTAGCTTCCTTTTACCAGCAGCTTTTCTGAGAAAAGTAGTCTTGCTTTTCATGCCTCAGCATAAAACCATCCATTTCAAGACCACCCCAAGAAAAGTGAAGGGGAAATAGACCTTCAGAGACATCAGGCACGCTATGAACAATTGTCCCAAAGGCTTGGCAAGAAGCAGCAATTAATTACCTGTCTTGAGTATTGCAGCTAAAATGGCTAGTGCCATAAGTTTGGTTTTTCCCATCAATTACCAGAACAACATACAAAAGTATTTTTCCTGCTGAATTTTTAGATCTATTATTTTTTTTCTTAAAAATCACATGAAATGCTTTATCCTGATCAAATATTTTAATAGATATGTAAATATTCCAAAGAATCATACATTGCCTGAAGTAACTTCACAGATGGTGACCAAGCAGCACTAAACAAATGGACAATCTGCTCTTGTTCCCATGCTAAAAATACAGGAAAAAATCCCTATCAGTCCAATATACACAGAGAGACTGACAAGTACAACCAGGCCCCTGTGCAGACATTTTACATTTCACAGTTTTTTCAAGTACAGGCTCATGGTAATAGAAATAAATAAGATGCTGTGGAGTGTTGCCTGACAGCGCTGTTCCATACAATTTATTTTGAAAAAGCAACTCAAGAATTCTGTAACACATGCTTTTCCATCCAAGTTTTATATATAGAGATTTGACAAAATAGGATTTAACTCTTCTGTGCATACAAAAAGGTTCTCATATTCACTTTTGTTAAGATCAGGGAAGGTCAAATGAGTCGTGTCAAACTTTGATAGTACTTTTGTACAGAGAGCTAGAGTTCCTCAGTAAAGGCTACCATGCAGGGTTTTACTTCACAGTTTTAGGAAAATTCAAACAAAACAGTAGTTTCAGGGAGGTAAAAATTTCAGTTCATTAAAAGGTTGATATTTAATCTAGCCACTGAAGTATCACTGGAATGATACATTAGCTGTAGAAATTCTATTATTTTTTTCAAAGAAACATTAACAAAATACTAAAAGTCACAGCTGCACCTGAGCTCTAAGAGTCAAAAGAAGTTGCAATTCTATCTGTTTATTAGCTGCTCAGATCAGGATGTTTTGTGATAGATCAGATGAAGAAATCTGATTGCTGACTTTACCAGGAGCAGCAGGCAACCCAGGGTGTGTCACTGCTTGCCCTGTCAGCCACCACCTGGGCAGCTGTGTGCTACATTGATTATTTGCTGCAAACACAAATGGATGATCTGCAGCACAAGTTCAGCCAAGTTAAAAACAGTCTCCTTTGCTACCAGCATTAAGAAAACTTTTTATTAGTGGCCTAATAAAAAAAGCAGAGTCACTCCTGAAGTCATACTGCTGACTCCATCCTGGAGCAAGAACTTCAAATACAGTTTGCATTGATCCCGTCAGGAACAGGTCACTTTTAAAAAGAAAAGTGTGCTAATATATATATTTACTACATGTAAGAGTTTGCAACGCTCTAAAAATAGTATGAAAATACTAATTAAGAATTATAGAATTTCTTATCCTTTGCATATAGGAAACACCCATGCATAGAAAACTACTCTTTGGAGTTTACCTCGTTCAACAAAATCAGCCTTATTCAAGTTTATTTGGCGACAATAATGCCAGAAAATAGCAGGAGTGATTTGTGATGGTCTACAAGAAACCATTCAAAATTAGCTGCAACAACGTAAGAGATTTTAAGAAAATAATAACTCTCAAGGTTAAATCTAAAAGAAATAATACTTGCCATACAGTGTGCCTCTCACAGAGGCATTTCCTCTTCTTCCTTTCACCAAGACACAAGGCATGCTTGAATTTTCATTTGATATTTTGCAGAGGCCAAGGAAATCCTCTGCTCTGAGCAGACAGAGAAAGGGCTGCTGGTCTCACACACACATGTAAACACTGCAATATTTATAAAATTACCCTTGCAGGGGTGCAGCCTTAGTGAGGTGACTCTTACCTGGCACTGAACAAGGTATCACTGACAGCTTTTAATTTCTAAATGGAATACAAAGTTAAAAGCAGGGAGCTAACAAGGTATATTAAAAAAAAATTATTATCTAAAGCTTATCAGGCTAGAAAACTTTCGATTACTATTTTGTATCCCTAATAGGAAATTTAAAATTACCTCAAGATAAGAAGGACTAAAGAAAACAAAAATGCATATAATATATAAAAAAACCCAACTGACTACATGTTATGAAATACATCTTCACAAGATGTTACCACAAAACAGTCCCACATTAAACTCTACAGCAAGCTCCAGATCACTTGGAAGCAAGAGGCATCCTTTCTGCCTCCACTACTGCAATCCAGCTCCACAAGGTCTCCTGTGAGTCAGGGGATAAAATCATCTGAAAACAAGGCAGGAAAATACCATTTCAGATCAGCAGTCATTTCACATTGAGAAACCTGAAAGAACTGCACACGTTTTATAAGTCACAAGGAAACAGTAAGTTCATCATGAGATTAAGAAACCTATACAAACTATTTCAAAGACTTCTTCCACAATTCTTGCCAGTATATATTGCATTGACTTTCTGAAAATTTTCATATATAAACACCACACACAAAACACCACACTGTTTAGTTTGACTCCAAGCCATTTAACTTTGCAAGCAGTAGTTAATCCCTATAAATCAAAATGGACTGAAACCTATGCAAACCCATCTTGTTAACATTTCTCCCAAACTTCTTAACAGCAAGCACATTAGAGCACAGCTGAAGGAGAAGCCCTTCAAGTGGCTATTTGAGGATCTTACCCAAGACTTTACACGTGGTGACCATGAACTGCACTGTTGTCAGCTTCTCCACTTTGCATCTGCATCTGCATCTGTGCCTGCATTCTTGCAATCATCTCCTGCATGCGACGGAGCTGGAAAAGCAGCACACAAGAATTCTGTAGCCTAATCTTACCCCAGAATATAATTCTTCACTGTCACCACTCTAATACTTGTTTTTATTAAAGAAGGATCACATATCTGCATTTTCTTTATCTGACAGGTAATGATCTCAGGTTATGGCATCTTCTTTTATTCCTCCTCATCACTGAAGAGGCTGCATTTGCTGACTGAAATAAATAGGCTTTGTTATTGCAGTGTGGGATGGCATTTTTAAGCATCCCTAAATGGAAGTCTCTGAGGTTAAATGTATAAAAGTTATGGTTCTGAAGTACTGAACAAGCCTTTACACTTACTAAAGTTTATCAGAAAAAAAAGCAGCCTGATTATGTCCCTCCAAACTACTCCTGTATCTGTCATCAAAAAATAAAATTGTCAGGATTATTCCCCAACTGCCTTGCAAGATTTGACTGGGTGAAAGCAAGTATGACAGGCAAACCATCCAGTGAGACTCAAGTACCATTAAACTTGGTCAAATATCAGTTTTAGGGTATTGCATTTAAACATATTAAACATTTGAGCACAAGAAAACTATGTCAATCACCTATGAAGATTAACTGAACCATTTTGCACATACATTACTTAAATCCATTGATAGCACCCAACTCTGACAGGTGGAAGTCAACCTCACTATGGAAATAATTTTGGGTGCTTTTGTGCGCTTACACTGTAAGCTCAAACTAAACTGTTAAACTTAACAATAAAGTTAAACCTGTAGAATGTTGACACTGTGCTTGTTTTTCATATTGCTTGCAGAAACAACCCTTTTCATTTTCCTTTGGTTACATTTTGGGACTTGGGTCCTCACTAACATGACTAGTAGAAGTCTGAGCATCTGCTTGTGCTGGGATAAACTAAGGAGTTTAGCTAACTCAGCCCTCTCCCCAGTACCAGCTCTTAGGAAGTGCATGGGAGAGCCTCACAGCCAGGTGTACACTCCCAGCACTTATCCACAGTGAAAATCTAGAGTCCCTCCCTTTGGAGCTTGCCAAACCAAAAAATTCCACCTTTGCATTTAGCAAGCACATTCATGGAGAAAGCAAACTCTCCAGCTCACCTGCTCAAATATACCTTGCTACGTACAAATTCCATGCTAACAAATGGAATTTGCAATTTACAGACTATGTTAGAAGTATATTTTTACATTGAAGTCAGCCATCTATTAATCCCATTAACCATGAACACTTGCTTGTGTAGTATTCCCATTCATCCTGCCACCTGTGATCATGTTAGTCCCTTTTCTCCCTACTTCTCAACAAGGCTATAAATCTCATCTGCCCTATCTGGTTCAAGTCTCCACTTCAGCCTTTCTGCCCACGTTTTGTTTTTCACTGCACTTTTTCTAGTCTTGCCTATCAATAATCTCTATAGGTTAGAGGAACAAGAAAATCAGCATTAGATCTAAACATTATGAATTTGTCACAGTGTCAGAAGGAGAATTTCTGTTTCATTTCTTACTTCTGACCATTTCTACCATCATTCCCTGTTTTGCTGCAGAGCTGAAGTGACTTTGTCCCAGTCTGCAGCTGTTAACTGCAGAACCCTTACTCTCATGAGGATGGTTCTCCTTGCCCACACCATGTGTGTTACATCCATTGCTGATCACTGCAGTGGGATCATGTTTTACCAGCTTCCACAGGTTCCATAAAAATCCCAATCCTGAGTCTCCTCTCACCTCTTCTCATTCTGTTTTCCTAGTGAACCTTAAATAACTTTATATTGGCATAAAACTGTTTTTCCTTTATAAATTACCAAGACCATACAAATACTTGCTCTAAAGTAGCAAAAGTAGCAACGTTCTCCTATTACAAGAATATAAAGTTCTATCATCTTACTTCTGCTTCCTTCTCAAGCAGAATCTGGTCCTTATTTGCTTCTTCATCTTCTATTTTCCTAAAATAATATTAATATTGTTAGAAAGATAAAATCATTAAGGTTGGAAAAATGTTCTAAGATTGCTGAGCCCAAGCATTAACCCAGCATTTTGTTCACCACTAAACCACATCCCCCAGTACCACAAGCAGTTTAAACACTTCCAAGGATGGCAGCTGCACCACTGCCCTGTGCCAGGGCCCAAACACCCTTTCTGTGAAGAGATTTCTCCTAATATTCAATCCAAACCTCCCTGGTGCAACTTGAGCCATTTGCTGTTATCAGATCACTTGGTACTTGGGAGAAGTGACTGTTTCCCACCTGGCTTTATTCAAGATTTCCTACCACTTTGCTAATAGCTTTCTCCTACTACATGTCACAACAGGGAAAATCTACTAATAGATCTAATCAAGCAAGTGACATCAAATATGCAAAACAAACAAACTGGCGTTTGTTAAAAAGTTAACCAAGAAATCTGCCCTACCCCAAAACCTCTGAGATCATTAGTGAACACAATCAACAAGCACCTATTGTCAAGCACTCCTGGTAGCAGAAGTGCAAGTTTGAAATAAATTCACATGAAATCTACCCTCACTTACAGTAAACCTAACTACATTCTAGAAATGTGAAAGCAAAGGTACATGGGACACTTAACTAGAAAAGACACAAAAACATGTCTTGGCTCCACATACCCAACTCAACAGCAACTTGTAATACTCTAAAAATTGGCTGATCTTAGGCCTTTGTACAACAACATTCTGTTGGATAAGAGGTGCCAGAACTTGGGAAGTTTGGGGATTTTTACCTTGAATTTCAGAAAGCAGGATTTAAAGTCAGGGGAGAAGAGCATTTTATCTTGCCTGTAGGCCAATGCTACAGGCAGGAAACTGTAAAAGGAAAACTCCTTTTACTAAAAACTGGCCAGATGTGATAAAATCTCTGTCAACAGCAGGATGGGGAAACTTTTGCAATATGACCCACAGCCCCCAGAATGTGCAATTCAGAACCCTCTAGTGGCTACAAGAAGAGACACAGCTGAAACACCTAAACCAGGAAACACAAAGTTTCCCACAGGAACTCACCAACTCAGCTTTACAGACCCTGCTGTTGTACTTAAAAATGCCCAGTTCTCTTTCCAGGAAAGCTGTGCCCTATCCAACCCAGCTCAAAACAGGGCTAACAGCCATTACCCTGTGACTGCTACTATTTATGTATGCCATATTTAATAAAGCATTGCAAAAAAATGCGATAATTTTAAAGGCCAAATCCAAATAGTCCAGCTGTTAATTCTGAAAAAAATCCCACACTCTTTTTGCGATATCAGCTCTGATCTAATTCGCAGATTTTTAAAGATAACATTTATCATAGACATCTGTCCTACTTAGCACCTTCAAAATTCCAATCCAACTGTGTTTAAAGCAGAGATCTAGTCCCACAACTCCCTAACCTCACAACTGTCACTTCAGATTTACCAAATATTTTTTATAAGCTGGTTAACAGAACCTGTTGTTGACTGGAGTTACAGAGCTGCCCTTGGTTCTACCAAATCCTAGCAATGCAATGGTAGGTGAGACACAGAGAGAGCAAAATAGAAACTCAGAAGATGAAGAAGCAGCATGTGACCATGAGATGACAACCTGCCGCCTCGTTTGAGCCTCTCAGAGCGGAAGTTCTCATAGTGAAGATCCTGGGTCACCTCCTGAAGGTCTTGCATGTGGGTGCTGGAGGAGGAAAAGTAATTACAAGATAAAACATCCTTGTGTGACATCAGTTTGCTTAAGCAGCTCTGTATTCAGCACTGTCGTGGATCAATGTGCTCAGCATGCACACCCACTTAGCACGCTAATTTAAAAGCTGATTTCAGTTAAATTGGTGCAATAAAGGACACAGAGGGATCACCTCAGCCCTGAGCCTGCCCTGACAGAAGCTGGGTGAGGCTGTTGATTAACCTGAACAGGTAAAACCAAGTAGCAAGGACCAGGATTAAAAACAACCAGTGTGCTTTTCAAGTCTGCTCCCTTGCAAGTGTATCTACTTGCAAATATATTGTAAATAAGCACAACCTGTTTTATGGTCCAGGGGATCTGAGTAGCAATACAACACTACATTCCACAAAAGAATCAGAAAAATCATTGTTTTTACAGAATCACCAAGTAATTCACACTGGAGAGAACCTATGGGTCCTGTGTGATCCAACCCCTGACCAGGCCTACTCAGCTAGGTCAAGGCAGCTCATGGCCTTCCCCACACAAATTCTGAATGTGTCCAGGGATTACACATCTGCTGCAAAACCCCACTGCTGTGCTTGATTATCTTGGTGATTGTTTTCTAAACTGCTATTTAATTGGAATTTTCTAACTTACATTAACATGGTCCTCAGCTTCAGGAAGTCATTATGCTCTGGATTCTCCACTTCAACTACACCCCATGGGTAGAGCCGACCTCTAACTTTTTTACCTTTTGCTTCAATGAGTTGATTGGACCCCACTACACAAAATGGAATGCTGGCCTGAAAACCAAAAGTGCAAAAGTTACTGATAATGAACCAGACAAACAACTCTTGTTCTGCTCAGCACTGCATATTATGGTAGTAAGTTCGTAATTCTTTTAAATTAAAGGTGTAAAATAAATAAAAGTAACGGCTGCCACCGTCTTCCAAGCTAGGGAAGCCTGGGCAGAGACACAGTGACTCACTCCAGGTTGCACTGCAGATCTTGTTCTAAAGCCATCTGAGCAGTCTGGAAAAATACAATATATTATCCACTTATATAACCTATTAACCAGTCACACCTTCAGGAGTCTGGTCTGCTCCTTAAAATCTTCATCTTCATCTGATTCAGCATCAGGCAGATGATAAATCTTGATGCCATGCTCTTCTATTTCATCCAGAATCTGAGAAATGCAATAAAAGAATCAATACAATGTACATGCACAATCAGTACTCTTAAATCTTAACATAAAATTATTTAATAGACAGTCTCTTAAGAAATCTGGATTTATCTTACTGATTCAAATTGCTCAACAAGGACTTGGTTTTAAATACCATATTTTTTCATGATATTCAACATCTACTTGCCACAGACTTTCAGACAAACAACAGTGTTTACAAAAACACTGTCCTTTGTGGAATCTGTGTTTTGTTAAACCTTTGCAATTTTTTTTGGTAATAGTAAAAGCATTGACTCAGAAGTCATACTTGCTTTCTAGAGCTTAACCTCCTTGCTCTTACCTCTGAATTACTACTTGGGGGGTAGGGGTGGGAGTGTTTGAAAAACTGAGCTACAGACACAACAATTAATTTTTTTTCATGACTGCCTATGTGCAGCAGGAATCCATTTGCCATAGACTCCAAATTTTGCTCTTTAAAAAAAGAATAATCTCTATTTCTGCAAATTTCTAGCACTCTAAATATACTCACTAGAGTATACTATACATAAAGTCTCTAATTTTATTCCAGATTGGGTAAGATAGCTGTAAGTATTTTCAGAATGACAGACAAATCATAAAGTTTTCAATGCAAGAGCTAATACTGGAGAAGGCCTTTGACAAGTTAATTCCAACACTTCTTTCTAAACTTCACAGCTGTTATTAGCTCATGATGTTTTGTTGAATCCCACCTCCTCCCAGCAAATACAGCATCAAGTCCTGCATGACTCAGTCTGCTAAGGGATCCTGCCTCTGGAAGACAGAACTGGAATGCTTTAGAAGGAGTGACATAGGGGAAGAAAAGCAACCTCAAAATCAGAAACAACTCTGAAAATCCCATTTCTTAACCATCACAATTCTGACTGGATTAAAACTCCAAATATACATATGCACATTCCATATGCAGGTACCATCTCTGCTTTGGGACTGATTAAGCAACTTACAGGACAATTACCATCAGTAAATGTATTTAAATATTTTTTCCAAAGTTTCAAAATTCACTCATAATGTAAATGTAGCCAGACTGCCATTTTGCAAACAACATTCTAAGGACAATTTCTCAGTTAAATACATAATAAAATAATTTACAAAATATCAAACTACATAATAAGTGATGCTTCACTATGAATGAGATTTTTTTTTTTCCTCAGCTAGGATAAGTTTAATGAGAATTCCTCTCTTCAGCCACCATACTGCTACAAACAAACCACAACACATTTCTGCAAGCCAGAAAAACACTCACCCTTTTCTTTAGTCTCTCTCTCTCTTTCAGAGAAAGGGTATCAGCTTTTGCAATCACTGGTACAATATTTACTTTGTTGTGTATGGCCTTCATAAACTCAACATCCAAAGGCTTAAGGCTAAAATTAAAGTATGGAAAAATTTTATTATTTTCACACTAACATAAATATCTCTATTTAAACAGAGAGAAAGAACATAGCCAAATAATATCAGCAGTTGCTTAAGTAATGGCAACCCGATTCTGAAAATTTAAGTCAACAGGCACAAACCAACTCTCTAAAATAGAATAAAAAAATACAGAGAAACACCTACCCATGACCAAATGGTGAAATGAAATAGAAACAGCAATGAACTCGATTATCTATGATATGCCTTCTGTTCAATCCACTCTCATCATGCAGGTATCGCTCAAACTGCTCATCAATGTAAGAGATTATGGTCTTAAAGCTGTAAAACAAACACAGATTTGAGGAATCATCAAATGCTCCACAATTTTAGGGCTCTCAAAGGTAATGTTAAATCACTACGATATCGTCTTGATGAACCAATCTTCTGATGAATGAGAATTTATTTACTGATTCTATAGAACAGGGAAAATAGAAGAGCATGTATCTTAAATTTTTGAATTCTAGAATAACCAGCTACTGTACATATTTCATATATAGTTGTTTATATAGTTTGTTATATATAAAGATAAAATATGCGTAGCCCTACCTGAGTTCTACAACAAATTACTCTTGGGTTAGTGCTTATATCTTGATAAAAATTAACCACACATTTTCAAGACATTTTAAGATTCTTGTTCCAAACTGATTTAAAATGATAAATGGTTTGGAAGAGACCTTTAAAAACCACCTATTTCCACACTACTGTCATGGGCAAGGGCACATTCCATTAGTCCAGCATTCTCTAAGCCTCATCCAGCCTGGCCTTGAACACTTTCATGGATGAGGCAGCCACAGCATCTCTGGGCAACTGTGCCAGGGGCTTCAACACCATCACTGCAAAAAAGTCTCTGCTACATCCAACCTAAATCTACTCCCAGTTTCAAATCTTTTCCCCCTTACTCTACTACTACAAGGTATTAAGTCTTTTTCCATGTTTTCTGTGAACCCCTTTGATACATTTCAAGGCCTCAGTAAGGTCTCCCTAGAATCTTCTCTTTTTCAGATGGAATCCCAACCCTCCCAGCCTCTCTTTACTGCTGTTCTAGCCCTTGATAATTTTCTCTGCACTGCTGCAATATGTCCATGTCTGTCATGTGCTAGAGTTGCAGAGCTGGATGCAGATCTCACAGGAGCGGGGCAGAACTCCCTCCCTCAACCTGCTGGCCACACTGCTTTTGATGCAGCCCAGGATATTAATGGCTTTCAGGGACTGCCTGCTCATATCCAACTCCATATCCATATTTACTGGTGTCCTGGTTCTGGCCCAGATCAATAGGAGGGGGCAGCTCCAGAGAGGCGTAACAATGCAGTGTGCTGAGCCCTGGCTTTTATTTACTGGACACTGCTCATGACTAGAAGCAGCCTCAGGCAAGGAGGAGGAAAGCAGAGCAACAGGCACTGTGGCCATTCCAACTGCAGCTGAATCACTGCCACAACCTGTGCACAAACAGCTGCCGCTACACAGAAGAAATCCAAGACCAAATTCAGTTTGCTTAGTGAAGGATGAAGAGGAAGCAGGGCCCTCACAGCCCGAGGAAGAGGCAGGGCTAGAGATAATCACTCAATAGCTATTTCTGGTGAGCTGCAAGCTATGTGAAAAGATTTCAGATGCCATTTGGGGGAGACCTGGCTGCTCTGATAGGATACTGTGCTCCACTATATGGAACCAGATCATAGGGAAGCCAAGCAACTGGGATTCCCTGTCCTGGGATGTGGGCATTGACAAAGGGATTAGGAAGAGGACAGAAACTCATCTCTGCTGGTGACTTCTGTCAAGCCTGAGGGAAGGGTATTCTCTCAAGGATGATCTAATGGTGTGATCAGGAGGAAGGTATCCAGTACCTGAGAGAACTGTGCTGGAGGCAATCTAGAGGGGTCCAAATAAACATCAGTCCCCTGTAGATCCAGATGAGGTCCACTGTACACAATCCATGTGGCACAAGTTTGTACAGCACACCACTCTTGTACATCATTTCACTGGTATTGTTGTCAATGAAAGGAGAGCAAACAGTGCTTCAGGTGACCCAGCTCTGGCAACATGAATATAATTTCTTTTCTTTCCAACCTGCACCTCAGCTGTGGAAAGCCAGTCCAAGATTAAGAACAGATTTGAAAAACTCAAGCAAACTAGGGAGGAAATGTTCCATACTCCACCAGTATGGGCCAGTCTCTGCTACTGACTGGGAGCAAACACCCCTATCCCCAAGAGACAGGATATACACCACGAGGTAACCTGTGGTTTTACCTGCATGACCACAGAAAAGACAAGAGGAAATGGGATGGAAAACCCACCACTGCCTCAGCAGCATGGGTGCAGGAGTTGAGAGGAAGTACAACCACAACAGGAAATTCTTCAAGCGTAAACCAGCTCCAGTTTCCAGTGGGCATGTTCTCAGACAGAAGGGCTGAAGTGTAAGGCTTCAGAACACTTGCAGTACATTGATGACATCATTGTGTGGGGACACACAGCAAAAGAAGTTCTTGAGCAAGAGGAGTAGATAATCCAGATCTTCCTGAAAGCCGGTTTTACTATAACACAAAGGTCAAGGGACCTGCTCAGGAAATCCAATCTTTAGGAGTAAAATGGCAAAATAAGAAACATCAGACTCGGATGGATGTGGTCAACAAAACAGCAGCTCTGTCTCCAGTGACCAGCAGGAATGAAGCTCGGGCTTTCCCAGGTGCTGTGGGTTTTTGAAAGGTGAATATTCCATAGTACAATAGATTGTAAGGCCTTTCTATCATGTGACATAGAAGAAGAATGATTTCAAGTGTAGTCCTGAACAACAACAAGCTTTTGAACAAATGAAACAGGAGACTGTTCATGCAGTAGCCCTTGGGCTCACCAGGACAGGACCTGTGGTTTGAATTCTAATTCTAACGTGTGGTCTGAATTTCACGTTATTGGGAAATTTAATTTCCAGAATTATAGGGAAAGGCAGAGGTTATCTTGAGGCCCAGGGGTTTGAGAGATGTGGGAAAAGGGATTACCACTGAAAACTGATTGCCATTGATCTCAAGATTACTTCTTATTACTTACTATAGTGTAAATTTGTAAAAAAACCCACAAAACAACAAAACAACCAAACAAACAAGATCTAAGACAATGAAAAGCACTTAAAAATTAGGCACAGAATCTGAGAATGCTCAAGTGACAAGATCTAGGGATGGGTTTTTGCTTGGACTGAAGAGTAGATGATTTACAGTCTCAGAGTACTATTGAGAGTCAAGGTGACTGTTCACTTAAAGCTCTTTCAAGCAAAATGGAAGTTAACAAAGAAAAATAAAAGTGCCACAAAATTTATTTCAAGTTGTGTCAAAGCTACGGACACCTTTTCTCACGTATCAAAATGAATTCATACCACTGAAATAAGGCTTCCTCAAAATTAGAAAACAAAAGAATCCCACCTCAAACTCAGCATTTCACAGACACACACCACACTTCCACCCCCAGGATAGATAAGAAATTGTCTTAGGTTGCAATATAGGATGTGACCAAAAGTGTGTATTCTATCACCATCTGTTAAAACCAGTTGAGGCAGTGATCCTCAACTCTGTGGGAGAAATTCTCTGCTAATGGATCAGCTGTTAAAAACAGCTGAGGCAGTCATCTTTAGCTTTTCCATAACCCATCCTTCCTCCAGGAGATATCTCCTGTTAATGGCCATTGAGTCCCACTGCATGGCTGATAAAATTCCATCATTCCATTGGGAGATGCTCCACCCAGGGGGAGGAGCCAAGCATTTCCTACCAAGATAAAATCTGAGATGTGGAAAATCAGAGCAGCCTTTTTTACTGGATCCCCGAGGAAAACCAGACCCTTCCACATCATCACTGGACCTCTGGAGGTAAACTGCACCTTCTACAGGAGCACCGCTCCAACTGAACCACATCTGTCACTGCAGGAGGATGCAGCCACCATTTAATGGGATTGCTGCCAACACCCTGACTGACTGACAGGGTGTCAGGTTGTACTCTGACTCTCTCAGTGTTTGGGGTAGTTCTTTGTAGTACTGTATTTCTATTTTAATTTTTCCTGTTAAAGAACTGTTATTCCTATTCCCGTCTTTGCCTGAGAGCCCCTTAATTTCAAAATTACAATAATTTGGACAGAGGGGGTTTACATTCTCCATTTCACAGAGAGGCTCCTGCCTTTCTTAGCAGACACCTGTTCTTCAAACCAGGACAGAAATCTATGTCAGAGAGATGTCTGTGCCCGTACCAGTCTCGACAGTTGATGGCATCCCCATATCCCGGTGTGTCCACCACTGTCAGCCGCAGTTTCACGCCCCTCTCTTCAATCTCAACTGTGGAGGCTTCAATCTGCACAGTGCGTTCAATCTTATCTGAAAGACAACAAACTCCATCTTTCACAATCCAATTTGAACGACCGTGTCATGCTGAGATAAGCTCCAGAGATTAATTGACAGCATAAATATTATTCTATCGATTGCATTCTAAGGCCTGATAAAAAAAGACTCAGTACACGAATTCTTCAGATGTTATTAGAGGACTGGATGAGATTCGATACTTTTCTTAAAAATAATACAGAAATAAAGGCAAAAGGGATTGAGACAAAACTAAAGGTAATTGGAGAACACCACAAAATTATATACAATGGATTTTTTTCTTAAGGCTGAAAGTTATAAGTAATCATAAAACAATTGAAGCAAGTCATTCAACAGGTAGCAAAAAAAGAAAAAGTGCATCTTTTATTTTATTACAATATTCTCTTTTGTTGCATTATTGCATACCTTGATTAACAGAATAAAAATAGGACAAGGAGATAAAGAAGAACAGGGAGTGAAGTTCTCATTCACTAAATATCAATCCAAAGCAAATGAATTAAGGTGCAAGAAAGTATAAATAATTTATATGTTTACAATTGCAACAGATTAAAAACTAAATAAATTCTCTGATTGTTTTAGCTGATCTTACTGTGACACAATGACTGTTTTAAGCAAAAGAAGCGATCAAATTTCTAGGTGTTAATACGAATACACCCAAGGACTAAATAACAAAGACTAAATACATGTCTTGGGTGCAGAGAAAAATGGTTTTATCAAACAGCTCTAGTGTCAGAACATACATTAGAAACTATTACTGCTGGCTGTTACCAAAATTCAAACATAAAAGCAATCGACTCCAAAAACCATTGAGCAAAGATGTATTTACCAGCAGCTCCTGGGATTATCCTTTCTGGGTAGAGATCCGTCAGAAAGAGGCTGTTTATTAATGTAGATTTTCCTAATCCAGATTCACCTGTGATTCAATATAAAGATAAATATAATATATTTACATTAATAATTTCAAGAGTATGACAGTATTATCTAACTACAGATTCTTTCATATTTTTTTCAAATTAAAAATTTACAACTTCTAATACTGGATTAGACAAGTTTGCACAAAAAGGTTGGAAAATAATTTTTACATCTTGGCTTCATAACGCACTTTTCCAGAATTTTCACTGATGATGTGTAATTAATGCTGCTAATCAAGTGGAGTTGTGGCCCATTTAGACTTCACATTTCCCATTTCATGTCTCCTGATTTTTTAAGACATGCTTTTCTGTTATCTCTCCAGAATGTGAAATATCATACCCAGTGAGAAGCTATATCCTGTCAAGGCTTTATCATCAATCTAAACAATGAAAAATGCATTGCTGAACTTCAGTACAGCCAGGCATCATAAAGTGGGATTTATTTCTGTTTTTATGCCAATATGGCAAACAAGAACTCAAAGCAAGAGGAATATCGACACTGAGCAATTTTTTTATACTGATGAACTTGGGGATTACCAAATTGTACCACAAATATAGTTTTGTTCTAGAGATACTGACTGCCACGAGGAAAATTCTGAGGGCAACTAATTAGTTAAAGATCAAGTTTTTAATCAGAACAAATGTTCAGAGCATAAAAAAGAGCAGCAACTTGAAATGCTCAGTACTTTTCACTGCAAAGATCTTTTTCTAGAATTTTAGTTTTATTTCAGGTGTAGATAGGATTAAACTTAAAAAAATAGGTGTTAAAAAATGATGGGCCACAGAATCTCTGAGTAACAGAATATTCTGCAATATGAATCTGATGAAAACATGTGAACAAAAGAAAAAAAAAGCATGGAAGATTTGATAAGGAGCTGCCGGTTTTAAACAGAATATATTTTTTATATTCTTATAGAATGCAGCTTTCAGGATCAGATTGTGCCAGTGCAGCTTTCACCAGTGAAGGTGACATGCACTTAGAGTAACTCAAGTCACATGGAAACATTTCAGCAAAACCAAAAAAAAGTATGATTTCATCTAATGCCACATTCCAGTTTCAGTATGGGTAAATATTATACATAAAACAAATCAGTATTCCTAGTTACTGTCAATGATTATATTGGCTACAGTAGTTTAGTGACTCTTAAATGAAGTAATTATTTAGATGAAGTCATAGCTTAATAATGAGAATGAACATAAAAATAAATACAAGTGTCTGGCATTTTTTCTTTGGGAGCAACACAGCCAAGCAGCCAAATTCTTATAAACTCCAGCTCATATTTTCAGATAACACAGTAAACAACAGCAGGAAAAGGAAACAACCAAAAGCTGTTTGAAAAAGCAAAATCATTGATTAGGATTCTGTCAGCACAGGCAGCTTTAAAGTATTATCCTGCTCAGAAAAGAAGAATGATAGTTCAAAAGAGGCACTGTGACACAGCCCAAGAGAACATACTTAAACTCTGTGCATATTTGAAGAGAAAGAATTCACATTCCAAACTGCTGAAATAAGCAACAATTTAAAGCACAGTTTATTTTATCTTACATTAGCTGCCTCCCTCTGCGAGTGTATTTTAAAATACCACTCCAAATTTTCAATGAAATACTTTTTTTCCAAGTCCTCTTCCTGCAGTTTTTATTTATCCCTTAAATACTGGAAGGCAAAAATTGTAAAGTTTTACTCCAACATGGATGGATTAATTGCCTTTTGTTACTTTTACACCATGTCACGTCCCCTTTATTTCTATTTTACAAGAGGCTAGAAACAATTGTTATTCTAAATAATTTTACATTGTTTTCTTCCAGAACTGTTTTCGTGGCACTATTTGCAATTAGAATTCAAGGAGATCTGGAAGTTTAGAGAAAGCACATCTTTTCTTTCTCAAAACTGTTCACACTTCTAGGATCACTGAACAGTAAATTCTGAAGAGTTGCAGTAGACAGCATGAATTGAAGCAGCTACTTATAGTTTGGTTTTACTCTTAGATTTTATAAGATATCCTTTATGGCATCACCCAAATCAAATCTAATGAAAGATACAGTAAAAAATTATGATAAATTTCCAGGAAGACAAAGATAAGGGCAAACAGTACAACACTGAAGAACAAAACGCAGAACTAGTACAAAAGCAGTGCCAGGGCTGTCATTTGGCAAAACTAATGAAAGGTTTGAGGATAGACTCTCCCTGTAACTACTGAAATCCAAACCAATTAAGAAGTTAAACACCTCCTATCATGCACTATCTCACCTCTCCTGCTCATTCCCACTGTGATCTCTTAGGCAAATCTAGCACACAAATAGGATTTATGTCTTGTGGTGCCAGGTAATGAAAAGCCTAATTCCATTAGGGTACTTTTGTGAAAGCCTATTTAAAAGCAAGAATTACAGTGTTCAAACACCAAAACTCGCAAGTTATGGCTCACAAACAGAGAGACAGAGAAGACACCCAAGCCTGATTTGAGAGTCTATTTAATTTTCAAGAACAGCAATTGATTTCTCAAAGGATCAAGGTATTTCTGCAGACACCAGATTTTTTCTTTCTATTCCAAACACCAACACAGACTCCCAATGAATTATCCAATAGAATAACACTTTAGATTACAACTGCTAACATAAAATCATTATCAAAGTAAAACGTAACAGCTCACATCAAAACCAACTGGTCCAATTCTCTTTTACAAGAGTATTTGGAAGGGCTGAAAAGACTAGAGTTCAGATTCTTTTGAACTAAAGAAGCATAAACAACATTTTAAATAGAATGGTCTCCTTAATACTAGTCTCTTAATCAAAATACACAAGTGAACTAAGACTGTATTCAAATGCAAAACCAGTTTTAAATTACATTTTAAATGCAGTGCTGGAATCCTGTGAGACAGGGGAGAAGGAAGAAGGAATGATTGCTGGAGTGCACAATAAAATTTCTTCACCCGCAAACTTATTAATGTATTCAAGCATGGTTTGTAATGTGGTAAACAACTGCTGCAAAGATCAATAAAATATTAAAAAAGCTAAACGCAACAGTACAGGAAAGTTACTGATGCAAGCTGAAGCCTTAGAATAGTGCAAGTATTCATTTTAACTTCAAATTCCCTGTGAGCAAGTACTAATTGTGAGAAAAACTATAAATGCTTTCTCTTACCAACCACCATAAGAGTAAATTCAAACCCCTTTTTCACAGACTTTCGGTGAACCTGATTGGGAAGGTTTGCAAATCCAACATAGCCTGGAGTTTCTGGGTTGGTAAATTGAGCAGGCTGTTGCTAAAAATGAAATTTAAAAAAAAAAAAGACAATAATCAGCAACCACTCATGACTTACTAGTTTGTGTAACTGCTTTCCTCACTTATCTCAAAAGGTTTGAAGCTACGTGACAGAGAGGAAACTACTCAGAGGTTCCTACTCAACAGTTTCACAAAGTGCAGAACAACTACATTGACCTAAAGCTTAAAAAACAAAGCTTCACTCGTTCAGCTATCCAGCCAAGATCATCTCAAGCAAAACAATAACAAAATCCCAAACAATTATTGATCAAAGCATGACAAAGTCTGAATTGTGGGCACAAATCCCTTTTTGAACTGTCTTCACACACAGTTAAAACAAAATAGTTTTCTGTGGACTCGAATAAAAAGATTACCACTTCTGATCCATTTTTAGCACATCCAAAGGATACAGCAGAGAAATCTTTACATCTTTAGCTCCCTCTTCAAACACATAACTCAAGCACCCTTTATCATTCATTTCACCCCAAAAAGCCAACATGGAAGTTTTACTCATTGTATCAAAAGCTGGGGTCCAAGAATTAGACGAATCCCACCATGACAATAATATTTTAGGTTACAATATCCTAAATGAAGGATTTCATTGGGAAAACAGTTGGTTCTATTAGCAAAGAAAGAAATTAAATCTAAACCACCATTTTCTGGAATGATGCCCGCTCAAACCAAAATTGCAGGAAGTTAGTTTCAACGAAGATGCACCAGGGAGCTTTTATACAACTCTGACCCAAATTAAATCCTTCCAAGAGTATTAGTTAACTGCAGAGAGTTATACTTGCATAAAACTACTTTAATCTATGTTTTACATCATCTTTCAATATTATGTCTCCTACAGACAGTAAATTTAGAACACCCTTCACTTCAAACAGATGCAAGTTGCACAATTTGTCCTTGAAAATTAATATTTAAAAACGAAAAATATGATTCACATTGTTACATTGCGAGATAGAAATGTTAGTCTTACCTTGGACATTTTTAGGGAAGGACAGGAAAAAACCTGAAAAAATAATAATTTTTTTCAGCTTATTAAAAATTGTATGAGAAAAAACTCAGCCACAAACCAGTGTAGTATCTGCTGTTGCACACTAAATTAAAAAAGGAGCATTCCTGATTGGATGCCAGATTCTGAAACACTGGCAACATCTTCACAGAGCACAAGTATCTGACTCTTCTGTACTAAGAACAGGCAGAACTTTCAGCTACTGTTGCTCCTATAAACAGTCAGACAATAAATTCAAGCAACATAAATGTGGGGTGCTGAAGGCACCAGATGTGACAAACAATTCTGAAGCTTTGAAAGCCCACATCCTTTCCAGAAACTAACCAAATACCTTGCTAAAAGACACTTTAGAGGAAAGTTCCTTCAAAGTAAAAAAAAACCCAAGCCCTAACTCATGTATTATTTTTCTTTTCAAGCCTCCTTCTCCTTAACATTTCCATCTATGTTCGAGTGTTTTGTAAAGAACTAACAGCTTCAAAATGAAACTTTTTCTCTTCCTCTTTTATCTAGATACTTGCAAACTCAGTCATTCTACCTTCTGTTTACCAATATAAAATTTTCATATGTGAAATATAAAACAGACAGGAACAAATTTTTTTTCAAGATTTATCTAAAACTTCTATGCAGAAAAGCCTCTTAACAAAGACTCACCAACCACTAACTTGCATGATTTCAAGAGATAACGTGATTTACTATGGCAACATAAATGTCAGCATGTTCTGTATCTGCAATTCCCTTTTCTAGTCCCTCCCCTGGCTCTCTCTCTTACCACAAGGTATCTGTTCCCACTCCCAAAGCCCACAGCCACCTCTTACCCAGCTCACTCACACTTTATTTCTACAGATTTGAAATTATCCCTACCTGATTCTTCCCATCTCCCAAGCAGATTTTATCAGCAAGTTCAGCTTCGTGTGAAATTACACCCAAGTGCTTCATTTGCAGCGCCTTTCAGTCTGTTCCTCCCAGCAAAGAGGCTTCTTGGAGTCAAAACAAACTACCCAACTTTTTGTGTCAGGCACAAGGTTAAGTTGGTTCAATGTGGGGATGATTTTCTTCTCAAAGCTATTATATAGCTGCATGTTCACACAATTTTAACTTCATTTGGGTTTGATGGGAGTTACAGACTGAAGATGTCAAACACTGAAGCAATTTGGTGTCCTTGCTCACGAAGGCAAATTTGCTGAGAAGAATCTGGCACCCTGGTTACTAACAAGAAATAAAAACTAGATTTTCTCAAGTGAAATTGCACGATAAAAATAAAATCTAGTATCTGCAACATCTGTATGCCAGTCCATGAAACAGTCTATGACCAATGATGTGTTCAGCTAGTGAAGACCTTATCCGTGAGCCTTTTATCATGTAACATTGCTGACAGTAACTCTTCTTTCCAAGAGTGTCTCCTCCACAGTGATGTAATTGATTCCTGCTTAAGCATTCTCTATCAGAGGTTTTCAATGCCAAACAAAACTAGATCCTGCTGGAACACAGAGGAACATTCTTTTAATTCGTGAGACTTGTCTGTCACCAAACTATTTCTCAGAGGCGGGTTAAGAGCAGGGGAAAGTTTCTCACAGCTACCGAGAAACGAAGCAGCGAGCAGAGTTATGCAGATGGCTATAGCTACATTATATTTTAACACACGGACGAAGCATAGAAATTATAGAAATCACAGAAATTATCTTTCCCGTAAGGTCTGAGCGCTCCCACAAGAGCAGGAGGCCGCGTCCGACCGCAACCCGAGCCCAGGGCATCGCATGAGGGGCTTAGGGTTGCGGTCGGGCTTAGGGTTCGGGTATCTCGAAGCATCCCAGATTTTCCTCGGGAGTTGTCGGTCATGTTCCTCACCCTGCGGCTGTGAGAGCGCGGCTGAGTTTTCTACGAGAGCGAGTTGGGTGTCTGCCTCACGCTGTGGGAGGGACCCGCCCGGGGGTCCCATGGCGGCCCACACAAGCATCCGGTCCCGCCTGGGCGGGCGGCCAGGGCGCCTCACAGCCCGGCCCCGCCCGCAGTGCCCGGCGTCCCGCTCCCTCCTCACCGGCATCACCCGCACCTCCACCGACCCCCTCAGCTTCAGCGGTCCGTCTGCGTGGCTGGAAAGGACAGACCCTTTCCCAGCGCTCCTGCCCGCCGCCTGCCGTCATCCGCGGTGCTTTTACCGGCGGGCACAGGGACCCGCGCTCCCCTGGAGTGGAGCGGAGCGGAGCGGGGCAGGGCAGGGCCCCTCACTCACCTCACCGCCGCTCGGTTCCCGCCTCCCTCAGCCGCCAGCCCCGGGCTCCGCTCCCGCGCGCGCAGGGCAAGGGGAGGGGGCGGTGCCGCCCCGCCCCAGGCCCCGCCCCCGGGCGGTGCGGGAGCGCCCCGCGCACGCGCGCGCCCCATCCCCATAGCAACCAGCCGGGACGGGGCGGGGCCGCCCGCATGTTGTAGGTCACGCACATCCCCTGTGCTGCACCAAGATGGCGGCCGGGCCGTCGGCCTCGTACCCAGCCTAGGCTTCGCTGCGGGCCGACTAGAGGTAATGCCGGGCCCGGCGCGGGAGGGCGGGGACGGGAGCGCCTCCGGTGAGCGGGAGGAAGGCGTGGGCCCGGCGCGGCGGCCGGGCGCGTTCCATTGCCCGCAGCAAGATGGCGGCAGCGGCGAGAGGGGCAGCGGGCGGGATGTGCGGCGGTGCCCGGCCCCGCTCTGCGGTCGCGGCCGCTGCCATTGGCGCAGCGCGGGCCACGTGCCGCCGGCGCACCCCGCACCGAGCCGGGGCCGCCCCAGGGCCCCGCTCCGCCGGCCCGGGGAGCGCTCCGGGCCCAGCCGGGAGCAGACAAAAGCCATGAGTCATGTCCCGCTTCATTCCCCCGGGGCGGATCGGCCGGGGCTGGGCCCGCGCCGCCGCTGAGGGGATGCGGCTGAGGAAGAGGTCGCCTTCCCTCCTCCTTTGGGTGGTGGGGGGTGCTGCCCTGTGCCCCCCGGCCCAGACTGCTGCGGGTTCTCCAAGTGCACTAGTTTGTATTCCTCCTGGTCCCCAAAGCTGAGGCTGCGCCATGGGCCGCGGTGGGGGAGGGTTTTGGCCTCACCTGTGACACTGCAGGTAGCGTCAGCCGCCTCTGTGCATCATACCAGGGGAAATTCAGCCTCTCTGTGCCTGCAGTGTGGCTTTCTTTTGGGGTTATTTATAGACTAGGATGATCCAGCAGCCCTGAAGAGGGTTAAGCACTGTGTGCTGATGATTCTTGAGCTATAGCTGAAATGGCACATGATAAGTAGCACTTATGGCTTTCCCCAAACATTAGGGGAGGTTTTTGTGTCTGGCAAGAGTAATTTCTTCTGTTGAAAGACAAGCAAGAGAGGAGATTGTGCTGGGAATATTGGTAATATAGCGATCAGTTAACTTCTAAGATAAAGAGCCTTGAATTCAATATGTTCAGAATTTGAAGCAATCTCAGTTCTGTGCCTGTGAAATTAAAATTAGTGACATTCAGTCCCAAGGTGTTTGAAAGAGTAATATGTTGTCTTATCCTGTTGTGTAATGACTGAGAAAAATCTGCACACTCATATGTGCTGCATTGCTTTATCACATGTTTTCTGTTTAGTAAGGTGAGTGAAGAATCTGCTTGGTGATTTAATCACTGTTTTTCCTACTGATTCTATTCCAACAACTTTCTTTAGTTAGAAGACAACAGATAGTAGTCTGGTTTGTGGGTTTGGTTTTTTCCTCCCCCCAAACCTGACTTGGAAGTGGTGTTTCGTGTATTGTTTCATATGTGGGCTGGGTATCCCTCTCTGTGGTAAAGGAACACATATCAGAGGTGAAGCTGGAAAAGAAGCAGTAACCCAATATGTAGCTGTGTGTCTGCTAAAGCTCTGTCTGTAGCCCTTTGCCTGTTTAGATTCAAGCTGTTGAAAAAAACAATCTTGTTTGTACATGGATTTTCATAAAGCATGGCACAAAAAAACACAAAACCTTTTTCGTAAAGGTCCACAGGACAGTTTTACAGGGATCAGAATGACAGGCACAGGAAGGGCTCTCACTAGATATGAAAGTAACAGGAACTGGTGGTGTGTGACTGCAGGGTGGCCGAGGCAGTGCAACCAGCCAGCCTGAGCTTTGCCACTGCTGCAAATTAGTCCAGATCATTCCAAAGGACAGTTTTCCAAGCAGCCTCTGTAAGAAGCAGTGAAAGATTGCTCCATGCTTGTTCTGTGTGGATCATTCTGGTGTGTCCACAGCTGGTAGTGTGATACACACTCCTGTCTTCTCCTTTGTTGCAAGTTAGGCTGATTTTTTTCTGTTGGCCTCTTTTTTTGCCTCTCCCCCAGTTTTTCCTGATAGGGTGAAAAAATGGACCTATCTTCTTATGATTTTGAAGGCTATTACAGTCTCTACTTTTTTATTAGTTTCACTTATCTGGACTGGCATGATGAGGGAAGTTTCCCATTGAACTAGAATTGGATCATAATGTTGCTGTTGGTGGTAACAATAGTAACTTGATTTTGGTGGGTTAAGGGCAATTAGTCAAGTGCTGGTTCTTTTCCATTTAACGGTTATTAAGCTGCCTCTGAAGATATAGTATGGGCTGTTAGAAGAGAGCTTTGTAACCTTGAGCTTTCCATAGCTGTTATCTGAGTGGGAGCCATCCCAGACAAGGCAAACTGTGAGTCTGCACCTTTTTGAAGAAAATCAGGATGCTGCACTGGTTACAGTATTTTGGGTGATACTGCCTTTTCCAAAGCACAGTATTCTCTTTGTATATAGAAGCTTGTTAAGCTGGTGCAAATACACTTAGGATTGTGCTCCTGTGAACATTTGGGTAATTCATCCAGTCAGAACTGGTCAGATGGTCAATGTAGTCAGCAGTGATACTGGGACCAGTCCAGAACGTTCAAACTGAATGCAGGTGTGGTTAGAAACATAGGATCATTTAGAATGGAAAACATCTCCAGCATCAAGTCCAAGCATTCACCCAGGACTCTGTGTTAATCCAGGTGCTGCATCCATACATCTCAAACGCTTCAGGGATGGTGACTGATGGGTAGCCTGTGCAGCTTCCCAATATCCACTCTAAACCTCCCCTGATGAGTGAATGGTTCACTTAGCTGGAAGGGTTTTGACAATTTGAATGGTGAGTTTCTGTAGAGTATCATATTTATGTGGAAATGTTTCTCTTTGAGAAGAAGTCACTCAACAATGGTTCAACTTTGTTTCATATTCAAGAATTCAACAGGAAGAAATCCTCAAGCTTATATTATGCAGAGCTTATAAAATAAACCTCAGAGTGAAATAATGACACTAGCAAGTTTTCCCATGTTTTGAACCCTTAGGGGAATGTTGTTACAGTCTTGACAAAGATACACAGAGTAGTGGTGACTTCCCCATCCCTGGAAATGGTTAAGGCTGGCCTGGTGGAAGGTTCCCAGCCATGACAGGGGGTGGAATTGATGGTGGGTAAGGTCCCTTCCAACCCAAACCAGGCTGTGATTCTGGGATTCTGTGCACCACTGAAGAAGTTGCAACAGGGTTTTTAAAGCAGGCTGAGAAAGGCGTGTTCATCCAGGAGATAACGAGTCTGACTTGTCCATGAGCATGTTACTGAGAGGCCCAGAGCCTGCAGAACTTCTGCAGCATGTGTCTGTGCAAGAATTAAGTAGGTGTTATTGTATTGAAATATGAAAACAGATAAAGAAGAGATAGGAAAATAAAACCCAGCTGCAGGATTAGGCCTCTGTTCCTCTTCCTAATTATCCTGACTTTGGAAACAGACTGCTGTTGTGTAGTTTGTTGGGCTTTGCTCATATTTTTTTTTATTTTTCTGATTGTTTTTCTTAAGCCTTTGGTCTAGAGGTTATTCCTGCAGAGTCCTGTGGTGTTGTGGACTGTGAGACTGAATTTGGAGTGGAAGAGAGGGCCCTGGTCAGTAGGGCCTCTTGGGAAAGGGATTGTAGAGGACTCGGGACACCTGGGGCTGGTCTCTGGCCTCCAGGTGTTCATGCTAGCCTGGTCATTAAGTTAAGAATCTAGAGCTTATTTCAACAGCGCTTTCCGTTTTAGAAAAATTCCTGGGTTCAGAATAACAATTTTTGGGTTACTAGCTTATCCTGGATGTGGAATTACATCTGAGAGATTTGTGTGATTTGTAATTTATATTCGTGTTTACCTATCCTTTAGCTTTAAAAGAAAGCAAATTTTTAGGATATAAACAGTCTATTAAAATCTTGTGATTTGCATTCCAATCTTAAATGGATAAGTCCTGAATGCCTAATAACTCTAGTGATCTTTTTCCACATTTTCCTTCTGTGAACTCACGTTGCTCCTTAGTTCTCATGGTGTGACTTCAGTGGAAAGAAATCAGAAAGCCAGGTTGGAAAAAGATATATCAATAAGTGAGGAGGAAAAGTTCCAGCTGAAGCAAGGGGGAAAACTGAGTTGCTGGAGGATTTATGTTTAAGGTTTTAATTGCAATAAGGAGAAGTAATCAGGCTGTGGTTTGTGTTCTGAGTTTGTTTCATTAAAAAAGTGTGTTAAAGATTAAATAGTTAATTTTTCCTTAATTTAGGTGATCTTTGGTGTCTCTACCTACACAAGCAAGTGCTAGTGTTTTCCAAGCAGTCTTGCAGAAGTATCAGAATAATTTCTGGCAGCTGCATTATAATACAGATAATTTTCTTTGATTCTGCTGGTAGACTTCACCAGTCTCTCGTGACAAGTTGTTGAATCTTGCATCTGGTAGGTCATTCAAGCCTCAAAGATACCTACTAATATTTTGCAAGTTATTACTGGATATATTAGCATGTAGATAAGTAAAGTTCACATAAGCACTGCTGTGGGTGCAGAGAGCTGACCTTGGCCACAGCTGCCTGGCCTGTGGGAGCTGGCTGTGTTGCTGAGGCAGCAAGGGAAGCATGTCACTCTTTTGTCAGGAACAAGGGTTGGAGCAAGGAGTTATGTCCAGCTAGAGGCACAAAAGAGGCACTTGCAAAGCAGCAAGCAGAAGAAAAAAAACAAAAAACAGGGAGAAACCTGAGAGAAAAGACGGACCACAAAAAGCTCATCAAGAGGAAGTCATAACGAGTTTAACTTCAGTGGAAAAACAGCACTAGAAGAGGGGAAGGGATTGGTTCAGTAGCTGCAAGACACAAAGAAATGGTGACTCACAGGAAAAGTTTTGAGGATTGAATAGCACAGTCATATTTATGTGGTCTCCCTTAAATGATGCTATTTAATTCAATTGCAAAATAAAATTGGTTTCTTGTTGATGCAGAATGGAAGTAGTACCGGATTCTCTTACACTCTGCAGCACAGTGTCTGGAACTGTTTTCCAGCAACAGTTTTGCTGTTTTACTGATGATTTTTCAGTGATGAGAGAATGACTTGGGAGAAATTTGGTGATGGAACAGATTTATTTAGCATTAGTGGAGGAAAAGAGACACACCCATCCACCCCCCTGAAAAAAAGACCCCAACAACAAAACAAACTCATACATGAAAACAGGAAAACAAGGCAAAACTAAGAAACAAAATTCTATAAGAAATTTGCTTATAAATGTATGTCAGTGTGATTCTGGTAAAAATATCCACACATATAATTTGTATGTATGCCACATCTTTTACCTGCGTGAGAAATACCTGGGAAGGAGGGATTATAGGAGTCCTCATATCATAGTCATTGATATGCTGTAGCTGTGAATTCAGCAACCTCCCAGGAAATAACTGGATTTTAAGGAGGAAAGACTTGGAACCCTGTTGTGTTTTGACTATTACAATCCTGTTTGGAAGAGGCAGGACCAGCCTTCTCTCTGTGTTATTGAATCGATAGTTGCTTGTTGAGTTCTCCACAAGTCCATAAAGTGCTATCGGACCCAAATGTCAGGATTCTGGTTTTAAAGGAAGGTTGCTGGTGTCATATCTCCCAGTAAATACCACATGGCAGGTATAGCTGACTGTCACAAAGGTAACTTCTGGCATATTTTTCATCAGGGATTGGATAACTGGAATAATCTTCTTACATCATTCAAATTTCAGGCTTGGTTCCAGGTATTGGCACACAGCATGGGCATCACTCCCCTGTCCCTTTTCCCCACCCATGTTAGTTTTGGTTGACTGGTATTTCAAAGATTTTACAGCAACTTGCTGAAAAATCTGCAGAGGCTTTTTTTTTCTCCAGAGGAACACTGACTGCTTTGATGGCCAGTGCTCGATTCAGGTGGTACCACCTGCTGTAGCATCATTTGCTAGTTCTCTTCTGCTTTTTTGTAGTCTCTTGTTTTTGTCTATCCCTGCATTTCTGGCACTGGGAATTGAGCTGGATGTTTGCCAAAGATGGGTGACAAACAAAGCCTAGGGCAGAACAGGGACCTTGGGCATGGAATGGGTACATAGGTTGTGTTAAGAAAAAGGAAGAGAGTAAGGGACAGAGTTGAAATATCCCCACTGGCAGGAACAAAGGGAAAGCCACAGTGGGGCAGGAAGCCAGGAGTGATTCCAGTGGACTTATTACTGCTTGCCCCAGAAGTTGGGGGGCATTTTTGTGTCTCCAGTGGGCACTGGAGATGGTGTGGATTGCCTGACTTCTGCCTTTCTGAAAGAGGAGGGCAGGGTTCTGCTGTTTGTGCACCAGGCCCCAGCTGTTTCTATTGCTCAGGAGAAAGTAAGTTTGCTGTTATCTCTGTGCCAGTGATAAAGTTGAATGTAAACCTGTGCTGAAAGAAACAACTCCCAGAGAAGACAGGGTGAGAGTGGGAATGGGAATATAGTGTGGTTGACCTGCTAGTGCTTATGCCTTTGTTTTCAAAGTGAATATTTCAGCAGTTGGTGCACTGTGCTGGGATTTAGGTGTTTGGTCTCATAAGGACCCTTGGAATGTCTGGAGAATACCAAGCTGTAGGTATATGACTGTTGCTTAAAAGTAGCATTGAAGAAGTTTGAAAGCAAATTTTTACTCTTAAAAATAGTTTCATGAAATTAAAATCCTGAGTAGATTGCTGTTGCTTGTAGCATAGCTGTGGGTAAAATGAGAGCAAGCAGTGAGTATTTACAGAAGATTAGAAGTTCTTGCAAATTTAGGAAACATTACCCCTGTATTTTATTTGAAAACTCATCTTGCTCAGGACACCATTTTATTAATCCAAAAGACAATAACCAAATGGGTGGAGGACTGAGCAGCATGAAGTATCAAAACAAAAAGATAGTACCCAAAATGGTTCATGTCCTGTTCCAGTTCAGCCCAAAGATGGGCAGGGTAGAACTGGGAATGATTCAGTTATGAAAAGAGGTTTTAAGCATGAAATAATATTATTTGTAACAATTAGGGGGAATAGTTTTACTCTGAGTTCTCCCTATCTCTCTTTCTCTCCTTTCATAGCAGGCTTAGAGTGGCCTTGCAAATTTGGAAGGGAAGACTGTCTGGGTTTTTCACTGTCAGTTTAGATCACCGTGATGTAATTCTGTCTAACACATGAAGAGCCTTTTGCTTGGCCTAGTAGAGATTAGGAATTAGTGCTTGTCTGTGGATATGCTGAGCCCTTGTTGCATGTGCTATGAATAGGACAAAGAGAAGGCAGTGCTTAAATAGTGAGGGTCCAAGCATTGCTTTTCCAAAGTGGCAGTTGGAATCAGATATTTACTTTAATGCTTTTTTTCAGAGGAATTGTTGCCAAACTGAAGGTGGGTTTTTTTCACTTTGAAATAGTTCTGTCCTGCTCCAAACAAAGCACTAGCCTCCCTGCAAGTTTCAGGCTTTTATTCTTTCAAGTGTTTTGTTTGCCACAACTTCTCTGGGTTGTAGTTTCAAGCTGTTTATTGCAACTGAAAGATAGAAATAAAGAAAAATAAAATTTACAGAATTAGAGGGTCTCGTGAAGCCATGTGACTTGGGAACCTGGAATTCAGAGCAAAACATACCAGAGCACATAGAAGTTTATAAAAATGGAGCTCTGGCATTCTGGTGAGTCTTCATTATGCAATAAACATTATGAACTGAGGAATCTAAAATCTTTCAAGGATCCTTGAATGACTTTGCTGAGGTTTTTTAATATAATACGTCAAATCAAAGTAGCTAAGCAAGATTGAAAAGAACTGTAACCCAAACAAAATGGACAAAACCAAATGTCTGTTTACATTTTTGCTTAAGTTGCAATTTTTCTGCTCCTCCCCTGAAAAGTGGCCCTGGGGAGATCTTGTTTAGCTTGCCACTGTTCTTTTCTTTTTCTTCGTTTTCTATATATATTTATGTACTCAATGTGAAAAGAAGTGGTTGTTGTCTTCTTTATAAACTGCTGTAAGCAAGTGCTGAAATTCTGCCCTGCAAAACATCAACTTAAGAGTACCGGAGGAGGGTCTTAATGGATCTGGTGACAGGTTTGAGCTGAGGGACGAAATTGAATTTACATTTTTTCAGTAAGTGACAGTCAATGTGGAAAAAGGTACGTTTAGGACTTGCAAATCCCTTGCCTTTTCAAGCTAGGTGATGTGGAGTGCATGAGAGCTGCTGGCAGCCTTTCCTTAAAAAAATTGCCACGTGTTCATTTTACATTGCAGTGGCCAATGGAGAGAGAACAGGAGACTCTGAAAGGTAAACAAAAGAACTTCAACCCAGTAGCCAAAGGACAGCAAAGTGAAAGTTTCCATTTGAAGAACAGAAAGAAAATAGTGCATGCTTTCTCCTACAGTGTCTCCAGAATCCTTATTTCTTGGGTATCTGGGATATTAGCAAGCTTTAGGAAGTGCCTCTCAGCTCACTAATTGTGGAAGATTTTTTTTGTTCTTCTGCAGTGTGGAATGGCAAGCAGTGCTGCAGCACTAGTGTGAAAGCACCTGGGAGTGGTAAGCACACAGTGTGATGGTAATGTAAACTAAAAAGCAAGTTCAGATCAGCATAAAGAGCCAACATTGAAATCTGAAGTTCTAACTGCAAGTAAGAAACCTTTTTCACTGTAAGGATAGTGAGGTATTGGAGTAGGTTGCCCAGAAAGTTTGTGCAGTTCTGAAGATTTTCAAGACCTGGGTGAGCAAAACTCTGAATGCCCCGGTCTCACTCTGCTTTGGGCAGGCCCCAGAGACTCTGACCTCCATGTGTTGCCAGATATTCTGAATTTCTGTGATTTCTGTGCTGTTCCCACTTCCCAGCAATGTATTTGGAGTCTTTTTTTTTCTGAATCACTTTTTCCATTCTTGAGTGAAACCAGTGTTTTACTTTATTGTGAAACTGGAAGGTATTTTACTTTATCCCTTGTATTTGTTCTCATGAAAATGTTTATTCACTCCCCAAGGCCAGGAACCTGTAATTTGCTTGTACTCCTTACAAATTCTATTCCTTTGCAACTTCTTGAAAGCCAAGTTTATGTTAAATCAGATTTCTCTCACAGTGCAAGCGGAAGGGCAGACTCAGACTGGTTCTCTGTGGCTTCCTTCTGCTTTACTTTTGAATTGATTTTATTAAACTCTCCATTGATTTTTTTTATTTTTTTTTCCTCTCACCTCTGAAAAGGCATTTGTTTTGTCACAGCACCTGATATCCAAGGATCACAGCATTCTGAACAGCTTGAAATTAAATAAATCCATAAAGAAAATCACAATGCTCCATGTGCACAGCCAGGGCAGACAAGAGTATTTTGCTGGTCAATTCACAAGTCTGCGGCAAATCTAAGAGCAGAGCTTGGGTCTCTTTACTGTTTTGTTGTGGGCTTTTTTTAATGTTTTTTTCCCCCCCATTAAATCTCATTTTCTCAGTGTCCCTATGTAAAACCAGCAGCTTTTCCTCCCTCTGCAGTCAGAAGGCTTGATGTTCTTTGTTCACACTAGAGCTCTGTCCACACCAATAAGTTGCTCCTATTCTGCATGCCCCTTGTGATAGGCTAGGAAGGGCAGTATATATATTGTTTGCTAGCTGATGGTTGCATAATTTTATTGTCAGAGTGCCCAGGAAATACATTTGCCTCAGAGCCCTGCTGAGGTCTGTCATTTTCCTTCAACATCAAGTCAGCTCTTCTGTTCCTGCAAGAGCATTGCCCTCAATAAGCAATGTAGGTTACCAGGAGAAAGGTGAGTGGTGTTGCACCCACCTGGGACCCTGTATTTTATGCAACCCAGATCCTGTGTGAGACAAGCACACACAGTCACTCATCTTCCTGCCACCACCCTCTCTTTTTCACAGTATCACTGAGTGGTTGGGCCTGGGGATTAGTGTCCATCTTGGGCAGACTTTTCTCTTTCTACCTGTAAATCTCTAATTGGGTATTTACAGTGGGCCCCTGAAGATGGTGGGGCTGCATTAAGTACAGCCAAGGGGCAGAATTCAGCCTACAGAATCATTTCTTACCAGCACTGGTGTGTGACTGGGGAAGATAGGTGTCTGATTTGCCCATCCGTGAAACTTTTCCTTGTGGCAAATAAGTAAAAACTAGTCTCAAAGTCACAGACACATAAGCAATGTGGACTCATGTTCAGTCATTTCTTGTCAAGAAACTTTTTTTATTCTCTTAGCAGAACTATCTATATAGTTTGACTCCTAACTTCAATTTAACAGAGATTTTCTGTAGAAATGCAAATGTTCTTTGGAAGATCCCCTGGCGAGCCACAGCGATAGCTGAAGAGCTGAGACATGTATCCTGCTTTGGCTGAGAACCTCAGTACTCTGGCATAAAAGTATCCTGCCTCCTGAATCCTCTTTTGCTTGCTTTTTCTAGTGTGATGCAAAGTATACCCCCAGCCCTTTTCTCTTAATGCCGCTGGCAAGGGATGTACTGAAATGGATGCTTTCAGGGGGTAGTTCTTTTGTGGTGTTCTCTGACTTGAGTGTGTGGGATAAGCACCCAGAGTACAAAAAGGGTGCTTATTTGTACAGTTTTAGAAATCTGGAGTTATATTTAACAGGAAATAAAATCGCAGCACACACTTTGGAACATACTTGGGTTGCTTTCCAAATAAGGCTTTTGGTTTCTGGCTGGAAAAATAGGACTCTCTTATAATAACAGAAAATACGAATAGGCTAGAAGAAATGCTTTGCAAAATCCCAGCTCAGCCGAGGGTAGATGTGCCAGGAAAGACCAACCTTTTTGCTCCAGTAGTTTAAGGTGCAGTTTCCTTTCCCTTCCCCAAGAGCTCTGGGGTGAAGTGATCATGGAAAGCTTCTTAACTTCTCAACCTTGCCTTCACATGGGCGAACACATTCCAAAAAAACAAGCCCCAAATCAGTTCAGCGTTAGTTTTCTCTCTGTGCGTGTTTGATGTTTTTGCTGGTCCCATTTCTGTGTCCTCCCTCAGACTGGTGATATGAGCTGCCAGTCTCATAAGCCATGGAAACTGTGCACTGCCTAGTCCCTTACCCTTTCTGCCACCCTTTGGTGCTGTCTTTAGGAGGCTTCTTTTTCAGTTGTTCTAACAAGTTGTGAAATTGGGGTGAGTTGTAATGCTGCCAAAGTACGGGTTGCTTGAGAGAGAGTGGTAGGTTAGTATCTGTCGAGGGGTTGGGGACCTTCTTCTGTCTGCATTCCCCTCAGCTACCAAAAATTTCTGCACCTGGCTTATAGAGGAGCCATTTTACACATCTCTCCATGACAATTGTATTTTTAAATGTGAGATTGCATTTTTGGGCAAGTAAGTAGACAGAACAGGCCTGAAGCAATCTGTACAAACCCCTCTCTGCCTATACTCCATAGCCTCATTGAAGAAAAGGTATGGAACGGGGATGCTGGTGGGAGCAGGAGGTTGAAATAAGCCTCCTGGAACCCTTTAAATATGCTTTTGTCCATGCACAGAAAACTTAAGTACTTACTGAGCTCTTCCCCCCATACACACACCTCTGTCCCTGTGGAAGATCATCCTCTAAGGAGACCAGCGTCTCTGACAAGTTTCCTTGATCAGAAGTTTGAGAGTGGCACACAGTGAGGTGCTCTAGGCCTTCCAGTAGTTTCTGGAACTGGCGGGCTTCCCTCTCACCACTTGCAGCTGTAAATAAAGGAAGAGCAACAGGCAGAGGAAGATTGCCTCTTAAGCAGACCTGGAGAGGAAGCTGTGATAGAAGCCAGAAATCCATCATGATCTGGCAACCTGTGGCTATACAGAGAAAGCAGGAGAGGGCCATGCTGTTACCCCAGAGGCACAAGGTGGCATGTCCCCACAGAGGGTCCCTGCTAAAGCAGATAATGAGGTGGAGATGAGAGAGAACAATGTTGGTGCCTTGGTAAGATGCTGTAGGCTGCAGGTTGTGATGTTTCTCTGGTTCCCTGACACAGGGGATCGTGGTGCTAACTCATGTTAGAGTTAATTGGGAGTTAGAGTGTTGAGAGGAGCCTGCCTGCTTTGCACTGGGGAGATAAACATGAGGGAGTAAAAGCACCTGAAAAGCATCCTGCACCTTAAGGAATATCGAGTCCCAGATTACAACACCTTGCATTGCAGCTGCTGCCCAAAGTCTGGAGATGTGAGGTTTGCCCAGGAACTGTGCTTTTGCATGGGCCTTGGAGATGCTCGTGGCATCCTCAGCCCAGGTTTGTGTCAGAGCAGCCAGAGCCAGCTCCTGGAGCAGATATGACGTGGCAGCAGGGTGGCTGCCTTTCTTCGGAGAACCCCATGCTTGGAGTGGTATTCCTTCATCCTCACAGATTTTCTGAGGGGAGGCTGGGCTGGGGGAGAGAGATCACAGAGGTGCCTGGGCATGGTGTCTTGACAACTTTTCTCCTCTGTTTAGCAGACTTCCTGATTTCACCCACAAGTGTATCTTTATTTATAGTTACAAATTGTTCGTGTCAAAAAATTCAAGTGGTTGATGATGTCCTCCCAGCCATAAGATAAAAAGATATAAGAGTAAGATAAAAGAAAATCTACTCTTGTTTATTAATAAGTAATAATTTTACTAAAGGCTAAATACCATCCATGTTTCCATAAATACAGTGGATGAAATCTCTAAAATTTACTGCATGTAATTAAAAGCAGTTATCGCAAAGACCTCAAATTTTTGTGGTCAGAGCTCCACAGAACAGCTTCTTTCATTTTGTTTGTTGGGATCTGGGATGCTCTCTCTTAAGGTGGGAATGAGAAAACTAGTCACTAAGTTATGACCGATGAGAAAGATCAATCCTATGTAGGAAAATGAGCTAACGCAAAAATCAGTTCAAATTCTATGTATTTTTACAGTGATGGGACAGAGTTTTTTCCTTGGTTCCCTGAGAGTGCAGAATTAATAATTAAAAACATCTATATTGCACAAAGTAATACACATCCTCTGTGCAGGAAAGGAGGGTATTGTGCTTGCCTTTCCCCTCCTTCACTCTTCCCCATTTCCAAATTAGAGGCTGGAATAAAAAGAGGGGCTTTTTTATTTTACTTTTCTGTGGGATAAGAGGGTGCTGTGGTTTGGGAGGTTTTCTGTGGTTTTGTTTGTTTTTTCTTTTTTTTTTTTTCCCTACTCTTGCTCTTACCTTGCCCCTTTTGCCTACCTGCAGTCTCAGTTAGGGTAGCTGCTGCTCTGACACTGTGCAGGAGGAGGCGGATCAAAGGGCCACCTGGGGCTGGGTCACTCCACTCGGGGGACCGGGCAGGAGCCCCAGGTGTTCGCTCTCTTCTCTAAGCCATGGTTTTCAGACTGATCACAGCCCTCATGAGCCACTGCTCACTAACCCAGCGTGAAACCGGGCCTGAGCGAAGTGGGTAATCCTGAGCTCTGGAGCCATCGCGGGGTTAGGTAAGGGCCCGGGGCGGTTCGGTGCTGCAGCAGCCTCAGCCCCCTCTGCCGCTGGCCTGCGGGCGGGAGGCGCGTTCCAGGGTGAATGTGCAGGGAAGATGGGAAGGGCCCGTATCGCGGCTGTCAGCCGGGGAGCGGGCGGCAGTGCGCTCCCGAGGGCGCAGAGCGGGCGCAGCCACCCGCCACTCGCTCCCCTCGCCGTGCGCCCCGCGGGCCGCCTGCACAGCCGCAGGCTCCCAGGCCGCGGGGCGTCCCCGGCGGCGCAGGGCACGCGTGGCGGGCTGGCCCCGCCGGGAAGGGGCATGTCCCGCTGACGTGCGGGCCGGGGATTGGCAGCGGCCCGGCCTATATAGGCCGCGGGGCGGGCGCCGCGCCGTTCTCCCAGGAGCGCTCCGTTTCTCCAGAAGGGCGGGCGAGCGGGCACCGGCCGGAGTGAGTCACGGGGGACGGGGGGCGGCCCCTGCGCCGCGGCTGCGGCGCCGACGTGGAGGCTGGCGGGTCTGCGCGGCCCTAGGCGGCCTCGCATCCTCCCCGGGGCACGGACGTGTCGGCGGTGCCTGGAAAGTCCGCGCTAACTTCCCGCCGGCCGGGCCGGGCAGAGCAAAGTCCGGCAAGGGAGGGCATCCGGCAGGGGAGGTGGGGAAAAGTCTGGCCTCTCGGCGCGGCCTCGGACGACGGTGCCATGGCTGTGCCGGCCGGCTGCAGCTGCCGCGTATCGCCGGCGTGTGGGGCCGGGCCCCGCCGCTGCGTGAGGAGGGGGCGGCCCGGCCGAGGCGCGGCGTGATTCCCGGCCTCGGTGGGAGAGGGTTAGCGGCGCAGGCCGAGAGGGCTTCGGGCCGCTCCTGGTCGTCTTAGGGTTTGATTCCTATAGGAGCCAAAGCGGCCGGCGGCGACCGTTCGTCCAGTGCTGGTCAGCCCGCGGAGCGCCGGCGGTGTGCAGCTCAGCCTGCCCCGGGCCGCGGGGCCGAGCGTTCCCCTCCTGCCATGGCTGTAGAAGGACGAACGCCCTGGCCACTGCCGGCGGGGGGAGGTGCCGCGGCCGGGCTCGGAGCTGGTCGTGCCCTCCGCGCTGCCGGCAGCGTTCCGGCGGCCGCGGAACCGCGCTCGAGGCTGTCGCTGGGCCCCGCGAGAGCGCCTGTTCCCCGCTCGCCTGATGCGGCCCCCCCCGGCCTGTAACCCGCAGGGCCGCGGTGGGTTGTGGCTGCCGGAGCTGGGGCTGCAGCTGCCCCGTGGCACTGGCCGCGGCCCGGCCCCGTCCCCGCACGGTCCTGGTGCGCTGGGCGCGCCCCCGCCGCCCCCTCCCGCTCGGCCCCGCGGGGGGCGCGGTGACAGCGGGGCCCGCCGGGCCCTTTAAGGGCGCCGCCCCGCCCCGCCGCCCCGCCCCCGGTGCCGCCAGTGCTGAGGTGGCGCTGCCTGCGCCGCCCGCCCGGCCGGGCCCGCGGGGCCTGGCGGCTCCCCCTCCCCTCGGCCGGGCACCGCGGGGCCGAACGGAGGGGCTGCCCCGGGGGTCACGGTGGCGGTGCGGGCCTGGGTGGGCTCCGGGCGCAGACAGCTCCGCGCGGGAGGCTCCCCGCGGCCGGAAAAGCCCTCTCCCAGCCCCGCTGAGCGGCACTGTCTCTGCCTGCCCCACCGGGCCAGCCAGCAGGACGCGGCCGGGTGCACGTCCTCGGTGGCGGGGCTGCCACAGGGCTCCTCCTGTCCGGGGCCAGACGTGGTGGCGAGGCCGGCGCTGGTGGAAGAGTAAACATGGGGGATGGGCCAGGGCTGCGGTCGTGTTGCACTTATGATGCGCTGAGTCGGGAATCGCTACGAAGAGAGACTGCATTCTGCCACACAGCAGCAGTCTGTCAGCGTGATTCCCCCAAAACTACGGGCCTGGGCCTCCAGCCTCTGAGAGAGCCCGTCGATTTTCAGAAATCAAGTATTCTCATCGATGTTCACTCATCAACCAAGAGATTGCCACGTCCTGTGGGAACGTTTTACAGAGGACAGTGCCTGCCACAACCAGCCCAGCTCTGTTGCTGTGTGTGATTCTCATTGCATGGCATTAACAAAGTGATAATGTTTTTATTAAATATACTTTCAAATAACATGTAACTGGCATTTCCGTCCACAAGAACTGATTGTATTGGCAGTGTAGCTCATGACTTTACCTTTGTTTCTCCTCATACAAATGTTTCCCGTGTGATTAGGTCTGGCCCTTGCCGGAGGTTATTTTTAGGATTATTTCATTCTCTTCATTGAAGTGTGCTCTAGACTTCTGTAACTTCTTTTGGTGCACAAGGCCAGCACTACAGGCAGTGTAACAACCAGGCAGTTTGAAACCTGTTGACCCAGTCAGCTACATACTGGCATGACGCAGCTGTAACCTTAGTTTGAAAACCTAAGTGGAAGTTAGGGAGGTGTAAGATCCAAACACAGTGCTTGAACTGCTGGTTTTGATGTTACATTTAAAATACCATTGTAATGGTTGCCTCTGATTTTGGCCAGAGGTGAATCCCTGAGGCCTACAATACACCAGATGCGGGAAATGAGGAGTATTTGTTCTTAGCTTCTTGTATAGGTGACGAAGCAGAAATTCATATCGATAAATGCTGCCCTTTGATTTCGCATTGAAAGTCTGGCTGCTCTCTGAGGTGGAGGCTGCAAGGAGGATCTCTGCAGCTGGTGTGTACACACTGAAACCAGCAGCTGTGCCTTGAGGTTGTGTCGTTCAAGTAGGTGCTATATTGGGTGTTGTCCACTGGTTTCTTATCCTCACCCTCCTCCTCTAGGGAGGAAAACACATGTGAGATCAACCAGGTGGTGTTTTCTGGAGAAATGAGAGTTATAAGCACATCTGTGCCTTTAGCAAGGCTCCAGCCAGAGCTTCACAGCTGTTTGTGATGTCTAGGATGCCTCTTCCTCCTGCCCTCATTTGGAGCTTGCCATGAGGTGGTGGCACCCTCGTTAGTGACCCAACAGGCTGGAGGAGCTGCCATGGAGTCTGCAGGCCTTGCTGAGATAGTCTGGAACAGGTGCCAGGCAGTAACTTGCTTTCCTTGGAATCTGCAGCAGCTTGAGCAGTGCAGGCATGTGCCATGGACACGTAACCAGTCTTACACTGTGGCGTAACCCTGGACAGCAAGGAGATTTCGGCAAGATCGGGTTACTAGCCACCCTTTGTGTACACAGCAAATGCCTCGCAGAGATCTGCATTGCTGCAGCAGCTGTACTTCAGCAGCATGACTGGCTGTCCCAGTACCTGCTGCCTCATTGCAGGATTAATTGCAGCATTAGCTCTATTGCTCTGACAGCACAGTTTGTGCTGCCTTCAGCCTGTTGAAGGCATGTTGAAGTAGGAGAAAACAATGGCCTTGACTGAGGTGCAGATCAGGTCTGTATAACTCTTGCATCACTGCTCTCCCTGTTCTTTCCTCCTTTCCTTCTGCCACCATCAGCCTGTCTTATTGCATCACAGCTCTAGTATAATGTGAGACATCCCATTGGCAAACTGCGTTTTTAGGAGTGACATGGGATTTGGGAGCGTTTTCTGACACATTGGAAGGTCAGAGATGGCAGCTGTCACTTTCCTGAAAAGCAAGCAAGTCTGCTGTCCAGAAGGTGATCCAAGCAGCACTGCAGAGTATGTGTGGGAGAGGGGCCTCTTGTCCCATTAGCAGGCAGAGGCACTGGGTTTTAGGAGAGTGCAAGCTCTGCAGAAGCACACAGAACAGCTGTGGGGACCCTGGGTGTGAATATTGTACAACTGACAGTGTCTGTACTGTACTGGTTTTACATTTTCACTAGTATTCCTAACACTTTCTCAGTAAATCTGCAGATGCAAATTCAGGAGATGGAAATCCCTTCCCAGCAGTGCATTTTTCTTCCTAGGTCTGCCTTGTGTACACATTTAAATTAGTCCATGTAAACCAGTGTAAATTTTCTTCCAACTTTCAGATTTAGGCCTGGAGACAGAATTTAGTGCCTAGTGCATGATCTTATTGCAATAAAAACTGTGGAGCTGGACTGCCCAGCAGCTGAGTGTAGAGAGCCCTGAGTGTTTGTCTTGGTTTGTGAGGATGTCTGTGTTGATTCACCCAAGCTCCACTGAACTACATTCCTAACTTGTGACTGATGGCAGTGTTGTTGGCAGGTTTTCAGGTTGTTATTCTCTTCTGACTAGAGAAGGTCTTGCTTGCAACCCTGAAATTTCATGTCTTGAACATCTGTTATTAATTGACTGTATTTTTGCGTGATATTGGATGGCTACTCTTGTAGCCAGTGTGGTGAAAGAGTAACTACTCCAGACTTCCTGCTGTGAAGTTTGAGTCCATAGTGGCGCTGCCCGCAGAGCTAGTGAAACACTGCAGGCGTTGTGTGGGGAGATGCAACTGGGTATGAGAGAGTTTTGGGTAAGGTGCAACTTTGAAAGGTACAGGGGAGTCACAGTTTTCTGATATCTTGACCTAATTTATTTATTTTAATTTCTTTTTTCTCTAAAGCAAAAGCTGGCAGGCTGACAAACAGGCAGCTTACAGGACGGACTCTCTGGCTACTGACCATTTAGCTGGTAAGTTCTTACTTTGAGAGAGCCAAAGATCTTGCTGTTGCTGAGCTTGCTAGTTAGAGTGGATTTCTGAGTGTATCCCCAAGTCAGGCACCTAAATGAGTTTCTCATGAAGAGGCAGCTTCCTGGTTACTTTCTCTTTTATCTCTGTGAATACATGATTGTATTGAACTGACTGTCCAGACATTCACATACTCGTGTAAAAATTGCAAATGATTAATAATTAATAGATTAATGCGACTGTACTTTAATTAGAGCATGCTTTAAAAAATTGTTGGTCTCCCTTTCCACTGGCCTTCTTAGGGAGGAGCTCTGGTTTTGGTGACTACTGTGTAGGGAGGAAATGTGTCTCCTCAATTCCTGTCTGTTACAACAAGGAAATTGGGCAGCCCGTGGGCCCTGTGGGTGCTTTTCAAGAGAATGACTGGAAGAGTGCTCAGTAACATATACTTTGTCTTCCTGGAGTGACTTTGTGCATCCTGAGTGTGTTGGTTATACTGTTGCCCCTTCCATTTCTTGCAGTGGCATACCCGGATTGTGTGTGGGTGGGAAGTCGACAATGAGCTCTGTGGCAGTTTTGACCCAGGAGAGCTTTGCTGAACACCGCAGCGGCCTGGCTCAGCAGCAAGTGAAAGGTGAGTTCCTGTGAGGTGCCTCCAGATCCAGACTGCACAGATCTCTTACCCAAGCTCATTCCATGTGTCTGATTCCCCAGAAGTGTGCATTTTCCTTTCCTAAATGAGTGTTTTGCTAGACTCCAGCTTTTCACCCCCAGCAGCACAGTTGCAGCGCTGTGAGGAGATGAGCCTGAACACCTTCAGAGAGTTCTGGCTAGCAGTGCTCTCAGCACTGGGATGGGGCACATGCAAGAGTGGGGCAGTGAGCTACGTGAGAGCCTCATGGATCATGTGCTGGGCTGTCATTTCCACCCTTTGCTCAGCCAGGTGCTGGGGTGGTCACTAACCATATGAACTGACTCAGAGGTGGATTTTGGCATCTATTCCCAGCTGTGAACTGCCCCATTTGGTATGGCCCAGTGCACAAGTGAGTCCAACATAATGTACAGGCTTTCCCTAGACTTTGCCCTAACTACGGTCCTTCTCTGCCTTTTTCCTGGGCTTACATTTGTCTTATTGACCTGCACTATTGCTCTGATCTTTTCACTTCTTTCTTGCTCAGCCTGTTTTCCCATAACCACTCTTGACAAAGTTGGCAATGAGGTGCTGTTTGCTGCCACCATTCACTTGTGTGTTCACTCCCTGCACCCCCTGTGCGAGCTCAGACAAGGCTGGTGGTTTGTGGCATCCACTGCAGTCTGTGCAATGCTGATGTCAGTCGTGCTCCAGACTTGGCAGCCCCATAGGCATAGTTGTAATAGGATTAATAGCAGGGCAGAAGCCATTTGTTCTCCCTTGTTAGTGGTGCCTAATTACAATTGCACTGCCTGTGAAAAGGGGCATTTCTGCAGGGAAAGTGACTCATTTGCCCTATTTGCTTTTACTCCAGTTACAGCTTTAAACTCTGAAGAAGAGAATGATCCTCCAACCTACAAGGAAGCCTTCCCTCCACTCCCTGAGAAAGCACCATGTTTGGAAGCTGCCCAGGAACCTGCTGGTCCCTGGAGCAAAATTCGACCAATAAAGGCTTCTGTCATCACTCAGGTTGGTGGGACTGGATATCTTATCTTCTGTCTTTTCCCCACTCCCCAAAGTAGGTAAGTGGGTGAAGTGAAGCATTCCCTGGAGAATGAAATCCTTGGTGTGTCAGCCTCTTTGTTGTGTTTTACCCTGGTGTTGCAGCTGAGAGCTAGGACTGCTCTGGAGGGGAGGGATGTGTTGGAAAACTGTTCAGAAGTAACTCTGCATCCCTGTTTCACAAATAGTTGAAGCAGGTCTGGAGGGATGATTGCAGGATTCCTGTAGTGAGTGCTAATCCCCCTTTAGGGAAGAGTCCTGGTGTGGGGCAGACTGGCTGCTGCAGTGCTCCTGCACTTCCCTGGGCACAGCTGGTTGATGTGCTGCACAAACCTGGGAGGCCAGCTTGCCACTAAAGTCCTGTATGGCCATGAGAGAGAGAGAAGAACTGTCAGGCAAAAGCACACTGACAGCTTGCTGTGCTCTTTTCCTGTCTGTGGCTATGCAGGTGTTTCATGTGCCACTGGAGGAGAGGAAATACAAGGACATGAATCAGTTTGGAGAAGGCGAGCAGGCCAAGATCTGCCTTGACATCATGCAGAAGACAGGAGCTCACCTGGAGCTGTCTCTGGCAAAGGACCAGGGCCTTTCCATCATGGTCTCTGGCAAGCTGGAAGCAGTCATGAAGGCTCGGAAGGAAATTGTTGCTCGACTGCAGACTCAGGTGAGGGCAGCTAACTGTTTCTCACTTGATCCTTGCTCTTGCCCAAGACTCCTGAATGCTTTGAGACCCTTGGGTGTGTGTGCTTAAAGGTCAAAGAGGTGTTATTAGATGACTAATTCAGCTTTGCCATATATTTTCAAAGCATACAGTTGGCAATTTGGAATGGAAATGAAGCTTAAAATAGGGTTCAAAGCTAATTACAGGCCATAGTGTTGCATGAAGGGTGGAGTCTTCAATCTGTGATTTTGTGCTGAGGTGCTGGTGCTGGCAGGGTACAGGCCCCTCACACAAAATTCGTAGTGTGTGAGAGTGGAATGGTGCTTTCTCTGAAGTCCTTCAGAGAAGAATGTGAAGGGATGGGAGAAAGAAGAGAAAAGGGAGTTCTGCCAAATGCTGAAAGCTTCAGATCAGGGTCCTGAGTTGTGTAACTTGAGCCCCATTGGTAAGTAATTGCAGACTTCTTGTTTCACTTGCTTCTCCTTTCAGTCCTCTGCATTTTGATTTCTTACCTTCAGGTTTTTCGGTTCATTATCCAGATGATAGTTCTCATTAAGATCCATCACAGCCAGGTGTCATGGTGTGTTTTACAGTGTCATGTCCAAGGTGGTTAATGCAATAGTTAATACAATGTCTCCTCAGTGCTGTTCAGCCCATATGTCGTACCCTGCCAGAGGGACCAAAAAGGGATAAACCCTACATAATGTGCATCTGGAAAAATAGTTAAGGTTGTACTACCACTGATCATGCCCCACTGTCCTCAAATATCCCTCCTACTTGGCCCCAGGTCTGAAAGATGTGTCTGTATTGCAACTTCTCCTAGGCTTAGCTGTATATGGACAGGAAGTTGAAGAGTCACACCAAGCAATGTTTTTTATTTGATTTATTTCTTCTACCCTCATAGTTTGAGTTGTAAGTGCCTAGTTAGTTAGTAGTTACATATTCACTGGGATCAAGAGGATAGTAAGCCATGCTCACCTAAGCTCTCAGGTCAAGAAAAACTCATTGAGAAGGGAAGAAGTCAGAAATCCCTGTTACAAACCAGCCCTTTAGTACTAAATTGATAAAAGTTCTGGAGACCCCTCTTTTTCAAGAGGAGCCATCTAGAAGCAGTCCCTGAAGCAGCATGTGCTGCTATGAAGATACCTTAGTGCTCAGTGATGGTAAGCACAGTTGAGCTCTCTGCCTGCTGGAATAAGTTTCTGGTGTTGAATTTCAGTTTCCTAGGAGTTAGACTGTGTCGTCTTCTCTGTAGCCTTGGCAGCAGCTATCAGAGTTCAGATAAACTTTACCCCAGAGCTGTCATCCCCGTTGCTCTCTGGTGCTGAGACACAGTGAGACAGTGAAGCATAGACATCTCATCTGTGACTGAAGGCCTTTGCTTATTCAGAGTACTGCTCCTGGGAAAACAGAAGGCTTTTTAGGGAGCAGTGGGGCTTAGACTCCTGGAATACAGACACCTTAGATCAACTCCTGTGGTGTAGTATCAGTCTTGGCTAGATGGATGTGCTGGGAGGCATTGTGTTTATTCCTCAGTTGTAGCACTAAGCAGCATCTGAAAAGCTTTGTCTGTACAAGCAAGGGCTCTCATAAATGCTTGGCCTTTGTATTGCAGGCTTCAGCGACAGTTGCCATCCCCAAGGAGCACCACCGTTTTGTGATTGGAAAGAATGGTGAGAAGCTGCAGGACCTGGAGCTCAAAACTGCAACCAAGATCCAGATCCCCCGCCCAGATGACCCCAGCAACCAGATCAAGATCACTGGCACTAAGGAAGGGATTGAGAAGGCCCGACACGAGATCCTGCTTATCTCTGCTGAGCAGGTACTTCAGTCCTGTGATCTCTCTCATGTCATTGTCTGAGCAGCCATTTTTTTTCTCCATGGTGTAGCAGATATTTGTAGCCACCATGGCTACAGCCAGTGGTGACACTGTTCATGTGAACAGAGATGTATACCATTCCACTGGCTGAGCACTGCTTCCAGATTCTGCACCTTCTGGTTCTCCCTTTTGTCCATGTGTAAAGTCAGATAAGCACTTTTCATATTGTGGAGTGAACCACATTAGATGCCAGCTGAGATAAGACAGGACATTAGAGGTGCCTATCATAAATTTGAAACAGCAATATTTGTGGATGGAAAGCTTGCAAACTAGGAAGGGTGCTTGGGCTAGAGGGTTAAGCAAGACAGCACTGGGAATTCACCTGTATGTGGCAGAGATGATCATATCAGCAGCAGTTTCCACTGAGGACTGTTGTGGGTTCTTGCAGGATAAGCGTGCCGTGGAGAGGCTGGATGTGGAGAAAGTGTACCATCCCTTCATTGCTGGCCCTTACAACAAGCTGGTGAGTGAGCTCATGCAGGAGACAGGGACACGCATCAACATCCCTCCGCCCAGCGTTAACAAGACAGAGATAGTCTTCACAGGGGAAAAGGAGCAGTTGGCCCAGGCTGTGGCTCGTGTTAAGAAGATCTATGAGGAGAAGGTATGGATGGTCCCTAGAGCTTCCCATCTTCACCTCATCTGCTCACAGCCCCTGTTCCCTTCTTGTTCTACTTCTGTGTATCCTTCAGTTGCATATTCCTCTTGTCAGCTCTTGCTCAGCAGCCCTTGTAGTACATGGACCTGTGTCTTACCATTTCCTTGCTCAGCAGAGTGGGACTTGGGGTGATTCTGCCAGGGATGTGACAGATCTCCTACTTCCGTTTTGTGTAATGGAAGTTAGCAGACCACAAAGAACTCTCTGGGTGCATGTTTTCACAGGTGCTGCAAAGGAAGGAGGGAAGTGTGAAGGCTACAGTGTGGCCGACTGACAGTATCAAAATTGTTACATGAATAGAAGTTGCTGCAAAGTAAATTTCACTTCAGTTTATTTTCCATTGCTAATGTCGCTGTGAATATCCTCGTTGTGGGTTGTTGGTCTGTTTTTCCTCATGGTTACCTCTGTATTTGTACCAGTCTGAATTTCAACACAGGTAATCAGCTTATAGCGTGGTGTTGCATTACAGCACTGCCTGGGGACAGCTGGGCATTGTGCAAGGGCAGGGGTGTGTATGTGTCTCTTCCATGTGGTGTCCCAGGGAGCTTAAACAGAATTTTTGTATTTCACCTGTAAATTTTTGAGAATAGGGCTTTTTGTAGGCAGGTCCCAGAGATGATAGGCTACTGCAGAAACTCCTGTGCTCACCTTTGCTTTGATCTTTCCTGGGTGCTGAGCTTCACTGCATCTTGTGTCTCTTCCTTTCACTTTTGTCCTTCCCTGCTCCCTTGTGATTGATGGTCCAGTGCCTCTGCTCCTACAGAAAAAGAAGACTACTACCATCGCTGTGGAGGTGAAGAAGTCCCAGCACAAGTATGTCATCGGCCCCAAGGGTAATTCCCTGCAGGAGATCTTGGAGAAAACTGGAGTCTCTGTCGAGATCCCACCCACTGACAGTAGCTCGGAGACGGTGATACTGCGAGGCGAGCCTGAAAAGCTTGGGCAAGCATTGACTGAAGTCTATGCAAAGGTAGGGGCCAGGCCTCCTTTGAAAGACTCCAAAAATACATCCCTGGGCACTGACAGGTGGAGGGGGTCATCTCTGTCAGTGGCATGGCAATTGGAAGTGAATTTTTGTGAAGGTCTCTTTTAGTCTGTCCATCAAACACTTCTCTGTCTCTCAGGCCAACAGTTTTACCGTCTCCTCGGTCTCAGCCCCCTCTTGGCTTCATCGTTTCATCATTGGAAAGAAAGGACAAAACCTGGCCAAAATAACTCAGCAGATGCCAAAGGTATGGATGAACTCTTAGCTTAGCACCAGTTGAAGTAGAATGTGGTTTAATCCAGCTCACTCTCTGTGGAGAGAGAAAAGTATTCTAGCATGGATAAAACTAGGGAGGAAGTGACACAGATCTTGTAATATTCAGGGAAACTCCTGTGCCTCCAGCACTTCCTATCCTGTGTTACTTTCAAGCATTGAGTCCTTCAAAGGAAGCTTTATGTGTTAGTGTTTGGAGAATTGATGTAGCAGGAAACTGGAAATGCTTAGCTCGATAAGGCTTCTCCCTCATGAGTTAGATGGTATCTGGAGAAAGGCTTTTCCAAAGCCTTGCAGATTCTAGGACAGCACCAAAACCTTGTGCTCTAGACACTGATATGGCCAAAATTGTAGGTTGCCTACTTCTGAAATCACGTGTACCCTTAATGGTAGGGATTGATGGTGTAGGCCTGAGTGACAGCATTGACCTGGCTTGTGTCTTGGGAAATTCTTACTGGTTTCCTTGCTTTGTGTCTCAAGGTTCACATCGAATTCACTGAAGGAGAAGACAAAATCACTTTGGAAGGACCTACAGAAGATGTGAATGTGGCTCAGGAACAGATTGAAGTCATGGTCAAGGATCTGGTAAGTTGGTGGTACTAGTTCTGGTATATAAGAAGAAAGTGGGGAGAGGTGGGGCAGCAGAACAGAGATGAAGTGCAGCTCACATTTGTGGGTATCTTCACAGGCTTAACAGAACTTGCAGAAGGCAAGTTGTGTGGCAGGTGGAAAAAAAACTTGGTTATGAAGCTTTTCTTAAAAAATCAGGAGCACATCTTTAGTCTTTTGATGCAGAGAAGGAAAGATTCTCTTTCAGGTACAGCTGGAGAGACATTTAAGTGCCTTTAAATGTTTCACAAGCATGGTGCTCTCAGCTCAAAGCAGAGGAGTGTTCTGCTCTGCTCACTAGCAGGAGGGTGCTTGTAGCTGGCAGCTGGAGTCAGTGCATGCACTGGCAGGGGGCACAGGCAGCAGCAGAGGGGGCCTGCCCTGCCTAGCCCTGTACAATTCTTTGTAGATCAACCGGATGGATTATGCAGAAATCAACGTTGACCACAAATTCCACCGACACCTCATTGGCAAGAACGGAGCTAACAGTAAGTGGGGTGCCTTTCTTATCCTTTCTGTGCTCAGACTCTCTGTGATTAGTTGATCATATCATTGCTCTCCAGCTGAACCAGGGTGCTGTCTCCATTACATTGCCTCTGCCCTTCTGGAGTGAAGTTGGCACAAGAAGATAAATGGGCAGTGAGGCCTTGGGATGGCTTTAATGTCTTGTAAAGTTGAACAGATTACTCCATATTTTGGCAGAATTTCTGTGTTTTGGGGAGGTTGGAAAGTTTCTATTTTCTTTTTTTTTTCAAGTTGGTCTATGTGAATTTCAGTTTAGAACTCGGTTGGTGGGGCAGAAATCTGTATGGTGAGTTTCTCTCCAAAAAACAATTTGAGATTAGAAATTAATTAGTATCTTCTAGTATAAATATGGTGCTGCCTGGGAAAGAAACAGATGCCTCACTCTGTCGAGTGAACTATTGCTTCTAGATGCCAAAGTATTTAATTGTACAGATTCCAGTGTAGCTCAGATCTTGTTGAACCCCATGGTGAAGAGGCACTTTCCCCTAATTCAGTTCCACCTCTGTGGCCTTTCCTCAGGGGCTGATGTACTTCTTTAACAGCCTCTGGTCAAGGTGTCTTTGCTTCCAAATCTTGTCCTAGCAGAGTGTGTCACCACAGCCCTTGCCTTGCAGTTAACAGGATTAAGGACCTCTACAAGGTGTCTGTGCGCATTCCCCCGGACAATGAGAAGAGCAACCTGATCAGAATTGAAGGAGACCCACAGGGGGTCCAACAGGCCAAGAAAGAGCTGCTGGAACTCGCTTCCCGTATGGTTAGTAAGATGTGATGTCCTGGATGCCACAGAGTTTTTGAGCTCTTGTGTTCCCTAGTAACCTTCTGGTGGAGGTGTGTGCCCCTTGCCTGCTGAGCACTTGAGTCTCATGACAAGTGCAAGTTCCTCTGTTCCCTTGGAGAGCCCCTTCTCTGTTAACCTAGAGTGAATTATATCTGGAGGAAAAACATTAATGACAAGCTGTCAGGCTGCAAACTGGTGATTACAGTTATGTGGCTCTCCTGCTGAACACTCAGTATAAACTCTGTTCTCCACAGGAAAATGAACGCACCAAGGACCTAATCATTGAGCAGAAATTCCACCGGACCATCATTGGGCAGAAGGGCGAGCGGATCCGGGAAATCCGGGAGAAATTCCCCGAGGTGAGGCCTTCTAGGAGATGAGGGCTTCAAAGGACCTATTTCTTACACTTGTAATAGACACATGGTCAGTAAAGTCATAAATGTAGTATCTCTGTGAGTATGAGAAATACCTAACTGGTAGGTGTCTGCTCTTACATCTAATACATGTGAAAAGATGCCTCTTCTGGCCAGAGGCTGCTGACATGGTTACCTGCTTCCAAATGGGAAAGGAGATGTGCAGCATCCCCCAACCTTTGCACATGTCTGACATGACAATTCTTGTATTTGTTTGAGTTGACCCTAAGTGACTGTTTCCTGCAGGTTATCATCAACTTCCCAGACCCTGCACACAAGAGTGACATTGTCCAACTCAGAGGTCCCAAAAACGAGGTGGAGAAGTGCACCAAGTACATGCAAAAGATGGTGGCAGACCTGGTAAGGGAGTCTTCTATCTGCTATTCTCTTCTGTGTTTGGATAACCCTGGGATGGAGCAGAGCTGTAGTCGCTTGGCTAGGGCTGACACACCTCAGGATGAGGGAGCTGTGGACAATGGTTCTGTGTGTATGGGGCAGGCAAGTAATATCTGTTATTTAAGGGCTATAGGAGAGGTACATGTCTTTGCTTATTCTTGCAAGTGTCCCAAAGGGAAAATTCCTTGGGTCTAAGCCTGTTGTCAGAAGCTTGTTGATCAAGTTCCTGGGATGAGGCCTCAGGTGCCAGGATGATGTAATCTTCAGTTCTCCCTTCCTTTCTCTCTTAGGTTGAAAACAGCTTTTCTATTTCTGTTCCCATCTTCAAACAATTCCACAAGAACATCATAGGGAAAGGAGGTGCCAACATCAAGAAGGTGAGGTGTCTTTCACTGCTCCTTATTTATGGTGACTGCCTGCAGCAAAATCTCATTCACTGGTCTCCCCTGTCTCACTGATAATGTAAAATAAAACCTCCAAGGTGTTTTTTTCTGATATGGGACATCTCTCAAATTATTTTGTTGGGTTTGTTTGATTTTCTTTTTGTGGCAGATCCGTGAAGAAAGCAACACCAAAATAGATCTCCCTGCAGAGAACAGCAACTCAGAAACAATTGTTATCACGGGCAAAAGAGCAAACTGTGAGGCCGCTCGCCATAGAATTTTGGCTATCCAGAAGGAGCTGGTAAGTGACTAGGGACTTGAAAACATAAATATGGGAGTTAAAGAAAACATATATAAATAAAGAATAAATATAGAAGTTATAAGGGATTTAAATATAGAAGTGCTTGTAGTGGGATGCATCAGGGGAGAGACAAATACGGATGTCACTCTGTTCTCAACTCTTCACCCCAAGTTTGTGACTGCTCATGTGTTAGGAGTGGCCAGTCCCAATTCCCTCTGGTCAGGCATTTCTCACACTCAGCTCTGCAAAGCTCCTGGCAATGTGGGAGTTAGATGGCAAGCAGAATCTGTGCAAACACATTGCTATAGCTTGACTAACACCCCATACTGTCCTGCTTAGGCCAACATCACGGAGGTGGAGGTCTCTATTCCTTCCAAACTCCACAATTCCCTCATTGGCGCCAAAGGCCGCTTCATCCGCTCCATCATGGAGGAATGTGGTGGAGTCCACATCCACTTCCCCACAGAGGGCTCTGGCAGTGACACTGTGACCATCAGGGGCCCAGCCCAGGATGTGGAGAAAGCCAAGAAACAGCTGCTACATCTGGCAGAGGAGAAGGTGAGCCTTGCCTTACAGGGGGAGGAGCAGGTTGGTTTGACCAGCTGTTTTCTTCTGGAGGTTGAAGTGGTTCCCTCTGTCTGCATGGAAGCCTTTGGCATCAAGTGAACAAATCCTCTTTTGAGGCATTTGAGGACAGTTTGGATGATTAAAAAAAAGCTGTACTTCCGTCCTGTGACAATGAGTTCTCTCATGGGTAGAACTGTCTGTAATGCATCTCTGGCCAGACTGGTGATATACTCAAGAGTTAAGGCTCTCTGATCTGTGGTTTGAATCTTTTGGGGTATCAGCACTTCTCTGAAACAGTTTACTCTGTAGATCTCCTTCATTTTTTTTTCTTGATCTCTGCATTTCAGCTCCATGTTCTTCCATTTCACTGCATAAATTCAGAGTTAAGATATTTTGGTTACAAGACCTTGCTCTGAGTTGTGGCTGACTGACTGGCCATTTTAATGGCAAGCTTTTTAGGGTCAGCATGTGAACATGTTCTCCCTGGAATTGGCTGGTGGCCTCTGGGAGCCTGGCTTGCAGCAGTTGGTTAGCAAAGGATTGTTGCCTTTTGTCAGACCCTTCTAGGGAAGCCTCTGCTCACATTCTCATTGGTCATACTGATTGTACAGTTAGTTTTTTGGCTCTGAGAACATCTTTGGGGTAGTGTTTTTAATTTAAGACATTGTATACCTTTTTTACTTTCAGCCATGCACTGCTTGCTTGCTTTTGCAGCACTCTGCATGTGGGTGCAGGTAACATATCTAAATGTGACTGTTGGTGCTAATGGATATTTTCTATATATTGACATGTTCCATGGGTGTCTGGCTCCTTTCAGCAAACAAAGAGTTATACTGTGGACCTCCGTGCAAAGCCAGAGTACCACAAATTCCTTATTGGTAAGGGTGGTGGCAACATCCGTAAGGTGCGAGACAACACAGGGGCCCGCATCATCTTCCCCACCTCTGAGGACAAAGATCAGGAACTGATCACTATCATGGGAACAGAGGAGGCTGTCAAAGAGGCACAGAAGGAGCTGGAGGCCCTCATCAAGAACTTGGTATGAACTTTTTCTGCTTTCTTGCTTCCCATTGTAGCAAGGTGCAAGAAGTCAGTATGAAGGACCTCCTTGTCCTAAAACAATTTATTGCCCTTCGTGGGAGCTCAAGGAAGATCCTTCCTTACCTTGGAGTGAGGTTGTAAGCTGATTGCTGTTGAGTGCAGCCAACTCGTGCCTGTCACCAGGACAGGTGGGGTTGACTGGCTGTTGTGTGTTGGCAGGATAACGTGGTTGAAGACTCCATGGTAGTTGACCCCAAGCACCACCGCCACTTTGTCATTCGCCGAGGACAAGTTCTCCGTGAGATTGCAGATGAGTATGGTGGTGTGATGGTCAGCTTCCCGCGCTCCGGCACCCAGAGCGATAAAGTCACCCTCAAGGGAGCCAAGGACTGTGTGGAGGCAGCCAAGAAACGCATCCAGGAGATCATCGAGGACCTGGTATGTTGTAGAAACACTGTTTCTTCTGTTCTCTGTTCCTTCAGCAGTGTCCTGCTGGAACCTGCTGTATGACCAAGCTTTGTATGAGCAAGTCCCGTGGTAGTTCTTGGGTTTGAACCTTTGCTGTCAACATACAGGGTCTGCAGACTTTAGATCCTGGCCTGGGGATAGCAGCTGGCTCCAAAATGGCAGTGCTGTATGAATGAATTTCCTCCTCTGACAATCTTCGTGGTTTTTAGGGGTGGAAGAGGGAGACCACTCTTTCATGTACATTTAGACATTAAAAGACTGGAGCCTTCTTGTGCCTCTCCGTGTCTGACCTTAGGCAATGGCTTCTTTCAGAAGTTCTCTGCACTGTTAGTATTAGCTTTTGGAAGCAGTCAAGTGTCAAACCTCCTTCTCTTCCCTTCTATCCTTATTTGTTTTCATTTCTTCTAATGCTTCCTCCTCTTCAGGGTATTAAAGAGTTTGAGCTTTGCCCTTGGAAGCCTTTAATGTTCTGAGTTGAAGGCAACCTTCTTTAAATCCTCTGCTCTTCTCAGAGAGGAATGATTCTAGGAAATGTTCAGTTCTTCCCCTGTCAGCCATTGTTACCTTTTCTGACTCCTCTCTGTGTCCATTTTGGATTTCACCATGCACAAGCATCATGTTTTCTGGTGTGAAAAAGGCTGCATCACAATAGAGCAACTCTGCTTTCCCACAGGAAGCTCAAGTGACAATCGAATGCACCATTCCACAAAAGTTCCACCGCTCCATTATGGGCCCCAAAGGATCCCGGATCCAGCAGATCACCCGGGACTACGGCGTCCAGATCAAATTCCCTGACAGGGAGGAAAACCCAGGTACACCTGTGGATGCACATTGGGATGGTAGTTGGGATGATCAAATAAGTATAGTGTAGCCTACATGCTGTACCATTGGGCATGTTCTTAAAATTTTTGGAGAGAACTGATCCCTGGTGTTCCTGCAGTGTCCTTTAATCTGGGCTTAGCATCAACCTTGTCCTCTTGGGAAGGGGACAGTTTCAGGAGGTCAAACTGCAGACCTGGATATTGTGAACATGTTGTCATTGCAGAGTACATGGAGAACAAGGACTTACCCTGACAAAAAAGGCTCTGTGGGCTTAGTGAGGTCTCTCTGAGCTCTCACTGATGGCAGAGCCTTATGATCTGGAGGAGGGAGATGATGAGCAAAGTGAGGGCTCTATGCATTGAACATGAGGCTTTCCATGTTTTCAGCCCCTGTTGTGGAGCCAGCTGTGCAGGAGAATGGTGAGGAAGGTGGGGAAGGCAAGGAAGGGAAGGACACAGATCCCAGCTCTCCGAAGAAGTGTGATATCATCATCATCTCTGGCCGCAGGGAGAAGTGTGAGGCAGCAAAGGAGGCACTGCAGGTGTGTGGCTTTTTCAGCCCCTAACCCAGTTAAGGTGGTGATGCTTGGATTTAATTTTTGGTGGTGGTAGTAAAAGCTGCTCAGTCCAGCTGCAGTGCAAGTGGTGAGTGAGCTGGCTGTAGAGGGGGTCTGCACTGCTCAAGGGAAGCCCCTCTGCTCCGTGACTTAGCCTGGCAGCTTTGAATTATAGTGCCTGACTTTGTAATTACTAGTGCTTGTAAGCAGCCCCAACATCCCTAAAAGCATGGCATGATTGTTTTATGGAGCACAGCTGGGAAGAGGAGGAGCTGCTTGAGGCTGAGTCACTCCAGGTTCAGCAGACCTTGCCATGCTTCTGTAGTGATGCTTTTCAAGTCTCTGCTAGACTGGAGCCAAGGATATGGAAACAAACCTGTTCCACAGGTGTGTTTCAGATGGCTTGTTTCAAAAACACGCTACAGGTCATTTTGGTGTTCTCAGCTGTCCTCTCTTTCTGTCAAATTTGTATCCTGACTACAAGGGAATGTACCTCTGTTCAGCAGCATGCTCTTTTGGGCAAGTATATGGCAAGCTAGAAGACAGAAGTTTTTCCAGTGGTAAACTGTGCTCCATCCCCTGCAGGCTCTGGTTCCTGTCACCATTGAGGTGGAAGTTCCCTTTGATCTTCACCGTTACATCATAGGCCAGAAAGGAAGTGGGATCCGCAAAATGATGGATGAGTTTGAAGTAAGTTGTTGCCCTTCCTTCCATCTCCTCTGTCCTGGAGAATCTGTAAGTGACCATGGTGGGGGTTTGGACAGTTACAACATACTCAGGTCTGCTGTGGAATCCAAGGCTTCATAATAGGAAAATTATCCCAGTATGTTTTGAGCCCTGGATCCAGGGCTTGCTAGGTTTCATGCTGAAGCTGTACAATCAGTGTTGATGTTGTCAGTGTTGCATGACTTGTTTGGTGTCTGTAGGGATTCCTCATCAGTGTGAGAGTTGTCTTCCTCCTGGGCCCTGGGAAACAGCTCTATTGTGCCTACCAATTCAGGAGAATTCTCCAGAGCCTCTGGGGCTGGTGCAGGTTGGCTGCAGTCAGTGTTGTTGAACGTGTATTTGTTTCCTGGCCTCTCTAGGCCAGCAAAGGGGCCGAAAAAACAGAGTTCTATTCAAAAATCACCTAGAAGTGGTTCCAGGCAACTGACTCCAGGCTTGATGGCCTCCAGAGATCCTTTACAACCGCAGCCATTATGTGTTTTTAAGGCTGCCTGGTTGGGAGCTGGTCTTGGTGTTGGGGGAGACAAGGGAGCTGCCAGTTTGCAGTCAGAGGCATCACAAGTGATACAAATGAGCAGTGATACAAAATGATAACTGCTATTTGTTACTCAGGTGAACATCCAGGTGCCTGCTCCCGAGCTGCAGTCAGATATCATCACGATCACTGGGCTGGCTACCAACCTGGACCGTGCCAAGGCCGGGCTCCTAGACAGAGTGAAGGAGCTGCAAGCTGAACAAGAGGATCGGGTAAGGCCTGTGCCTGTCCTTCCTTCCAGCCAAACATGGCTTCAGTCTCTGGGCACAGACTCCTGGAGCACCTCATCTTTCAGGGGCAATCTTAGCTGCTCCATGGGTGTTGAATGGCCATAAATGGGTTACTCAAAGTAGCTCATTTACCATGAAATGACAGGAGAGTTTGGGAATGTAACTTTGGGTTGTCCAGGTCTCTCTCACACCTTCACATACTTTTGAGACATTGGTGAATAAGAACCTCCCTGTGCTGCCAGTCTGCTTATCCTCACTGAATCCTTACCACAGCTCTGAATAATAGTTTAGGGATGAGTTGGGTGGTTGTTTGCTGTTCCCCCTGAACTTGGCAAAAGCACACAGCTCCAGTGGATGGATGGCTTGGGTGCTCAGGCATGGCCCTGAAAAATGTGTTCCATGGATCTCAGAAGCTAGAAGGAAATACTGTGACTTAAATGGACATGAACTGAAACAGCCATGGTGTGTTCCCCATTCTCACTCTGCTTCTCCTGCTACAGGCCTTGCGAAGCTTCAAACTGACAGTCACTGTAGATCCTAAGTATCATCCTAAAATCATTGGGCGGAAGGGAGCAGTGATCACCCAGATACGCACAGAGCATGAGGTCAACATCCAGTTCCCTGACAAGGATGATGAGAGCCAGGTGAGAGATCAGACAGAGTGCAAAGATGGCTAGTAGCTGTCTCAGAGCATCTTCTTGAGAGCTCTGAACTCTGTCCACTGTCTTTGGATATGTGGATGGTAAAGGGGATTAGCCAGGAGAAAGCTCGCTTATGAGCTTGGTCTCTCACACATCTCTGTGCCCCAGGCCCAAGACCAGATCACCATTACTGGCTATGAGAAGAATGCTGAGGCTGCCCGGGATGCCATCATGAAGATTGTTGGTGAGCTGGAGCAGATGGTTTCTGAGGATGTGACTCTGGACCATCGTGTTCACGCACGCATCATTGGTGCACGTGGAAAAGCCATCCGCAAAATCATGGATGAGTTCAAGGTGAGCAGTGGGGCGTTCCCAAGCCCAGCCACGTTCTCCTGCGTAAAGAGCTTGGTGCTGAATGAAGCTCACATCTTGTGACTCTTGTGTCTTGTGCCTGTTCTGCATCTTCAGCTAGAACAGACATAAAAAAAAGCCAGTGCTGCCCTGCCCACCTTCAATTCCACCAGCATGTGAGCAGCATCCCTGGCCCAGGGCATCCTGGTATGCCCAGGGTACCTGGGCTGTCTGGACACCATGAGGTAGACACCAGCTGAAGCATCCCCACACCACCTCAGCTATGAGTCATGTTTCCCTAGGAGCCAGGCCAGGAGCTTTTCATATTTTGCTGGAACCCAGACAGAAGTGGAACCTGGGAATGCTTCCCTGGTGCTCTGGACTAGCCCTGCAAGCAGCACTGAGTTCTGTCCCTCTCTGGAGCCCTTCTGCTGGGTTTCTTGCAGATAGGGTCCTAGGATCCTCTCTTGAGACACAGGAGGAGGTGTTGTATCTCAGCTACTCTGATCACTGGAAGTGGGCAGCCAGGCCTCTTGCTGGGAGGCTTTGCAAGGAGGCTGTCCCAAGACCCCCCGCTACTTAAGCATAACTCAGGGAATTCCTCTAGGCCACTGTGGATCCCCTTGACTTTGGGAATCGTGGCATATTCTCGGGGCTGTGGATGTGGCAAAGTCAGCTGGCTCTGGGAAGGTCAGGGGCCTCTGCCCTGATAGCATATGTCATCAGCAGCAGGCTTTACTGCAGGGGCAGCAGTGAATGTGAACACTGAGGGATGGGATTCTGGAGACTTGCATTTTGGCTGGACTGAGTTATTGAAACAGACTCCCAAATGAGCAGCCTTTGGGTTTGGTCCTGTCTTGTTTAGATTTCTGGCACCCATCTGAAAGGCAGGGTGTGAGAGAGCACAGTGCTTGTGCATGGGGGGCACTGGGCCAGCTCTCCCAAAGTAGTTGTCAGCCACGATTATTCTGTGGCAAACACAGAAATCATGCTGTGCTTTGTGATGATGGCTCAATGGTAAAAATGCTTGCAGCAGTGTGAGAACACTGTCTGGAAATGCAGCCCCTCTACTGTAGGAGCTGCCCAAAAAACATTGAGCTTTTGGGAGTGAGAGCAGCAGGGGCTGCTGGAAATTGGGGCCTTACCACACACTGCTCTGCTTTCCTCCACAGGAAACTGAGCAAGCTTTGGGGCCAGCGTGTATGTACCTGTTCACCCCTCAGTGTCTGAGCTGTGGAGGTCAGAAACAGGATTGTGGCTGTGAACAACAATAATTAGGGTATCAGTGACAGTGATGTGTGATTCCAGTGACAAGGGTCATGGGGAGTCTCTGGCATTTCAGATGTGCAGGTGTAATTTTTGTGCTGTTCCTTGTGTTACAGGTGGATATTCGCTTTCCCCAGAGTGGAGCTCCTGACCCCAACTGTGTGACTGTGACAGGACTCCCTGAGAATGTGGAAGAAGCTATTGATCACATCCTGAACTTGGAGGAGGAATATGTAAGTGTTCAGCAAATCTGTGATGGGGCTTAACAAGAGCTTCCCCTGCCACAGAGCTGGATGTCTGAACTATGTCCATGTGGTGTTTTCTCCCACTGCCTCAGATGCCTCACCCTGTGTTGTCAGCCTCCACTGCCGCTGTCCCTCAAACCAGCTGGACTGCCCCCTCTGTCCAGGAGAGGACAGTGAATGAGAATGCTGGGACACCCCAGGATGTGCATGTTCTTGCCTTGTAGCAGCTTGCACTAGTTAAAAGTCTGCACTCGGGCTAGTGCAGACACACCACTTTTGGTCATTGTAAAACAGGCTGGTGAGCTTGAACAGGTCGCAGTGTGATGAGATGGAGGGGGTGGGCATTTTATTTAAGTTTGAGGAGCTCTCCAGATCCTCCTCTCACTGGTTGTGTTACTGCAGCTTGCAGATGTGGTGGACAACGAGGCAATGCAGGTGTACATGAAGCCCTCCTCACATGAAGAGTCCAAGGCCCCATCCAAGGGCTTTGTGGTGAGAGATGCCCCCTGGGCCACTGTCAACAACGAGAAGGTGAGTGCTGCTTGTGCTGGGGGCACAGGGTGTGGGGACACTTCTGTCTGTGCTGGGGACACAGAGCACTGTCTCTCCTTGGTGACAGACAAAGCAGCTTTTTGCTGTTCTCTGTGGCCTGAGCACAGGTCTGGGCTCTCCTGTCCAGCTTTCAGGGCACTTTCCCAATGTCTTGTCCACTCTGGCTGTACCACTGTGGAGCTATTGGGCAATGGGGGATCCTTACCAGAAAGTGTCTTGCCAGGTTGTGTTGTTTTCAGGGGTAGGGATAGGGACTTGAGACTCTTTCTGCAGCACAGCACTGGCCCAGTGTTTGCAGCTCTGAGCTGGGACAGTGGCAGCTCAACCTCAGCTGCTGCAGGGCTGGCCTGACCCTGCTCCAGTGTCCCAGTCACTGAGCTGGAACCACTGGAGCCTTTTGCACCTTATCTGCACCCTCCTCAGTGTCACCTCCAGATGTCCTGGGGCCACAGTGATCCTTTTTGTCCCTTCCCCATTGTTTCTCCTCCTGGGAAATCAACCATGCTGCTTAGCTCAGGGCATCACCATGTCAGCTTGCAGCAGGGCAGGAACTTAACTTGTTCCCTTTTTGTTTGCTCTAGGCCCCTGATATGAGCAGTTCTGAAGACTTCCCCAGCTTTGGGGCTCAAGTGGCCCCCAAGACTCTTCCCTGGGGACCCAAACGATAATGACCTGGAAGCAGAAACTCCTCCAGCCCGCTGACCTGACACTAACCTGCCACAAATACTTCCTGTCTGAAATCTGACCCAGCGGCTGGAGCACAAATCAATTGTCCCAAGAGGTCTCCTAATGGTGTCTGGAGTGCTAGATCCCATCCTGCTCCCCTCAGCTATCACCGTGTCTAGGACCCACCCTCATCTCTTGATGGATATTCTTTCCTCCTTTGGAACAAGACTTCCACTCAGATTCAAACACTAAATGTGTGTGTTTTTGTTAGAAACTTCATAATTGACTCCAAGTGGCTAAGATTTGCAGCTTCCCAAGCGCTAGCAGAGCAATCTGCTCTCTTGAGCATGTCTGACTAGGCATTCTCGCCTTCATTAGGAGACCTCCTTTACTGTGGCTAGGAATCTACTTCCTGTCTCATGACCTCAGGAAATAAATTTCCTTGACTTTCTAAAGCCAAAACGTTTGCCCTCTTTCCTTTGTGTTTATCCCAGGCCTTACCTTACCTTTGTAGAGTGCAATCAACTTTTTTCCTTTTAACTGCCAAAAATTCATTTAATGCTGATAGCTGACTGTGGGGAGAGCTTAAAATAATCTGTAAGGTCAGAAACCTGCTTTTTAAAGAAACAAAACCTTCAATAGGGTGTAGAGACAGCAGAGATGGAAGGGGCCAGAACAACATGTGGCTACCCTGATCAGGAAAACAGCCGTGAGCGCAGCGAGCACGCGTCCCTGCGCCGCACCAAGCACAGCCCCAGCCTGCACACTTGACCAGTCTTCCAGTGCTTGATGACAGATCCCACTCCTTGTTCCCCCTTCCCAGCAGTGTGAGCAGGCAGGAGAGGCAGCACATGGCAGCGTGGCTGGATGAGAGGTTTGGCTGGGCCGAGGTCGCTGCGGTGACGCGGCTCAGGAGCAGCTGGTGGGACGCACAGCCCGGAGAAGCTGCAGCCTGCTCTTAGTGCTGCAGCAGCTCGGCGTGAGCGGCAGTCACACCGTTCCTGTTGCCTTCTTTCTACCTCAAACATCAGTGTGAATGGGGGCCTCTCAGTGGTTGTGGGATAGCAGCTACTCCAGCTGTCTCCTGGGCAGCCATGGCAGAAGCATGAAGGAGAAGCAAGAGGAGCCTTGTGTCTCCGCACAGCTGTGAGAGCTGCTCTAGAGGAAAGCAGAGCATGATGGTGCTGAGGCAAGCTGGGAAACTGAGGACTGCATGCTGAGCAAGCACAGGGCGTGCCCCAGGGCCATGGATGCAGCTGTGCCCTAGCCCTGGGCTGCAGAGGTTGTGTGAGCCAGGCTTCTGCTCTGACAGCATTGGGGATTGATGTGTGTGCTGAGCCCTCCTGAAACCTCCATCGTGGGGTAGAGGGTGATCCATGATCTGTACACCTGGGCCCTGCCACAGCTTGCTCAAAGAGTGTTGGGTCTGAGCTCCTCCAGCAAGAGGAAAACCACATCTTTATGGAGGGAGGAGTAGCGTGGGGTTTTTGTGTGCCCCTGCTTCCCTGCATCAGTCCTTATAGTCTGAGCCATTCGTCCTCTGTCCAGCTGCTTCAGCTCTTGGACAAGCAGGAGTCCCCAGCCTCTCTTGTCTAGTGCTACTGACAGAGCACAACTGTGGCAGGCTGAGCTCAGCTGCCTTGCCTTTCCCTCCTTGGGACAGGCCAAACATGCCGATGCTTTTCCTTCCCGCGCCAGCTCTTCTTGGCAGAGACTGCTATGCAGAAGTCAAACCAAAACCTCCCAGTGCTCTCCTTTAGTCTGAGAACCAAGTGAGACAGACCATGGCCCGTTGTGGGGTGCCTGGTTGCCCCTGAAGGACAGGGTGGCCTTGCCTCCAGCACGGGAGAAGGGGAACTAGGGTGGTACCTTCCCATCTGCATCTGTCAGAAAATGGTTAATACCCTGTAGCTTAGGTCTGCCCTGCATCACCAAGCCTATCACCCCCTCCTCCTCTTAATGCCCCCGTGCCCTCACCAGTTGCACAGCAGGGCTTGAGTCACATCCAGGGCACTCACTGCCTTGGGCTCATGCCCCACAGCCCAACCTTCCACTCTAAAGAAGGTCATGAAGTGATTGTACCTAGTACTGTCCCCCACCACCCTCCTTCCGCAGCAGACTGTGGCATGTGTCCATTTCTTCTCTTTGACGTCTTCCATATTGTACGTTTCCATAGCAATGATCCCTTGGCCTTAACTTTGGAATTTGGAGACTATATGCAAACATGTAAAAAGGCTCATGAGTATGGATGACACTGGAATTTTATAAATTCTAAAATAAAACCTGAAACAGCTTGGAGTGTGGTGGATATTATTTCTGCTGGTGGGGTGAAGATCCAAGAACAGCCCATGCTGGGCTGGGTTTAGCCAAGGATTCAAGGACTTCAGGTTTGCACACCTGAGCCTTTGCTGTGGCCATACCCTTGAAGGGGTGGGTCCAGGGCAAGGGGTGAGAGCAGGAAAGGGGCAGGGGCTGTGCCCTCCTTGTAGGGAAACACAAACCTGCTTGCCTCCAGGCAGCTGCTGCCAGGGATGCTGCTGGTGTAAGGGAGGAAGGGGAGGCATCAGCCATGGTCCCTCTTGATCAGCTACTCCACAACCAGAGCCTCTTCCAGGTACTGTTCAGACTTCATCTTAACCTCCACAGCCTCAGGAGTGTCAGCCATGCAATCAATCGCACATCCAGTAACCCAAATGCTGGAAGTGGATGGGAGGTGTGGGTTGGCTGCCATGGTGAGTCCTTACCCCAGCACCTCATCCTGGGCCACCCAGTTATGCTCAGCTGGTACCTCCAAAGGTGAGGATGAAACCCGAGCACAGGGCCAGCAGCTGCCAGTAAGTCAGGGTCAGGCTGCCACTCTGGTCCCTCAGTGCTCTGTATCTGAGGGAGCAAAGAGCAGCAGGTACCGACCCAGCTTCCTAGCAGTTACTCCTGCTCCCAGCCTGGCATGCCATAGCACAGCAGAACCAGCCCTCAGCAGCTTCTGCTAGGACCCGAGTCCCCCTAAACCAAGCCGCGGGGCAGTTTATTCTTCACAAAAGCACCTCCCTCCCCAGTAGAGTCCAGTGACACAGACACGTCCAGAGCCCTGGCACGAGTCAGGGCCCCCAGGACCTCAAGGAAGTGAGTGAACAACGTGGACCTGGCTGAAAGTCGCTCTGCTAAACAAAATGTTTGCAGTGGCAGAGGCAGAGAACGGCAAAATCCGAGCCTAAGGAAGGAGGAGCCAGCCGAGGCAGGAGCGGGCTCCGCCTGCATTGGGTGTGGCTCTGCAGGACGAAGTCCCTGATGCCTGCACCCGCTGCACAGGCTGCTCTTGTGACTGTACCCGTAGTATGCATGGGGCAGAAAATCAGAGGTGAAGGCTGTGAGGAAGGCCTGGAAGCAGGGAGATGTGCTGCAGCAGATCCTGCTGGGGGACACCCCATCCCCACCCTCCTTCATGCCCTGTGCTTCTGGGGTGGATTTCTGCCTCTCCTTGCGCTCAGCCTGACATGACCCTGGTCTGGGACAGCAGGCAGCTGTTCTCTTTCCACAGTTATTGCCAGACAAGTTCCGGGCATGACATCTGCCCAGTGCCTATGGCTGGAGCTGCACCTTCTGCACAGGCACCACCCTGAGCACTGCTGCTCCCCTCATCACACTGCAACACCCAAATGATCTCCCCCAGCTCCCTTACCCCAGCTGCAGCCCCTTCGCCTGCCCAGCACACTTTGCTGACCATGGCCAGGTGAGTGGGAGCCTCCAGGATGGAGAACCAGATGCCAATGCCCCATGCTCACTCAGCCACTGGCCACCAGTAGTCACAGATGCACCTGTGGGCATCCAGGCAGATCTCCACCCCGTTATTGAGCAGGACAAAGAGGGGTGCCAGGGGACAGGCTGCCACAAAGATGGTGATGAAGCCAAACTGCAGGACTAGGAGGAAGAGGAGGAAGAGGAGTGGGGAGGGACAGACTGAGATGACAGCATCAAAGCAGCATCTCACAGCCCCATCCTGGGGGGAGTGGGGCAGCCCTTCTCCCTCCAGCCCCTGCAGGCTGCTCAGGGTGGAAGCTCCTGCAGTTCCTGCCTCTCCACAGCAGCTTTCTCTCTCCCAGAGCCTCTCAGCACTCCCCAGCCTGAGGCCAATCCCTATCTATCTCCAAGTATTCACCAAGCAGCCTTTTAAACCCCCTGCAGCTGGTGGCCCCAGCTTTCCTGCTGCACCAGGGCTGGCTCCCCCTCCTCACCCACCTTGGCTAAGAGTAGCTTCTGCTGATGCCACCAGCACTTCAGCTTTCTGGAGGAACAAAAGAAGGGCCACCATGTCCTCTGCTCCTGAACGTGCCCTTGGCATCCTGTGTGAGCTCAGGATGCTCACAGGATGGCCACCTCCTGCATGTTGATGATCTGTGAGAGGAATGACAGATTTGTCTTTACAAACAAGCTGTGGGTCTGCTGGTAGATAAGATCAGCACTGAGAGATAAAAGAAACAATGGGAAAGATATTTGCCTTTACAAACAAACTGTAGGTTTGCTGATAAATGAAATTGGATATTGAAAGATGGAAGAGGCAATGGGGAAAAACTATTAATTCTATAAGAATTAAAAATTACAAGGGAGGGTTATACATTAGAGGGGAATCTCAGGTATCAGGTGTTCTTGGAAGTCTGTACTTCTCAAGTACCTCAACCAATGGGGAAAGAGAAGGAAATATGGCCAGGAAAACAGGATAAAAAGGAGGCTGCCTCCTCCAAAAATTTGAGCTATCCCAGAAGAATGTCCCATGGCCTCTCCCTTTATTTGAATAAAGAAAAAGGACTCCTCTGTCTCCTTTTTGGGCATAAAACCTCTGGTGTTTGTGGATTAATTTTCCTGACATCTGCTTCCCCAGCATGATGAGCAGTAGCTCCTGTGCCAGCTCCATGGAGCATCCAACTTGGGCTGCCCTGCAGGGCCAGCGGGGCCCTCAGCCTGCTGGACACGGAGATCAGACCCCACCCATGTGAAGCCATTCCTGCAGCACACACCAGCTGCAAGATCTCTCCCACCTGGCATTCACCTCCTCATTGTGGATCCCCAGAAATCTCAGGTGGTTTCTGGGGCAGCTGAAAACCTGCAGGAGCCATGGCAGAGCTGTGAGTGGACACCCCAGGTACTGAGTCCAGGAATGCATCCAGAGCAGCCCCAGGAATAGAAGGGCTTATCTGGTTCACACAGAACTTCTTGCTTACCAAGGTAACAAAAGGGCTGATGATGGTCCCAGACTGGGACCAGGTAGCCAACAACTGGTTGACACTGCCCTCAGTCCCAGGCATCCTGTGGCCATGTGAAGGCTCCCACTTTCTGATGGGACAGACCCCCTGCCACAGTGCTCCTTGCCCAGGATGGCAGCAGCACTCCCAAAGGCCCAGGGACCTGCTTTTTAGGAGCCAGGGAAAGAAGGGATGGGGCTCTGGAGGAAAACCTCAGGAGCAAAATTAAGTGGGATCCCACAGCTATCCAGGGGACAAGAGTGGTCACTGGGGGATTGCTGGGTCCCCTGGAAAGCAAGGAGCTGCAAATCCCACCAGAGCCCCACAGAAATGCAGAATGGGACAGCCAGGAGCACTGGGGCACTGTCCCCCTTCCCCAGCTCAGCTGCAGAGGCACTCAGAGCTGGAGCTGCTGCACAGGAGCACAGCAGACTCCAGGGTGCACTCAGCAGCAGACAGGGCACCTCCTCCTTCTCCAGATAGTCATGTGTTGTGGGAGAAGCAACTCCAGCAGAAGATAAAAGATAAGGCTGCTGGCACCTGCAGATGTTTATGTGGGTGGCACTGGGCTACTGTGCTGGTAGAGCTGGCCCAGGAGATGAACACAAACATCACACCCCTGCAAGCCCTGGCTCCCCTCCTGTGAGTGCCCCCATGGCAGGACATGTCCTCCCCTGGACCCAATCCACAAATCAAGGCTGCACTTAGCACAAGAGGGTAGAAATCTGGAGTCAGATCACTGCGTACCTTTGCTATGTGCATCCCAGCAGAGTGAAGCTTGTCCAGAAATTTCTTCTTCCAGGTCCTGTGGATGGCAGCAGATCTCTCCTGCAAGTCTGTCCTCACAGCTGTCCTGCTGCCAGCTCAGCTCCTCAGGGACGGTTTCCCACACCAGGACCAAGTCTGAGGAAGGAAAGGGATCTCATGATGGAACCCAAAGCCACGTTTGTCCTGCACGTCTCTCTCCTCCAGGGCTTGGTGCTCTTGGGGAGCAAAACAAGGAGCTGAGGGAAGGATGTGCTTGCTCTGAAGGGGGCTCCAGCTGCTTCACTTGGGTGTTCCTAGAACAGGAACCAGGAAGCTGGGAGAGTTTGTTAACAGGACTGGGGACTGCACCTGTCTTGTGAAAGGGAATCTTTTACAGGGGCATACTGTCCTGCTTAATATTCCCAGTCTCCAGCTGAAGAAGGGATTCATCCCACTCTTTCCAAGATTCAGATTCATGTCAGATTAGAATGAACCTCCCTACCACCAAGAGCACATTTTCAAGCACCCCTCCTGTTTTCCTTGCTCCCCTGGGCTGAAGACATGCCTGTTGGACAAACACAGCAGCAGACGGCAAGTGCTTCCCAGGGTGTTTCAGCTGCTGGAGAGATGCAGTTCAATGGGCTGGATCAAACAGCTGCAGAGGGCCAGCAACACCACACTGCCATCTTCAGCAGAAGCAGGATGTGATTCAGATTCTCTGATGGCAAACACTCTGCAACAAAGGGCTGCCAAACACATTGCTCACCATTAATACATCAGTACCAGATTGTCCCCAGTCCTCTCATGAGCTTGTAGCTGTGTTTAAAAACATGAGTACAAAAAGGCTACTCCCCCCACAGCTCCATGTGGTACCACCAGGTATTCACTTAGCCCTGACTCATACCTGGTAACTAACCTGGGTAAGGATCTCCATCAGATCTTTTTTCACATTTTTACAGGCCATTGTTGAGCCTTGATCTGGCCATGGTGTTTGTGAGGGCATTCCTAATGTGTGTCACAGTCAGCTGTGGTCAGCAAGTGGCTCCCATGTCTTCAGTCTCCTGCAAACAGTCTGGTAAAACCTCCCCCACAAAATAAAAAACACAGGCAGACTGAAGGCTCTTGTGTTAAGATTTAATAATAATAATAATAATAATAACAACATTTCAAAAACAAAGAGTGCATTGTACACGAGACCTGGTTTCAGTGCATTTTGTTGACTTTTTGCCCTGTGTGTGTCAGTGTACTGAAGACCTGGGGAGTGGTGAGTGGATAAAAAACCCTGCTGGGACATTTCTGGGAGGAGGGCAGGGGAGAGAGGGCAGCAGGAGGCTCAGAATCGAACGAAGGTGGCGTCGATCTGCCGCACGGTCGGGAGGGCCAGCATGATTTTGCGCCGGTACTGGGGGTCCTTCTGCAAGGGGTTTCGCTCCAGGTATACAGTCTCCAAATTCTTGGCTCCTTTCAGCTCATCCAGGTCACTCCAGCTCTCAATGAGGTTGTCATTCATCTGCAGAGCACACACAGGCATGTTCATATCCCCCCAAAAAAGGAAAGCAGTGGTGGGACTGCGTCACTGCTGCACAGGCTTCACGCTCACAAACACCTTGTCCACAAGATCCTTCTCCCCCTGGAACCTCTGAGATGAGCTTTGCTCTCCCACATTCCAGGCCTCAGCACCAAACCCAACTCCCCCACCCTGTCCTGGCTCCTGGTCAGATGCTCCATCACTGTGCTAGGAGAGACCCTGCAAGGCACCAGGGCAGTCTCTACACCATCTGCCCCTCCACTGTGCATTTGTGGGCTGGAAATTCTTATATCATCATTTATTTCCACTGGGATATCCATCTTTACTTTTATGACTTCTCAGGAAACATTAAAGAAGGTCATAAACGGACATGAAAAGCAACATTTTCCTCACTCCTCTACATGAATTTCCCTGCAAAAACTGCTCCTACACTCCAGAGGAAATGCCAAACTCAGATTTAGGTTCTTCTCCTGCCACATTGTTGGCTAAGCAACTGCACACAAAGGAGTGAGTGCTTCAGCTGTCCAACAAGGAAGAAAAGCTTCAAGGCGGCCACATGCTGCCCAAGCCTGGCTACAGAGTCACTGCAGCAATGCCACCTTCAAATAAAATATAAAAAACCTCCTTGGATTGTCTCATTCTGCCACAGGTCATCACAATGTCACTTCATTCAAGTCACTCAATCCTCAGATGTCTCAGTCCCTCCACGGGGGATGTGCTGCTGGGAAGCTGCTAGACTATCACAGTGTCCAGGATCTTGGATTCTGTTTACTTCAGGTGTTAAAGGATATTTTTATGTGGCTTCAACTGTGCAGTCAGTGCAAAAAAAAAACCAAACAAACCATGAACTGGGAGATACAACACTGGTTTTCATTGAGAATTCTGCCCTGCTCCTTTTCAAACAAATCACGTTTTTTAAACATAGTGTTGAAGTGGAACAAAGCCAGGAGGGCATTTTCTGTGCTCAGCTAACAGATCTCTGCTCTGACAAAGGACTCTAAACACACTGGTGTTTTTGCAAAGGAATCCAGAGAAGTTCAGCTCTGGCCTGTCCTTTCACAGACACCTCCTATAAGCAGAGCAACACCAAAGATGAAGACAGGAGGAAATTGCAGGGGATCAGGAGAGCTCCACAGCAGCCACACTGCTCTGCTGCCCAAAAGATGCCATGCTAAATGCTCCTTAAAGAGCTCCTTACAGACAGGCATGGCCAGGTAACACTGCTGGCTGTCTCCTCAGCCACACTGCAAGATGAGGAAAATGACCTAAGGAGCCTGGGCTCCATCTGAAGCTGCTTTCCACTCCTTTCCTCTCAGCATCTGCCCAAGAGTTTGAATAACTCCAAATGACAGACAATATACAGCACAGCTCTTATTCTCAGCCTTGAATGCAGAAACTCTACAAGAGCTGAAGCACATGCCAGACCATGAACATCTGCTGCTGCTTCTCCATTTTTCCACACGAGCACATTTGTACACAGCTCCCAAACCAGGCACAGTGCTGATGAATTTCCTGACCTGACTTAGGAAAGCCAAAGAGCTCAGCAATGCAGGGTGCCAGAAAGAAACAGAAGCAATCCATAGCTGTTACCTGCCTCACAGGAACAGAACCAGAAGTTGGTTTTGTTTTCCTCATATTTATACCACCATAAACATACCAACTCTGCTCTGAACAAGCTCAGTGCTTCCCCTGGTACTCTGCCATGCTCACTCACAGAAAGAAGAGCTGCAGAAATAGGACATGTGGGGCTGTTTCATAACCAACCTGAAGACAGGGCCCATTTCCTAGGCAGAGACAGGCTTCCTACCACTCAGCAAAGCTCTGCAAAGAAATTTTTAAGCTCTTCCCTTTCCCTAGGGGAAACCACCAGACACACTATCCATGCAGATTGTCAAGACCTTAAAGCTGATGAGCAGAACTAGAGGAGCTCCCTCCATAGGCACACAAGTCCATATGCTGCCCATCAGAAGGGTTTCCCTCTCTGTTGCACAGAACACTCTGGGGAACAGCTCTGGCCTCTGCTTACCCAGAACTCCTGCAGCTCTGTTAGGTGACTGATATTCTCAATCTTCTTAATTCTGTTGGCTGCAATATCCAGCATTGTGAGTTTGTTCTAGACAAAGCAAACACAAAAATATTAGATCTGATTTCCTTTCATCTCCTCTGTGCCACTTTTTCCAGACCCAGAGCTGGAAACTGTCAGGAGCAGACACATTATTGCCAGCTGCTCACATTCAGCTCAACTCCTGCTGCCTATATTGAACAAGGAAGATTGTTTTCAATTAAGCTCAGCTACTGACCCCCAGCAGCCACGTCACAAAAATGAAGCCCTTTTTAGGAGCCCTTGGCTGGCAGATGCCATCCAGCCAGCCTTCCTCAAAGTGCATTAACAGGAGGATTAAAAATGGCTCCAAAGTGTCCTCTTGAACAAACTCTTAGCAGCAGGAAACTCAACAATTCTAGAAAAACTTTTGCTGGGTGAGAATGGAAATGATACAGGCTTTAATGAAATCCATCCCATCCAAGAAGACAGACATGTACACTGACAGAGAGGCAAGCTGCATGCCATGGATGGCCTCTCTTACTCCCAGCTCCAGTTTTGTCCTACTGAAAAGCACTCATGGCCATCTACAAGCTGCTGTCTGAAAGGCTGCAGCAGCCAGCCAGCCAGCTGTGTCCAGGAGCCTTCCCATGGCTGAGGATCAGCCAGGCTACTGCTTCAACCACATCTCCCTTCCCCATGTCACAAAAACAATTCTACTCCAGAATATCTGGAGGATCTTTACCCACACGAGATACTTTAACATACAACAAACACTTAGATATTCATGGTCTCTCAAGAGAACACACTTAACTGGGGAAACCAAAGAACAAAAACTTCCAGAAAAGCCACTAACACCAGCAGCTCAGGGCAACAATTGTGTTGCAGAGGCAGCAAATCATGCTCACATTGTTTTCCAGTCCCTCGATGACTTCGATGCCGTTGTGGCTGAGGTACAACTCGCGCAGATTCACCAGGCTCTGCAGCCCCTCGATCTTGGTCAGACGGTTGTTCTGCAAGTGGAGCAGCTGTTCAGTACCACCCCAAACAAACCCAAACCCACGGGACTCACGGGGGGAAAATCCTTTCTCTGAAGTATGGCTGGGAAGGGGAAAGAGTCTGCTTGGCCCATGTAGGAACTCAGAAACCTGGGAGTTTTGAACTTTCTGTGCTTTCTGGCACTGACCCCCTGGAGAACACTGCTTCTGCCCTGAGGCCTTAGAGAAGTCTTCCAAATTTGAGTGATGGAGTTAGAATCACTGAGGTGTAGTCAGAAGTGTATAATTTTATATGGTGAAGGGTTTGGAATTTGGGGTGTTTATACAATATAGTAATAGGTATAGGACAAGATGAAGGATTTTGGATGTTGTCTCCTTTCTGTCTTCTTCCTTCAGGTAGTAGTTTTTGGTTGGACAGTCAGTGCAGCACTGCAGGTCACAGGAGTTTGGTTATTGGGTCAAAAGTATGAATAATATAGGTGTTAATTCTTTATTGGACTGTTTAGCTTTAAAAGACTTTGTAACCAGCTGGATTCACCTCCATTTTGGTCACTTTTAGCTGGTAGCTGGAAGTGCTGCTGAACTCTCAGTACTTTAGATAAGATTGAATAAACCACCAAGTCTGAATGAGTAAATTTATCATCTCCTTTGTGTTGTAATCCTGACTCTGAGTGAAGGCAGAAGAATATGAGGACAAGCCACTAATTAGGTGGTGCCCATATCCATTACAGGCCCACACTGATCTTGTGAGCTCAGCTGTTTGATCTCTGCACCACTGATGCATGAGGAAGTTCCATGGGAGTCCCAGTCTCCAGCAAGAATCAGACTCTGACCTTCCCATCAAAAATTGCAGCCTGAAAGATTTTGGCGTGGTGTCTTAAACAACAGGCCCATGCAGAGAATTCATTTTGTAGGGGTTGACAAATGGGAAGGTCAGAGAAGAAGTTACACCACCCTAATCACACTGCACTCTGCAGTAGCTGATTCTTGATGTCCTACAGAATAATGGCACATGCAGGTAACCACAGCAGGTATCAGTGTGCCTTGCCAGCAGCTTTAAGAGATACCAGAATGCACAAGCACTGTCATATGGATAAGAAGGAGACTTGGTGAAAGAAATCAGCTGAGTATCTTTTATTCCACCTTTTTAAAAGGAATAAGTTTTTTGAAAGCTCATCAAGGACAGACTGCATTGAGCACAGGCTTGTTACATTTCTCCAGTAAGAAGGCAGTGACACTGAGCCACTGTCATTGTAAGGACTACCTGGCACAACACTTTCAATGTCATAGTAATACATTAGGAAACAGTGTTTCAGGAAAGAAGCAGGGGACAACATTCATTTCCTGTTCTTTCTACCATAAAAATCAAATCTTTGTTTTATAATTGTATCAGTGTCCAACAATCTCAAGGAGCATGAAAGGATGAAGTAAGACAACACAAAGAACATCACGTTTTTCCAGCACAGGAGTTTGACTCTAACACTGCAGACCTGCTAATGGGGAGCTTACAAGAAGGCTGGAGAGGGATTTTTCACAAGGGTATGTAGTGATAGGACAAGGGGAATGGCCTTAATCTGAAGGAAGGCAGGTTTAAAGTAAATGTTAGGAAGAAATTCTCTGGGAGGGTGGGGACGCCTGGCACAGGGTGCCCAGAGAAGCTGTGGCTGCCCCTGGATCCCTGAAGTGTCCAAGGTGAGAGCTTGGCACACAACCTGGGATGGTGGAAGGTGTCCTGCCCATTTCAGGGGGGTGGAGCAAGATGCTCTGCAAGGTTCCTTTCAACCCAAACCATTCTGGGATTCTGGGATTTAGGAAGAGCTGATCTATCTCACAGGGTAGTTTCATGTCACCAAGGTTTCCAGAACACACCCAGTACCTGTATACTGAGCACAGTCAGGTTCGTCAGAGCATCCAGATTCTGCAGCTTGGTGATTTTATTCTTCCCAAGGAACAGACTGTCAAGATTAGTCAAGGTGTCAATGTTTTCAATTACCTGTGAAACGACCAAAGGACACAGTGTTATTGCAAAACTCCAGCTGGTAGATGTGGCTGTCACTTTGTAGACACATTATAACCATGTGGTGTATCCTGCATAGAAGATTGTAAAAAAAAATCAGTCCCAAGTGAATGGAAACAGAATCTGGGAAGAAAAAACACAATTTGAAAATTTAGTCCTGCATTTCAGTGACTGCATAACACAAAGGCAAGTTGTTCAGCTTCTCTGCCATAAGCCAAGTTAACTGTCTCACAGGTATGTGTGTTAATAGATTTAACTACTGCCTGTGCAGTCATGCTTCTGGCAGAACACCAGTCTGAGTGATGCACACTGTTAAAATACACATGCTACTGCCAGAATACAGACACTACACCAGTTTAGCTCAAGCTCAGCCTTCAGGAAGAGAAAATAAGGATCCTGTGAAGCATCAGGGATATTACAAAAGAAGAGAGAAAGCAGAAACAGAAGAGTGAAAAAAAAGAGGGAAAGGGTAAGATTATAAAAGGCTCCTGCAAATAAAAGGAAACACTTTTATTTCACAGGGAAAAACCTCTGAATTAAAAAACCAAGATGACAAGGATTTTACAACCAGACTTCAACTCACAGTAAAACAGCAATACGGACACAGAAACACCCAGAGCTGTGTGTCTGTGCTCAGGTAGGCTGTGGCATCTCAGCTTTTCCACATGCTTCTTGCCTGCCTAAATTTCAAATTAGTAGTGCTGGGGAGCCAGGCCAGAGTCCTAGCACCCCTTGGTTTACTCTGTGTGTGTGTGTTTTCCTGTGCATGCAATAAAATAAGAAGAAGATGGACACTCAGGAAAAGTAAGAAGCTTTTCAATCTCTATCCCACAACTGTCAGAAGACTGAACATAGAGTGTTAATCAGCTCAAATTTGCATTCACCCCCTTCTAGACTATGGACTTTGCCCTGTTTTGACCTTGCAAGAAAAATTATAGGATTTCTTGTTCACTGGTAGCTTCTCCAGCCCTGAGGAGGAAACACTGATGACTCAGTACAGGGAAAGGAATAGAACAGATGGACATGAGGGGACAAAAACCAAAGAACAAGTAAAGAAGTGCTTATATTACAGCTGCCTCCATCCAACTTCAAGGAAAAAAGCATTAAATGTCAGCTCAAGCACAAAGTTCTGCTCCCCAAAAGAAACAGAGCAAGAAGTGCTAGGTGAGCAGGGATCCCAAGCACTCTGAGAGGTTTGAGTGTGCAGCACAGTAGGCAAGAACAGCCCTGCTGCAGCAGCTTTAATGCACAGGGAAGAAGTCAATCAGGCACCTGAGAGCCAAGAACACTCCCTGAGGAGTCCACAGGTTTGTACTCTAAAGAGTTAAGGATGTGTCCAGCTGTAAAGCACACAGCCAAGCCACCCTACACCAAGAGAAAACTACCCCCAGGCAGCATGAGATTTCTTTGTGCCAAGCCAAGTCACAGGTTACTCACTCCAATAAAGCAATTAGAAGCATAGGACACTGCTGTTTGAAGAAATCAGAATAGAATTAACAAACAGAAAAAACCTCACTAAAAAAAAAAATATTTAAGAAGCTTGTGTTACCCATACAGTGACAATTCTGGGGTTTTTTGTTTGCTCTGTTAATATGCTCAGGCTCAACACTGAGAAAACGCACATAAAATAAACCTAACCTCATTGTTAAAAAGATGTTCCTTGGCTTAACAATATTATTGACAATGTACTGCCTAAGTATCATTTCAGAAATCTAGCTGGATTTCTTTTTTTCCCAGATGATAATGGTGCTGAGATACAGAATACAGTTTTGCTTACTTACTTACATTACTTTTGTAATGTAAGGATCAGTGTGCTGAGCCTGCTCTGCTCCTGCAAAAAGCCAAGTGCTTCTCTCCATAACTCCTGCTCCCCCATTCTATGCAAACTCTAACCTCTCATCTGACCTGGCTGATGCTCTCACACTCTAGATTTATTCCCCTAAATAATTTCATTCTCAAAGCAGAAATTCCTGGAAAACAATTCAGTCCAGTTTAGCTTAAGGAGCAAACCAAAATTTTTCCCTTTTAAAAAAAGCAGCCCATATTTCTGCCTTAGAAGGCTGCTTTTAATGGCTGAAGTTTCCTTCTCTTCTACAAAGACAAGTGTTCTTCCACAAGTCCTGAAATAAAAAGGACAGATTTTTTCCTGATCTCTTCTTTCAGCATAACAAGTAATTTCTCAGACTATAAATGGGCAGCACCAACTTACACCACATTGATTGAAATGCACTCATCTTTCATGAGTATCTTCTCAGAAGCATGTAATTAAAAAACCTTTTTTTAAAAAAAAAAAGCTCACTTTGCATGTTGCAAGTCTTTTGTGTCATCTGTCTGACCAGTTCTCTTGTGACCTGAGCAAATACAGAGAATCGTATGTTAGGGACAAGAGACTACTTTTAAGTGCTCTCCTGTAAGTGGCACAGATTTTAAATTGAAAAAGTCACAAACTGCACAATAAAACCCAAGTTTTAGGTTTTAAAGGCATTTCAGAACAAAGCCTCAAGAAATTATTTTTCCTAAACAAGACTGACTGCCATAGCAGTCTGTCAATGGCACCAGCAAATCAAACTCATTTTGCTTTCTATAGGTCTCCTGGACTCAGCAGCAGTCTGTAAAAAGGTAAGAGAAAACAACTGCTAGTTTTGATAGGCTTGGCTCTGTAGCAGGAAGAAACCTCCATCTGCAAAAGGAAACACATAGGGGATACAGGAGTTCATTAAAGACAAAAATTCACAAATGGTGATTCAGTAGCCAGGCACCAATGCATGATGAAAGGCTCCAGCATGCACAGCAATAAGCACAGTGAATAATTGGAACAATAAAAAACAAAACAAAAAAACAAAACTGCAAATCAAAGTCAATGCAGTGCACTTTCAAAAAAGGCCAATATCAAATCAAAGAGCTGAAAATTCTCCAGCCAACATCTCACAGAGCAAACCTACCCGGATTCGATTGGACCCCAACTCCAACATCTGTAGCATCTGCAAGTTGCTCAAGTTCTCAATTTTGCTGATTTTGTTGTTGACAAGGAAGAGTTTTTTAAGCTGGGTAAGCCGATCTAGTCCTTCAATGTGTCGCAGAACATTAAAGGAGATGTCCAGGACCCTGAGGTAAAACAAACCAAAGTCTCATCAGTCCATGGAGGACTCTGAAAGAGGCACTTGTAAACTGGTGGGGAGTCTCCCTGTCTGCAGAGATCAAGCCTTTGCTAAGGCCTTGAAGCTAAAGTAATGAATGCAATTTCTTTTTATCAGAAAATACAACAAATAAAGCTTTCAAAATATTTCTCGTATGTTAGCAAAAAAAGAAAAAATCATCTGCCACATACAGCAGACAGTCATTATTTTGCCCAGCCATGCAGCTGCCACACAGGGAGGAAGCCAATCTGCATTCTCCTTGGGAAAGGTACCTGCCTCCAAGATCTGCCCCTGACAGGACCATGGCAAGGGCTCCCCTGGGCAGGAAGCAGTTGTGATGGTGAGAAGTGGGCAAGTCCTGCCCCAGTGGAAACAGTTTTGTGATGTACCTCCAGAGTGATCCAGGCAAGTGTCAGAAACTTGGAAGGGTACTTACTCCTTCCCTAACACTCTTAAAAAACAACAACAACAAAAAACCACCTTATCTGAAATCTCTTGTCATTTTTGCAAGAATAAAAACCTGCTACACAGAGCTCTTGCTGCAAGAGCAAAGGGGGCCTGAGAGCTCGAGCACCTGCCATTCTCACTGCCTTACACAGCACAAGTTTCATTTCCAGCTGCCTCTTCCTAGGGAGCTTCAGGATAATGAAACCAGTTCACTGCACAGGTTAAATATCAATAGAGAACAGACATTATCCTTCACACAGCACCAAAATAAATTCTGATAGAGTCTTGGATGATAAACACTGGAATAAATACAGCATGAATATCACAGTGAGTAGCAAACCATCCCCAACCCTGGACTCACTCAAGGTCCACCAGAGACTCCAAGTTCTCAATCTTCCGAATTTGATTGTCATAGAGATCCAGCTCCCGCAAGGTCTGCAGCTGCTCCAGGTTCTCAATGTGCTTAATCAAATTCTGACGGAGACACAGAGTCTAATTGTTGAGGAAAAGTTGAAAAAGAAACCGGAAAATGGATATGAAGGATTGCATGTAATGACAAAAAGCTGTGTGTGAGGGCTTCCCCATTAAGCTGTGCTGGGAATGTGTTGGGTTATTAGTGTTTTTTTTTAATACAATCTTTTCTTGGTATACTCCAATTCTACAGAAAGAAATACTTCAACCACAGTGGTCAGACACAGTAACAGCAGCTTAGAGGCTACATAATCTCCATCCTTGGAAATACTCAAAAGCTTAACTGGAGAAGGCCTTAAACAACATGTTCTAACTGGGCCTGCTTTGAGGGCTTTACTGGAGACCTCCAGAGATCTTTTCCCACCCAAGTCTTTCTATGCTCAGTCTTCTGTGCTAGTCCAGGATGTGCCCTGATGCATTGTCTCTCATTCACTTCCAAAACAAACTTGCAAAATCCCAAGATTTTTAGTCCTGCTTGACAAACAGATAAAGACCACCTTCTTCAGCTAAAAATGAAGCAAACTCACTAAACCTCGGACAAAATGAGACACTCTGTCTCCTTATAGGTTAGATCTACAAAATCCCAAATTCCAAGAGGCATTCTCTATTCCCCAGGATTTTTACCTTCACTTTCTTGAGCACCTCAAATCCTTCAATCTTCCCAATTCGGAAATGATTCAAGTCAACATCCTTAAAGAGAAATGGAGGGATTTAGCACTTGTTTCAAAACAAATCCAGTCTTTAAACATCAACCTGCAACTTTGGTCTAAGGAAATTATAGTCTCACAAAATGTGTAGCTCATTAAAACTTCCCTTCAAAGAGCATTTGCAAAAGGATTTTACCACCACAGGTGAGACATACAGCCTAAACTCGTCAACTGCAAATTCAGTATCTGCAAAATGCAACAGCCCTTCCCTGAGTTTGAGCATTACAAACATTAGAAATCTTAGAAATTTATTGAGAAAAATTCTTGCCTGATCTTAGTTTTGCATAAAGTTCTCTTACCTACTTTGCAGGCCTCAGATGAGCAGGAGTCACTGACAGTTTGAATAACCAGTGGTTCTGTCAACGTTAATTCTGCACTGGCAATCAGCTGAGGCACTTCACATCTGTGCTGTTCAGCCCCAGATGCTCCAGTTTTGAAAGTCAAAAAGAAACAGAGCACTTTCCCAACCCAGCTCAAAACCTCTGCTCACGGGGCTGCTGATGCCAAGGCACTGGGCTGGGTAAGTCACACTGCCTGTTCCAAATCACAGGGCTCAAACAGCTCACTGAACACACTCTCTTGAAGCTCACAGCCCAGAAACAGCTCTTGCAGCACAGACACACTTCCAGTGCATTTATGCTTAATTTAAAATTCAAAAGTACTAACAAAATATTTCAGCTAGCAACGAAAAACAAAACACCTCTACTTCTAGTCTAAAGGCTCTGAATCATCTCTGGGGAGGATCACAGTAGCCAGCAGCTTCAGAAGAACGAGATCTTTTAATCAGGTTTCAATACTTGCCTTTGCCTACCTTTGCTTCCTGCTGTATAAAGCCCGTAAGGACAAAAATCTGCCTTTACCTCAGCCTCTGGGTCCAGGCTAATCGTCTCCATGTCCACTGGTGTCTCCGCTTCTCCTGCAGGAGAAGCAAACACATGATGAACTTCTGCCCCAAACAGCCAAAGGCACAACAACAGTCAACATCCAGAGAGCAAATGCTCCTCAGGAGAAGAAACATCAGAGGCACAGTTCAGACATTCTGCTTCATTAAAACCACACGTTAAAACCTTGACAGCTCATGACAGAAAAAAAAGCTTCAACAGCACGATGCAAAAGACACACAGATCAGCACCTTGCCCCCGCTGCCTGTTGAAAACTGCAGGTTCAAGAGTGGGCAGGATGCCTTTCCTTCACCCCTAGGGCCATCATTCCTTTGAAGAGACCCCATCCAAAGCGTCTGGGCTCCTGTGACAACATAATAAACCTCGCCAAGAAGGAATCGTAGCTGTCTTGTGACAATGGCCAAGCATCTCAACAATTCCACCCTTCAGGGTTTTTTTATTAGCACTGTTACTTTATGTCACTGTTGTGAACACTTCTCCATGCATCTCCCTTCCTTTGTTTGGCTGAACTCTCTACTATGCCAGACAGCACTGTTTATCCCACTGCATGAATTTCCTTGGGAAATGCTTTTATAGCTCTGGAAAACACCCAGCATTTGCTGTGCCTCTACCACAGCACACGAGGGAGGAAGATTTACTGGAGAATTCATGCTGAATAATTCATGCCCATTGCCATTTGCTGGAGATGGTGTGCTGGTTGCATCAATTTCTGAAGAAAAACGAAGTCTAATTCAGCTTTGCAAAACTGACATACCACACACAAGATTTTTCTACTTCATGTGCAAAGCCTCTCTGGGTGCTTCAAAGAACTCACGCAACTTTAATTACAGTTACATCCCAAAGGCTTTGCACTAACTCCTGCATGTATGCAAGCTCACTCCCTTAACCCAGCAGCAGTGACTATTTTCACAGCTCAGCATGGTTACAACATCTCTGTAAATGTCAGGTGCTCCTATTTAATGTTTCCTGCTAATGCTTGGCCTTGTAAGCAGTAGTGCAGGCACAAACAGTACCAGCATCACCATTTTTAATGTTACTATCCAACTCCAAGCGTTTGCCAGTCCACAGATCATTACTGACCTTCCTGTTGGGCTGCTGCTCTTGCCTGGACATTTAAACAGGAAAGAGACTCACTGAAATGATTCACAGAAGTTAAGACTGAAAAAGCAATACTTTTTTCTTTCTTTTTTTTTTTTTTTTTATAGCACAAATTAGCAGGAAGCATAAATTATATTCTGGGAATGCAAAATGAGCTGGTAGTCGTGGGGATGTTGAACAGCAAGACAGAAATGCCACCAAAAATTGACACACGTACACGAGCCTGTCAGCAATTAGCAGTGAGCAATGCCTGCTTTTTCTTATTTTAGTTCCATATCAAGAGCTCTGCACTTCAACAAGGGAGTGGGATACCCCACCCTGCTGCTATCAAGGCTTCACCTCTCTGACCTGTTTCTTGGGTGCAAAGACTGGCAGTGAGGAGTGCTCCAAGCTAAACAAGCAGTCTTGCTGAATTTACAGCTCCCAAGAACAGTGCCCAGGTGTGGAACAACAGATATCTGAGATATCACATGAAAAAATCCAAACTATGCCCCTTGTGTTGAGTCACACTGGCAGTAACTTGGTGTCCATGGTGAAGGAATTTTTTGTTTTAAGCCCTTTGAGACTTTTAAAGTTGTCCAACAGTAAAGCCAATCATGCACTTGGTAAATAAATCTTCGGCAAAAAAAAAACATTCAAGTTTAAAAAAAAAAATCTTTGACTTTGTTTGGCTAGCAAGCTTGAACATTTTAATTTATAAACACTTGATTTAGGTAATGTGTTAAATACTCTGTTCTGGGGGTTGTCAAAGGGTAGCTCCTCTTAATTTTGACATATGGCTTTGAGAGACCACTCACAACAGCCAGTGTGGGAAACAGCACTCAAATCCAAAGGGGCAAAACCAAGTCACACAGGATACACTTTGAATTCATTAAAATAAAAGAGATTTAAAACTGGACACACAGGCACTGCTACATGAAGCCAACTGTCATGAAGTCTATGCACTGTGTATCAGGCATACAGCAGACTGAGGGAGACATGCATCTGGAATCAGCTGGAAATCTGTATTGGTATGAAAATGTTAAAATACCTTTTCCCTCAAAGAACAGAAAAAGAAATAAAAAAAAAGAGAAAGAAGAGAAAAATGATTCTAGCAAATTTACAGTCATTTATATGTCATTTTATTTATGAACTGACTGGATATAAAAAAACTCTTAAACTGACCCTCCTACAAGCACTTTTCAGCCAGGACTGCAATTCCCCTTGCAAATTGCTTTACTCCACACTTCTCAAAGGGAAAAAACCCATCACTCTGGCAGTGAAGTTTCGTAAGTGAATTTTTGAGTAACCTATGCCTGCAAGCCACATGCCTTTGCAGAGGTGGAAAAAAAAAATCCACCATTGAGAAAACCCAAATTCCACAGTGGGAACAGTCATTACTGAGTTACGTAAGTTCACAGTACCACAAGCTTTTCAATCAACAAGAAGCCTAACTACACTTGTTAAGTGCATATGCATGAAGAATATTATAAATAGCTCAGTTGTAAGCTTTCTAACCAGAGGCTCTATTCTCCAGAGAATTAGCTAAATTATGAATTTGAAATCGCAGCTGCTCAAGCTCTTTCTACTTAAGATCTCCGGTGAAAAAAATGTGGAAAACTCATCATTTTCCTTTCAGCTGAGAAACTCGAAGCTGGCCACGGAAACTATCTAGAATGTTCAAAAATTATTCCTCTCTTGGTCCTGCCCTAGTTTTCTGAATGCTTACAGTTTGGAAAAAGTAACAATACAGTCATTATATCAAACAGTACACAAATGTAATTCAGCAAACAAATCTGAATGTGTTTTTCTTGCCTTCACTAAACTCCATTACTTCTGTATTTCCTTTCATAGAATTCCCAGGGGAACAAAGTGCAAAATACAACCTCCAACACACAGCTAAATCATGCCAGCTGAGCAAACACTCAGGGTTCCAGGCATGCAAAGGAAAGCTCTGTCTGCTCTGCATGGTGCTATCAACTGCACAGTTTGCAAAGCCGTGGCCAGCCTATGGAAGAGCACCTCTTTATTAATATTTAGGGAGTTTAAATTACCAGCAACAAATTAGTCCTATACAGAGTGCATTTAGTTATGAGATTTAAAATTCTAGTAACAATTTACTAGATTGAAAAATACATTTGCAAATACCAATGGGGAAGGTTAACATGAGGAGGGATTCACTGCAAGAACTAAAATTTGCTTCATTATTTCCCGTCCAGTATCCCAGTAATAACAACACAGACACCTCTGTCAATAGAATGATGCTCCACTTCAGACTGCACCAAAAGCTCGGCTCAAATCACCACACAGGGTCTGCAGAAATGGATCTGCTCTGCCAAGTTCCATGCAAGCCACTAAAAACCTTTCCATCAAACCTTCACAGGTTTTAAAGCCTGTCTGCATTTTTACCCCACGTTCTAACACAAACCATGAGATCAGCAGGAAAAGTTTAAACCCAAGAGGATTCAAAGAATATAATTTTGGTATTTCTTTTAAATTAAAACAAAATGGAGAGGTTCCATCAATCCATCTAGAAATAATCTTTGTTGCCTTCCAAAGGAACCTGGCAAATCTTAAAGCAAAAAATGACATAAACTAAGGTAGAATTATGAAAAGCTCCACATGATAACTCCTGATGAAAATTTCCAGCATCTTTCCACATAAAGCTGCTAAATTTTCATAAAAGAAAAATATCAATAAAGATGGTTTGCATTTTGAGATCGAATATTTCAAAGAGAAACGTGGGTGGGTAAATAAACAAGGGATGGGGGGAAAATCAAAGGTCTAATATTAGTGGTTCCACAAAAAGCAGGCAACTTTATTCTAGCAACGGTAACACTACAATTTATTGAAATGTCAAGAAGATGGCTCTAGGGCAGATTCCCATCGATACCCAGCCACGCGGAGCTCACACAAGGGGCTGCTGCAGGCTGTGCACACGCGGCCGGGACTCGTGGAGGCAGTGCTGAGGCTGACACGGTACCTGCGGAGTTCTCGCCGTTCTGCTCATCCCGCAGGCTCTGCTGGCTGAGCTCTGTCACCAAGCGAACCGCCTGCTTCCTCCCCTCCTCGTCTCCCGACTCCTCCGACTCGATGCGCTTATCAACTGCACAAGACAGAGAGGCACAGTCAGGCTTTTCCCAGCAGCGGGGCACAGGGCAGGAGCAGCAAGCAGATAAAATAACCAGGATTCACATAAACGACTACGCAGTTAGTAGAAATCCTAAGTTAACTAAATGAAAGGTTTAGTCTTAAATAAAAGGCCTCTTACCCCTTGTTTCTACTTTGATTTTGGATGCACTTTTTCCTCCCATCACATCTTCCTAAAACCAACAATCTGGGAAGAAGACTGGAGGAAAAAGGAAATTTCTTAGATCAATGAAGTGCAATTCCAAAGATTACGGAGATGGAATTAGAACTGTTACATTTTAAGAGCTCTTATAAAAAAAAAAAAATCAGTATCATGTACAATAGTACCAATGACACGAAAAAGTGAAGGCATCAATAAAAAAAATCCTCGCAACTAAAAGTAAGCGTCTCCCCAGACAACCTGCCAGATCCCTTCACGTTTACCGAGCCACAGCTCCAGTGGCCGCCCTGTGCCTGAACCAGAAGCTCCTCGCTGGACCCCCTCAATATTCGCCTTCCTTTCAGCAAGGGACTACGGAAAACCAGTGCCATCCAGCTTTCTGTCTTGTTATCTTTATTTTTTACCTCACGGCCATCTCCACAACCCCGCTCCTCGTCCCTCAGGCACACGGAGCCCGCGGGCATCACGCCATGCGGTAACACACACCGGCCCCCTCACAGGGCCTGGCCCCCTGGGCAGTGGCCCTCAGGCTGGACACACGGGGGCTGCACGACCGCGAAGGGCCCACAAGCCCCCCCCGGTGCGCAGCTGGCAGCCGCACCGCCCGAAGACAGCGCTCGAGCAGCCGGCCGCGCCACCCCGACCCCCGCAGCCTCCGCGGCAGCCCCAGCAGGCTCTCACCCTCCATCATCTCCTGCGGCCCCGCTCCACTCTCCGCCGCCATATCGCTCCTCCTCCCACCGCCCCTTCCGGAAACTGCCTCCGCCGCCGCCGCAGCCAATCAGAGCCCGGCGCTGCCGCCAAGCTCCAGCCAATCGCCCGCAGGTGGCGCGCCCAGGAGGCGGAGCGCCTCCCCGCCCGCTGCTTGCGCGCATGCGCTCCGGCTGCGGCCCGCGGCTTCCTGGGAGTTGTAGTTCTCTGCAGGAGGGGTGGGAGGCGGCTGGGACCCGCTCCCCCTCCGCCGGCTCCTCGAACCGGACGGGTTACTCTCTGCTTTCGGCCTCATCCTTTCGCCTACAAACCCCTGGAAGGAATAGCTATCGCCCTGCGGAACGGCCTTCTACCTGCAGCCTTCCTTCCCCGGAGCAGGTGAGCCGCGCTGCCTCGCGGAGCGCGGGGCACGGCGTGTGGCGGCGGCGGGGAAGGGGCGGCCGGCGGGAGTAACAGCACCGGGGCCCTCGAGCCGTTCGCCTCCTCCCGCGCTGGTGCCCCATTTGCTGCTCTCCGTGCCGCTCTCACAGCGCCTCTGCTCATTGGGTGCCGTGGCTGCTGAGCCCCGCCTGCCTTTCCCTCACGCCCTCGGGCTGTGGCGGGGCTGCCCTGAGGGGCCGCGGCCGTGCCTGTGACCGGCCCGGCCCGTCTTGTCTTGTCTTGTCCTGTCCTGGTGGGGACCGCTGGCCGCGGGGGTCCGGACGGCACCCTGGGTGGAAGGGAGGCTGATTGAAAACTGTCCAACTTACCCAAAACTTTTGCTTTCAAAACCAGCAGAACGGGGGAGAGGGTGCTGGCTCAGCAGTTCTGGCAGAAAGAAATGTGGTGGCGGTCACACGTATCCTGCAGAATGGTCTGAGCTGGAAAGGACCCAGAAGGATCATTGATCAGCTTTTCAGTGAATAATCCGTAGGGGGATGGAACCCTCGGCTGGGCAGGATGCTAAGTTAGCAGTCACCTCTGGCTGATAACCACACAGACCAAACTTAGAGCAGGAGGCTCAAGAATGAGCGTTTTGCTGTCACTTGGGTTGGAAGCTATCGTCAGCAGTCCCTGCTGTGCCCCTGACTCTGTGTCCTTTGATTCTGTTGCAGATGGTGGCTCCCTAGGCGTGGCGTGGCCACCAGAGTGTGATCATGGCAGCTGAGGCTTGTAGCCCCTCTGAAGGGGCCCTTCTGTCTTCATCAGCAGGCTTAGTCCTTACTCACTTGAATGACTCTGACGCGCCAAGTAGATCCTTCTCCTGGGGCAACAAAAGCAGGAAAAGTCGTGTCTCTGGGCTCTGCCAGCTTGGAGCATCACTGCCTGGTGAGAACAGTGTTGTAAGACTGAGTTCTCATGAAGCTTTCAATCTTCCTCAAATGTAGAGGTAGCAGCAATAAGTATCTGCCAGGATGCACTGGTTCAGTCAGCACCTGAGCCATGGATTACTGCAGGCTGGGAGAGCTCCTAGGGAAAACATTACTGGGCAGGTGCTCACAGCACCTTTGGAAATTGTTGTACAGCCACTTGGCACTTTGCATTGGTGTGGACACAAGTATTTCAATGTCACATACTGTGAACAGTTAATTAAGTGGCTTCCAACTAAAGCAGTTTTTAATCAGGGCTTCAGCACTTATTGCAATTGTCTAATGACCTCTTCATTTTTGATTTGAGAGATTTCAAACATCTTAAAAACTGCTAAGCAAAAAATAAAAGTTAAATAATCTGGTTAAAACTTATGAGTGTGGGCAAGCTGTATGAATTAAGTTTATATGTTCTAGATTCAAAAAGATAAACTTATTAGAACAGTTTCTGTTTTCTTTAGTTTCACTGATTTTATTTTCTTGTAGTTTCTTTAAAAATCTAGAAGCATGTATTTTGGGATTACATGACAGTTGCTTCAGATGACAGCTTTTTTTTTTCTTTTATTCATCCCTCTGATACTCCTGTAGTAGACTGTTACAGCAACATTGCTGACCTTTATCTTTTCACAGGGGAGAAGTGGAGCTCTTGCTGTTTGTCTTCTCTGACAGCTCATAACATTTGTTCCAGCAAAATTGGTAACTCATGGGCTCAGTGGGATCCTGCCTCTCTCTCTGCTTCCATTGGAAGTTCTGCTTCTTGCTCCTTTTTACACAGCCCAGCTGTGGAGGAGTCCAGCCAGCACCTCCCAGCTGCTGCACGCAACCCAAACCAAGCCATCTTCACCGTGGATGCCAGCACAACAGAGGTATTTGCAGCAGAACCTGCAGCACTGAGCTCCCCATAGCTGGTACAGGCTGTGTGATAGCAGCCCAAAATTACTGTTTTTCTCTTGTGTGTCTGCGGGTAATCAGAGTGACATGAATTCAGTTCTTCTAAAAGACTGATGAGCTTATTTCCATTGCAGGTTGTAGTTAGCAAAATACATAAAATACTAGCAGAAGCAAGGATGTATTGAGTCTTTTTTTCAAGCAGGCTGGTGAGGTTGTGGGCTCCCCATTCCTGGAAATGTTCCAGGCCAGGTTGGATAAGGCTTGGAGCAATTTGGGCTAGTGGAATGTGTCCCTTCCCATAAGAGGGGTTGGAAGTGGATGGTGTTTAAGGTCCTGTCCAACCCAAAGCATTCTGTGATTCAATGGTTCTATAAGAATGCAGCTGTGAAGTGACAAGAGGGAAGAAAGGAAGAGCAGAATGTGCTTCAAGCCTCCTCTCTGTAAAGTACCAACCCTGAAATATACTTGGGGTGGCAAAAATTTATCTGTGAACATTTCATTTACATTGGGAGGGAAAGAATTTCTCTGTTCCTGTCCTGAGAGGAATCTAAAATTGGGTCCTGAAACTTTGAAGAGCTGAGCCATTTTTTAGGTTGAACTGACAGTTTGGGTTTGCCCATTTTAAGACACTGAGTCCTACACAGATCCAGTGTGCCAGTGACTGTTGTGATCAGTGCACACCTTTGAGTTTGGATGCAATTTTGTGGCTTGTTTGCAAATACAACTTTGTAGTTTTGCCTCCACAGATGTCATTGTTTACAGTTTAAAGAAAGCAGGCAACCTAAAAGGAAAGAAACATCTCAAAACCTCTTAACGAAAAAAGATGTGTGGGCAAGGGATGTCCTAGAATAAGAATCTATAATGAACTCAGAATTGTAAAGAACCATTTTATTTCCACCAATAGAAAGGGATATTGTAAGACAATAAAGCAACAGCGTGAGGGGATGATGAGCTCTTAAAAAAACTGACAGCTTTTATTCTTTGTTTAGGTTTGGGTTTTTTCTGTTCTTTTCTAGATCCTAGTGGCCAATGACCGAGCTTGCAAGTTGCTTGGGTGCAGTAGTCAGGAACTCATTGGTCAAAAGCTGTCCCACTTGATATCCAGATCTGGTCAAGAGGCATGGGAAGCAGTGGGTGAGGAGTACCTAGAAACTTCTGCATGTTCATCGATGGTTTCAGGAACTGTGGTATGTGAAATGTTCAAGGAAATATTCTCCACCACATAAAGTGGTTTTGTAGGTTTTGGTTTGGGAATTTTTTTTTTTTTTCATTTTCTGTATAATTTCCTGGTGTATTTAACTCCTTGGCCATTTGGCAGTTATGTCATTTGCAGGACTGTTTGTTTTAAAAGTTTGTAGACATGAGAATTCAAAGGGGTAAAGATGATTTAAGGGGACACCCATGAGAACTTTTCAGCTGTCAACACATGGAGTCACTGTGACTTGACCAAATAAAAACTTGAAAGACATTTAGAAAAAAAAAAATTCAACATGGAAAAAGCCTATTGTGGAAAATTTTCCAACTGTCTGGTCCTTAAAAATATATTTTAAATTATCTTAATTTGGATTGTGCATATTATAAAGGTTGAAAGCATTGGAATACTGTGAAATGTCTGTGCCAAAACACCGCAGTTAATGCAGAAGAGTGGAGTTAATATTTTGGCTAAAATGGGGTTATTTATAAGAGAACTACATATTGTTTCCTTTTGCTGCTGTTGTGAGTTGTCTCTAGAGAATCCTTGGACAATGAGCTCGTATTTCTGGTGTGTTATTTTTGAACTGAAAGTTCAGTATCTCAGAATCCTCAGTTGGATATGGATCGAAGTTTGATTCAGTGAAACACAAGATTAAAATTAAATGTCTGACAGAGACACTTACTCTAAGTTGTTCCAAATATTTTATAGGAGTCTCTGTGTAAGTCATGAACCCATTCTGTCAAGATCATATAAAAATCATAAAAGGCTTGGGATGAGCCTTGCAGGCTATAAGATAAGTAAACATTTTCTGATCTGAGAAGAATCTCCTCCCATAAGAAATTAAGCTGCTGTTTTTGCAGCTAAAAGTAAGGACTATGTTACTAATGGGAAGTGTTCATTAGCACCATGGGACATCCCTTAAATAAGACATATCTGAGAGGCACTTCACTCTGAATACAAGGTGTTTGGTACATTAATTAATCTGAAGTCTTTATGCTTTTAGACTTCCTGAGGCGGGGAGAGATGATACGAAAGTAACCATATTTTGTGTATTATTTTCAGACATTTTAATCTCTGTATTAAAACTGTTTGTTCCCATAAAATACTAGTAAGTAGTCAAGAAATGGTGTTTTTCTAATAATGATAGCCAGGTATCTTACTCCTGTTTGAAATTTGTTCTAAGTAACCAGCCTTAGTAAGTCATGTCTCCATTTCTGCATCTGGTGGAAGGTGGATGTTATTGGCCACCTCAATGAGAAGATCCCTGTCTCAGTCTGGTTGAGGCAAATAAAGAGCAAGGACACCCAGCGTTGTGTGGTTGTGCTGGAACCAGTGGAAAGACTTTCAGCTTGTGTCTCCTTCACTGTCGATGTAAGTGTTCTCCTAACAATCAAAGGAAATTGCAATTTTTGAGGGTTTGTGTGTGAGTGGAAGGTGTTTGAAAGGCAGCAGGCAAAGGTTGTGAGCATGGAGTGTCCATGGCAGGGCTGTGCATGCAGGACCTGTGCATGGATCTCTGGTGTGGCTCACCTTGACACCCCACACAAAAATACACACTCTCTCTTATCCTTGAACAGTGTCAGTTTGCCAGGGGGCTGATACTTTGGGGTATGGATGCTCTTGTGAAGGATCTGGCTGAGGAACAGTTCTGAGGGGAGTGCTGGACCCCTCTCTCTCACCTGGGCAAAGGGAATTTTGTTTACTGAGAGAGTTGTGTCCACCAAAGGACTGCAGAATGAAATTTCCTGCTATTGCTTAGGTAACTGCAGAAACCACTGTCAAAGCATTGAATGGACTGTGGCTAAAATGTTCCAGTTTTAACAATCCTGTAAATTTTCCTCCCCAGGGAAAAATTACATCATGTGATCTCCTTTATGCTCATCTCCATGGCTACCCCACATTGGAAGCAGTAGTTGGACTCCACATAAAGGACCTGATCCCTTCTGTGCAGATCCCTCCTCTAGGCAAAAAACTCCCAAAGGTATATATGAGCACCAACCTCATTCTTCCACAGCCTTCCCATTTGGAGTGCATGCTGCTTTCCCTCCTTTCACAGCAGAACAAAACCTTTTCAGAGAGCAACCTGATTCCCTTGGAAAAGGGTGGGCTGCCTTTTTGTGGAGCTGCTGTCTGAAGAGTTCCTAACTAGGGATGTCTTATGTTCCAACCTCTCACTGGAGTCTGTCCTGGTGAAAAACAGTTTTCTCCAGTCCTAGCTTTGTAAGACACTCTGTGCTCTCGCTGTAAGCTCTTTAAGATTCTTTTGAATTCTTTAGCCCATTTCAATCACCTCTGTCTGAGGAGTGAAAGAATACCCAGGTCTTGCAAATGCCATGAAAATGGGCAGATAGGGAGTTGAAGGAGGTCTTCTTATGAATGCCTAATTTGTTGAAAAGCTGCATCAAGCTGGTCTTCAGGATATTTATTTAGTAGTTCAACACTGGATTCCAAATCCTTAGAAAAACAGATGTTCATTTTGATATTCACAAGATTGGTTCCTTTTCTTTTCTTGCTCCTTTTTCCTGAGAACTCCTGTGTAATTTCATATCAACAGTGCAATAAACCCAAAACATTGGGTTAGAGGTTTTCTGTTTGAGTTTTGTTTGGTTGTTTTGGTTTTTTTTTTTTGCTTTAATTTAGAACCTCAGGATCCAGCGAGCTGCAGGCCGATCCAGGGAGGGCACCATGTTTCCTCTCAGTGTAAAGCTGGAAGTCACGCATCATGAGGAGGAGCAAGCAGCAGTGCAGAAAGATGAGATTCCACAGACAGAAGGCTCTCTCCCAGGCTATCAGTACTCTGCTACAGTTGTGGTTTTCTCCACCATCAGTGGCCTTATCACTGTCCAGTCAGATGGAATCATCTGTGGCATCACAGATAGTTTTGCTTTAATGCTCTTTGGCTATGAGAAGAAAGATCTGTTGGGAAAGGTGAGATAAGTTGATATCCCCCCAGAAGACTGATACATGTGGCAGCCTATCCACTGGCATTGTGAGGCTGTTTTACACTCCTTGCCATCACAAAACCCCTGTGTTCCACATGTTTGGTGAGTGAGGTGTGGGATGACATGCAAATTCCCATGCTGGAATTGCTGACACTTGCAGTGCTGAGGAGCTGCCATGGATTCAAGTAGCCAAAGCAAGCTGCACAGCTCTATGTTCTCCACTGATCATGTGGATCACTTTTGCCTGGCTGTCCACGAGAATCAGGTTCACAGACATGGATTGTCAGCATTTGTCACCCTCCTGTGAAAGTTGGCATAGCTTTGTAAGGTTTTATTCTTTATTTTAGAACATTACATTCCTGATCCCTGGTTTCTATAACAACATGGAAAGAAGCAGTGCCTGTTCTTTGCCTTTACCTCCTCTGGATGATTCCTCAGGGACAGGAGGTGAGTGCCTTTTTGAAGGTGTCAGTGCCTGCCATAGAGCTGGCTCTGGCTGCTGTAGCCAAGAGAAAACCAGCAGAGACAAGAGGTTCACCCAAAACATGAGAACATTCTTCATAGAAGCAATGTCCCTAAATCAGGTTTCCACTAGAACCTCAGGTAAAGAGAATTGTCCACCTAAGATTGAGTTTCTCTTTTTGTTACCAAGAAGATAAAACTGTGTATCCAATTTGGAAATTACAGTGAGAATAGAGAATGCCTTGTGCTTAACAAGCACTTCCTTCCCTCCCCTGCTAGGACCCTGTGGTATTTTAAAATGTGTAAAATATAGCTTTGGTGACTGTACTGCAGCAGAGCTGTAGCTACTTAGGATTAATATTTTAAGGGAAAAATCTAATATTCTGATTTGGTTTGTGCTGCTGGCTAATATTCAATGTTATGGTTGCTGTATTTCAATGGGGAGGCATCACATATTGCTCAGATGCGGATTGCATCAGAATGTATAAAAAATTTACTTCTCTGAACACAGCACAAATAAGCAGAAGCAAAGAAGCCTCGTGTTTGCATATCTATCTTTTCTGGCTAGCTCTGCCCAACACAGAGAGCACCAGCAAGTTCATGCTTTCATCCATATCACATTTTAGGCTGGTTTTGTCTCCTTTTTTTTCCCTCCCATTTTTTTTTTTCTCTTTGCTTAGAAATGCACATGTGTGCTGAAACCAATGCACCCCACTGGAACAAAGAAGTGTTAGTAGACAGTGTACAATTTCTTAGGTAATTCTTTGATAAAATGATGCCTAAACTAGGAGTAGTTCAGTTCTTCAGTGAGGAAGCATTGTTGGCACTCAGCAATTACTAATTAAAGAATCTAAGTTCTAGATTCAAATCTAGATTTGTTCACTCATTACCTTCTTCTGCAGCAATAATACTTGGTTTACTTCACCTTCCAATCTCATGTTTCTCTTCTGATGTCACTGGAGAAGGAAAGAACTTCATCTCCTCTTCTTTCAAACATGTTTAGACTCTTTTTATCTTCCAGCTTCAGTGAGTTACACAAATCCAGTCCAAACCTTTTCATTTTATGTTGGAATGGGCTGTATATGTGTGGTTTGAGACTTTTTTTTTAATGCTACTGCTCTATGATATTTTTTATTTCAGTCTCTCTACCTTACTGGCAATTTTTTAGGCCTCTGAACTTCAATTCAGGTAGCTAATACATGATACCAATATCTGCCCAAGAGCTGTGCTAGAAAAGCAAATTTGGCAGCCCTAAAACATGTAGATTCCTGCATGTGGTGATTTCTCAAAGCTGAGTGGAATGTTTGTATTTTGACCATTTTGCCTCAGTCAAGCCTTTTATACTCAGTTCCTTAGGGAAAAGACAGACCAAGGCAGTTCCAAGTTTATTTTTAAACTGTAGCCTCTGAAGCCTAAACAGAAAAGTTTAAATTGGTGTGGTTTTGTTTCCTGTTTGGTACAGAGAGCAGCTTCTTGGCTGCATCTTTAGCACACCTTCTGTCAAGAGATGAAGAACAGAAATTGGAGCAACAACACAAAGATGACAAATCAATACACGATGAGAATAAACAAAAGAATGGGACCAGTTTCTTTTCTCCTCCCTCACCTCCTGAAGCAGCATCCACCCCCACTAATAGGTGAGCATTTCATAGACTGCATATTCACTTGGGGAAATGAAAAGCTGTGATGGCAATCACCAGCTAAAGCTAATTTTTTCACCTGTTTGATGTCTGTGGGAAGGTGTAGCGAGGGCCTGCCATGCTTTGCTGTCTTTAGAATCTGAGTGCTGTTTGCAAGACAGGCTGAGCTGTCCCTGCTTTAGATTTTTATTTATATCTGCACAACCCACCATTGTAAAGTTACAGAAATTCCAGCTCTAAAGGGGACCAAATGTTTCATCCAGACTACAGAAGGTAATTAGGCTCTATCTTCACTAATCATAAATAGTGGATGTTTATCTCCTTCCAGCTGAAGTCAGGTTACCTGGAGGCAATTCTGAATGTTACTCCTTCTGGAGCTTGGCATAACTGTCAGGTCATCCATTAAAACAGGGCACTGTGTTACTGAAGTCCAGCCTTTTTTCTTGTGCATTTCCAGGTCTTTTTCCTGTTACAAGGTTAGAAATGCTGTAGAAGTACATATCTGATGCTCATGACCTACCTTAAGTAAAATTTTAAGCCTTCCACATTAACAATTCTAGCCTCCAGTAAGTATTTACTATCCATTTTCAGGTACAGACTATTACAGCACATCTCTTGCTGCTTTTTAAAGCAGCTGATAGTGTCATTTTTTGTGCTCTCCTGGTTTACATCTCTAATTCCTTACTTGTAAGTGAGGATTGTAAGCGCTCTGCTTCATTGTTTTTCTACATTGCATTTTTACTAACGGAAATGTTTGCAAAATACCTTGTGCCATGGGCTTCAGTAAACCCTGATGGATGGAGACATCCATCTCCTGTTGGACAGACAAGGGAACTTCTGTTTTCAGGACTGCAAGCATCCTGCTGATATGCTAAAGCCTGAGCAGCACCAGGCTGACTTACAAGAGAATCTTGAGCATGGTGCTATTAATACCATCAAGGTTCTTTCGTTAATAATGGATGATCAAAACATTTATATTAGTTGTTCTTAATGCCAAACTCACTGTTGCAGAGATGTTTGTATAACCTTGTGTAAGATATATTAAGAAATTGTCCCAAATGATATCCCTAGAGCCTTGTTAGAATATTTTAGGCAAAACCCTCCCAGCCCTGGCCCCAGCTGGTTGGGAAGTGGGCCATCACAACCAGATGTTTTCTGCACAAAAAGGTGAACAAGTCATTCAGACTCTTTGATGTGGGCCTAGAAGGGCGGACCCCTTTTTTGGGTGAACTTGGAGACCTCAGCTACAAGTGGATGCACTGCATGGGATTTTCCCAATTGCTGGGAAGGGTTCTCCAGGTCCTCACTGAAAAAAGGCTCTCCCCAGCAATTGCAGATACTGGATGATGGTAAAATCTCTAGGCAATTGGTGATGGATCTTTCTCAATCACTATTCTTTCTCTTACAGTAATAATTGCATAATGAGGTGCATAACTTTGCTAATTTTTGCTTGTTGATAAAGCTGAGCTGAGTTTATTTTATCAAATGTTTCCTTTTGCTTTTGTGTTGCCTCTATGTTAATGGTAAAATAAGACCATTCTTTCCATTGCCCCCATCAATTGGCAAAACACTTGCCATGTGTATTAGGGTTGCTTTTTTGGTGATGGTAAAGGGTTTATGATCTATATTTAGAAATTAAGCTGGAGAAGGAAATTATCCATAGGGAAAACTTGCAGAAGTACCTGCTCTTCTTTGGTAAATTTGTCAGGATTTTGGATGCCTGTGCAAACAACTTTCTGCCTTTTGCTTTTAAACTTGAAATAAAACTACTGGTCCAGGTTTTAAATGGTGACTATATTTAAATGGGTATTATACAGTAGGACAGTTTTCTTATTTTGTAATCATGATGTTGCTGATCACTTTGAGTCTTTGCACTGAGGACAGCCTTGCTCTCATCCCACCAGAGAACCTTATCCCAAAAGCTGGCTTGACACAATCAGAGCAGTGGCACAGTACAGAACAGTGGAAACTTGAGGATCAAATAATTCTAAAAAATGCACTCTGCAAGGCTCCTTCTCACATCACCTGAATCAGAACAGTGGGATTTAGGTCAGAACTTGGAGATTCCAGAGAGCAGCAGTCACAGTGCAGTATCTCCTGCAGTAACTGTTGCCTGTTTGTTCCAGACTAGAAGACAATCCAAGTGCATCATCCTGTGACCCACTGAAGCTGTCTGCTGGAGTTACTTGTAACTCACCTGGAACACCCACAGTGGATGAGCCCTGGCCTGGGGCAGCGCTGAACTGCAGACAAGACTTGAAAAGCCACATGGTTCCAGGGCAGGTGTCGAAAACAAACTCCATGTGTGATGCAAAACATTCCAACCTCGAGCATATTGTTGTTGACAACTGCCTGCCAAATGATCCTTCCTTCTTTGCAAGTGAAAGAAATACTGTCTGTGATGTTTGCTCAGGAAATAAAACAGGCTGCAGTGCTTCTGCACCAGGAGCTGCCACGACCTCTAAAGACGTGAAAGAATCTGAACTGAACTGTATTTGTTCTGGTCTTGAGGTACTGGGGCTGAATACTGGTGTCAAGGGGAACTCAGACAATTCTTTAGCTCTTGTAGGAGGATGTTGCTCTGATGCAGTGGACTCCAATATGTTAATTGAGACAAAAAATGCCTTTTCCACTCATCAAAAAAAGCAGCTGCTGAGTGGTGTTGCCACAGAAGCTGATTCTGGATGGCTGGCCTCCAGAAGGCATTTACAAAACTCTGAGCAATCCTCCAAAGCATTTCCTGAGAAACCTGAAACCTTTGCAGAAACTGTGGGGGACAACTCCAGTAGAAATCCCCTGAAAAGCAAAAGTAGGCTTGAAGAACACTGTCAGTTCCTGGGGCAGCAAAATAAGGAGATCAAAGTAACATCAACCCCAGTGAAGCAAGAAGGCAGGCCAAATCCAGCAGCTCCTTTGACCTGGCAGATTCTGGAAGGCAGCTACATTGGGAATTGCTGTCACAGAGATGGTTCACAATTCAGTAAGTGAAACATTGTCCCCTTCCCAAACTCTTATTGGGACGCTCCTTTTCACCCACAGTTTTGCAGAGTGCAGATAGTTCTGGTTAGAAGCTCACAGTGGAGAGGAAGGAAGAAGCAGCTAGAAGAAAAAAGTGGTATTTAAGTCTACCCAGAGAGTATTAGAAAAGGAGATGGTGTAAAATACAAAGTTGGTAAGAAATTAATCCCCATTGAAAAGTCAGACATACTCTCAAAACACAAAGAGTGTGAACCTGATAACATTTTTGTGAACAGAAAATACAAACTCCACTGTAAAACTGCAAATTGCATTAAAATTGTATAATGGAATTTGTTTCATTCACTCCTTCAGCTGCATTCAGTGGCTTGTTGAATAAAATCCCCATTTTTATGTAATCTAGAATAACAGTGTGAAATGAGTAATCACAATTGGACCCTGACAAGTCTGCAGGAGGTGGGAACTCTGGAGGTAGCTGATAGATTCTTCTAAAATAGCTGTGCTGGTGTCGGCCCCTCTGATGAACCCTTACTGAGCAGGTGCTCCCCTAATTCTGAACTTTTTGTCAAGAGCTCAGAATTTTGTCCTAAAGCATCTTGTTCAACACTAGAGTTACATTCTACCATTTTAATTTCCTCACTTGTTTCTACAGGCATACTGTTCGAGGTGAAATGTGCAGAACTGCAGGATCCCACTGTACTTTTCTGTGTCTGGGTGGTGAAAGACATTTCACAGAGCCAAAAGGAAGCTGTGGCAAAGACTCAGCATTTGCTTGCCAGCCTGGCAAACTCTTCCCAGTCTGTTGCTGATCTTTCTACTAAAAGTCTTGGAGAAGTAAGAAATCCTATCTTTGAATATTGAGCATTTCTCTCCTTGTTTGACTGTTAAGCTGAAGCTAGTCAAGAAGTTTTTTATATTAATGACATGAGTTTGGGTTGATGTTACTGTTTCTTTTCTTCCTATTTTTTTATATATTAAAAAAAATCTCAAATGCTATTTGTAACACTTCTGGTGTGGGGCTTCCTGTAGTTACCCTTCCAGTCTGAACAACAGAGTTCCAAACTGCAGGATACTCAAGGAGTACAGTTCTCACTATCAGAACCAAAGGTTCCTCCTTGGCAGAGTTTGTTCTTTTCAGTATTTATTAACTTTATAAATGTGATTCTGTGGCTGCTCATTTTTTGCTGCTATTGTAACCTCTATATCTCTACTTAGGCCATCAGATCAGCTTCACTTTTTAACAATTCCCTAAGAGCTGAAGATCTTGAAGGATTAAGAGCATGTGAGGGAGAATATGCAAAAAATTACAGCACTCTCAATCTTATTGGCAAAGGCTCTTTTGGCTTTGTCTGGACTGCCAGGAGCAAGAAAGATCACCAGGAGGTGAAGTATTTCTTGTAGCTCTATTGCAATGATAATTTGGGATGAAAACTGAAAGGTTAGAACATTTATATTCTGTTAACATTACACTCTCAAAAGCTTCTCTTTGGTAGTTTGGCGGCTTTGCTTTGTTTAAACAGAAATCTGTAATGGAAACAGGATGGCAAAACATTTGCATTGATGTTGTGTATAAATGTTACCTGAGACAACAGGTGCAGAATGAGTTAATGAACTAATGAATGCAACTAATTGAACCTGTTGAAAGAAGTAGACATTAATCTTAACAGAATTATAGGTTTTAGCTTTCTGTTACTAAAGAGAATGGCAAATCTCAAAATCTTTATTGAATGAGGAGTAGATGTGCTGAGATTGTGTTGCCTTCTCTTTTTCAGAAGTATTTTGGGTGCTGAGAGGGCAAGTTCTGGTGTTTCTCTTGCATGGATGTTAAGTGCTTGTTTCCCTCCACAGCACCCATGTGCTGTAACTGCTTGATTAGAGAGCTGGCTTATCAAAGCCTTTGGAATTCAGAGCAGCAATAAATATATTCCATTTACGTGTATAATTTGGCTTCTAGGACTAAATTAATTTAAACTTATTTAAATGTTCTCTAAGCTGTTCACATTGTGTTACTTCCATGCCTCTAGTAATATGAGGCGCTAACAGATCTCCTGGAAATTAACTTAGCTGACACTCAGAGCCATGCTTTGGCAGGCGATGCTGAATGCTGTTGTCTGTGTAGGTGATTGTAAAGTTCATCTGGAAGGAGAGGGTGCTGGAGGACTGTTGGGTGGACGATCCTGACCTAGGGAGGGTCACTCAAGAAATTGCAATCCTGCAGAAGCTGCAGCACCCCAGTATCATTAAGGTACAGTGGCTCAGAACTGATGCACTTTGCACTGCATCATGTGGTTTGTTTGCATGCTGGTGTTCCTCTGCAGGAGTGAAGTGTCCTGGACTGAATCTGTCTTAATAGTAACCTGCTTATCCTGATTTGTTTTGGAGGGCGTGTCACAGCAGACTGTTGCTTGCTTCCACACTTTTACCCTAAACTGATCTGAAGATGTGATTCTTAACAGAAAAAAAGCAATTTCAAGAGAAGATGGATATCTTGGAAGGAAGATGTCACACCTGACCATGTACTAGTTCAGTAAAAAATCTGGACACATCTTGTTTCATACTCTTTGTTTTGAGGTTGTTTTGGTTTTGGAGTTGTTGGGTTTTTTTTGCTTCAGAAAGAGAATTCCTCTTGGATTTAATTCTGCTCCTAGTTTTAATTCTGTACTCTTTCCAAGAAACATTTGTGCTCAGTGAAATGAGACTTTAAAGATTATAATATACACCAATTAAATTTCCGAGAGGACAGCAGTGCTTGTTTAGAAAAGGCACTTTTTGAGGATGAAGCAAGCACATATTTCAACCAATCTTTTATTTATAGGTGCTGGATGTGTTTGAAAATGAATGCTTCTTCCAGCTGGTGATGGAGAAGCATGGATCTGGTCTGGACCTCTTTACATTCATTGATAATCAGCCCAACTTGGATGAGCCATTAGCAAGTTACATATTCAGACAGGTGAGAGGAGAATTGCTACATGCAGGTGAGAATTGGTTGATGTAAGAACCAGAACTCTGTTTCACTTATTACTGGCTAATCAGCTGCCAGAATGGAGTCTGCTCAATACTTGCAGAACCTTTCCTCACCATTCTGTAGGGATGATTGAAATGCTGCCTGTAGAAACCTTAAGGTTTATTTAGAAACGACAGAGAAGCCTTTCCAGGACCTTACTGCCTGTGAGGGTTTCCCCTGGAGCCATGGCCCCTCAGCTGTTAGCACACACACCCTGTCACCCAGACACCTTTCATGCTGCAGTCACATTTCCTCTGAGGGATGAGGAAAACCCGCAGAGGCTGCCCCAAGCCTACAAAAAGCCAGGTTTTCACTTACTTCAGTGCTTACTTTAGATTGGTTACAGGAGTAAAGGGCTCTGCTCTTTAAATCAAGAATTTACCTTGGGTTTTAACGGTGGAATAATGCAAAGTAACTCAGGGTAGTTTCCCATGAGTCAGGAGCTTGCCTGAGGGCTGAACTGTCCTTTGTTTAGTGAGTTCGCCACGGCAGCAGTCCCCAGGTAATTTCCCCTTGTGAGTTTTGGAGTAAATTCCTTGCTCTAGGGTATGCAGGAATTGCTGTGTGTGTGGAAAACACTCCACACACCCTTGCTGTGCTCACCCTGCCTTCACCTGGGGTGCTGATGGAAGATGGAAGCCAAAGGTGCCCCTTTAGCCTAGTGATGGATCAGCCTTTCCCTTAACCCAGCCCGGGGTTTGTGAGGCTGAATGGTTCCCTCAGATCTGCACTGCATTTCTCTGCAGAGGCAGATTTGCATTATAAATAGAAACTTTTCTCCCTCAGCCATCTGCTTTTCTTGTTAAAAACATTGTAGGAGTCAGGATGGTCTCCAAGGTGATATCATTCTCATATTATCCTTAATTATGGCATTAAAGCCTGAGTCGTGCAGGAAAAAGAATGGAGTTTAGGAGTGACTATGTTATTTATACCAAATTGGGCTTTTTAATGCTTTGTCATCCTGCAGCATGGAAGGCATGCAGTAATATCCTTCTGGAGAAACCAGAGGACCCTCCAAATGAAGCTGGGATAAAAATAAAAACAGAGTAACTTGCAGGATGCTCCTATGCTCACAATCACATCCTGACTGCAGCATCCCCTCCTCCTGCACATCTGTGAGATGAAAGCAGCAAAGGCTCTTTAAAGTGTCTCTTCCAAGAGCACTGCAGCAATGATGACAGGCAGGCCTGAGGCCATTTCCAGTTGCCATAATTAGCATGTATATCTTGTTTAGGTGGTGTCACAACAAGCCAAAATGTGACTCTCAGAAAGCTGTGATGCCGCATCAATTATTCAGGGACTCTGTGTAGTAACACCTAGTTCTTTCTGTCTCTTCCAGCTTGTGTCAGCTGTTGGGTATCTCCACTGTAGGAACATCCTTCACAGAGATATCAAGGATGAAAATATTGTCATTGCTGAAGATTTCACAATTAAATTAGTGGACTTTGGTTCAGCTGCCTACCTGGAACCTGGGAAATTATTTTATACCTTCTGTGGGACAATTGAATACTGCTCACCAGAAGTGCTGTCTGGCAAACCGTATGTCACCCTCTGAAAAGTCATTTTTCACACCAAAAAAACCTCCATGTGGGCAGGGCTGGATCAGAGAAGCTGAGTTGCTGTGCCATTGGAACGCTGCAGTGAGATTTAAGGCACTGCAGTGGCAGAAATCACTGTGAAGGTTTGAGTGCATACAAAGTAGGGCAGTCTAGTGACAGAAATCAAGTTGCAAAAGCTTGAAAGTTATTTCTCAGTCTTTTGTCAGGGTTTCTGTAGCAAAAGCTGCTCTTTGAGAGAGGTGGAGTAGGCAGGTATTGCTGTTGATAGCACCTTCTTGCATGTCTGTGCTTTGTATCCTCCCACTCTCATCCTCTCTGTTCTCTTCTCTGCAGACTTCCCCCATTTGAATTTTTGCAGTTTGATCCTTGTTCATCTCCCCACTGATTTTTTTACTCCTCGGGACTCAAGGATTCTTCCCTTACCTCTTCTCCTGCTGCTGTTTTGGATGTGCTACCTAAATCTTGGCTCTCTTCTTTCCCTCTCCAAGTGCTGCTCCTGGCAGCTGGTGCTCTCTCAGCTGCTCCACAAGGAAGCCTCTCCATCACAGGGCTGGCACTGCTGTGATTGTTCATGCCTGGATGGATCTTGCTGCTGCTTCACAGCTCTTTCCATGGATCCTTCAGGCAGCTCCTAAAGGAGTGGGGGGAGAAGCAATGCTAGGAGGAGAGGAAATTCCTGCTGGGATGAGATGAAAGGTGAAGCAAGCAGCTCTGCCCTGGGAGTACCACCTCTTACTGTATGAAGGAACTGGCATGTTTTTGCAGATGGAATTGAGATAGTTACTAGTTATTTCCAAATAACTTTTGTTTTGAAAAGGCTGGGAGGATGTGTTTGCTCTTCCAGTTAAATATTTACTTGACAGTTTTGGCTGATGATGAAGGTGAAGAGGTAAGTTCTTGTCACCAGCTCACATATGTGAAGTCTGGGTGCATGTTACACATACTCATCAACAGAAACTGCTTGGCTATTCTGTTCTTGTTTTTATTTCCTGGAGAAGAATAATGCAGACTTCTCAAACACAAGACAACCTTAGAATTCTCACGAAGTTCCTATGTTAAAATAAAAATTGGAAACAATTGTCAACACCCTTTTTCTTTCTTTTCACTTTCTTTAGCACATAGCTATGTGCAATCTGAATTTAGGCAAGCTTATCTCTGCGCAGGTACCACGGCCCTGAGCTGGAGATGTGGTCACTGGGCATCACCCTCTACACCTTGGTGTTTGGAGAGAATCCCTTCTGTGAGCTGGAGGAGGCCTTGGCAGCTGTCCTGAGTCCTCCCCACCCTGTGTCAGAAGGTGAGCTCTTCCCGTTTGCTTTTCAAAAGGGGCAGATCTCTTGGGAAAGGATAAGCAGTGTTTTTTAACCTGACTGAAAAGATGCTGTGTTCTGTGATGGTTGGGGTATTTGTCATTCTTTGAACACAGACCATATTTCATTCCCCACCTGCCTAAAACCCAGTCTGAGCCATCCTCTGCTGTCTGTGCCCAGGTCTCATGGATCTCATGGCCGGGCTCCTGCACCCCGTTGCAGAGCAGCGCACAACTCTTGCCACGCTGGCAGAGCATCCTTGGCTGCGACAACCTGTGAACCTGGCAGATTACACCTGGGAAGAGGTGTTTGCCTCTGCAGTGCCAGCTGGGGCCTCAGCCTAAAGGCTTCTTCATCTAGGCATGGCTTAGAAAAGCCTGAGCTCTGTTAGCAGGGTAGGTCCCATTGGAAAGTTACCTGCTGATACCCACATTTACTCAGTTTGAAACATGTCCTGGGTAGAAACAGTAATAAAGATGTGAAGCAAAGATTTAAATTGTTCGTAACTTGGAAAATATTTTTATTGCCTGGTTCTACTTTTTGTATGTAGTTTATGTATTTTTCTGAAAAGTGAATGAATAAATGAATGATAATGAATGATGGAGTATGTGTGCACAGAGACTCAAAACCAGACATTTAGTTGCATGATTTGAGTGGGAGGGGTGGGTTGGCAGTGTCCTTTTTTCTTAATATCAGAGTCCTGTCTATATTCAGGAAAACAGTCCTCGATTTTGATGAGACAGATATTGGGAAGAAAAAATAGACTCAATAAAGAGAATTTGGTCAAGATGTGGGTGACAGGAACATTTTGGGGTACGGATCAGCTGGGGTCAGGCTGCTTGGGAGGAAGTGCTGGAAAAGGCAGCGGATTAGCCGGCTGTGCAGCTGTGCAGAGATATAAAATGACTCGACTTAATTACTAATTAGTGTTGAATCCAGTTTTGGAGTCTGCTGTCTCCATCCAAACAGGTAACAGCCAGCCCTCACCTGCGTTCTGTAGCCCCGCGCCCCGGCTCTGGCCCCGGCAGGGATGGCTCTGCGGGCACCGGAGCGGGCAAGGCACCGAGCTGTTCGTGCCGAGAGCGATCCAGCCCGGAGAGGATCCTCTCGCTGCCCGGCCGGGATCGCGGCCGCTGCGGGGCGGAGCTCGGCCCGGCAGGGCTGGGGCTGGCCCGGCCCCACCCCGCGGCCGCGGCCATGGCGGGGCTGGCGCTGCTCGGCGCCGGGCGGGCGCTGCTGCCGGGCCGGGCGCTCCCCGCCGCCCCCGGGCCGTGCCCTCGGCGCGGCTGCGGGGCGGCGGCGGCGCTGCGGGCCGTGGGCTTCAGCCAGGAGCAGGCCCGGCGGCTCCTGGCGCTGCAGCCCCGGCTCGGCCCCGCGCCCCGCGAGGCGGCGGCGGCGCAGCTCCTGCTGCTCGGGCTGAGCCCCGAGGCCGCCGTGGCGCTGCTGGAGCGGAGCCCGGCGCTGCTGCGGCTGCCCACGGAGCGACTCCGGGAGCGCGCCGAGGAGCTGCGGCGCCTGGGGCTGGACGGAGGTAGGGCAGGAGCGGGGGTGCGGGGGTGACCGGGGCTGTGCCGCGGACTGCTGCCCGCTGACTGCTGCCCGCAGGCCGGCTGCAGAGGGCGGTGAGCCGCTGTCCCCAGCTCTTCCACGTGCCGCGGAAGAGGCTGGAGGGGGCGGTGCGGCTGCTGCGGGAGCGATGCCTTTTCACGGCGAGGCAGCTGCGGGAGGTGCTGGAGAGCTGCCCCACCGTCCTGCTGGAGGAGCATCGCACCGTCCATCACCAGTTCCAGGTGAGGAGCGGGACCCATCTTCCTGCCAGAACCGGCTACGGGAATAGCGCCGTGCCTTATATCCCCCTCTGTGCCCGCAGTACGCCTACTTCAGAATGGGGGTCCGGCAGAAGGCCATGGTGCAGGCTCGGCTCTTCCAAATGCCCTTTGCCGAGCTCCGGAATCGGCACATCTTCCTGGAGCGCCGGGGGCTCTACGAGACCCCACACAAAGGGCAGACCCAAACTAGCAACCCAAAACTGAAGGACATCCTTCAGCTCCCAGAGAAAGACTTCCTGGCCAGGCTGGCCTACTCTACCCCAGAGGAGTATGAGGTCTTCAAGAAGCTGCTGGCTCGAGAGGAGGAGGAGAAGGAAGAGGAGGAAGAGGAGGATGTGGATGCACTGTACGCAGAGGATGATGATGATGATTTCGAGAGTGATGAAAGTAAAACAGCCCGAGAATGAGGAGGTGAGGCTGAGGTGCCCAGGCCCTCCCCTGCTGCTGCACTCTCTGGGGGCTTTGGGCTCCTACCCCACACCAGCACAAGCCCCATGGATAGGGTATCAATAAATCCCATCTGTCAAGTACAACAACACTCATTCCTCCTCCTTGAACTACTTAAAACAAACAAACAAACAAAAAAAAAACCACACAACAGTTTCCATAAAGTATTTTTATTAAAAAAAAAAAAATCAAACAAAACCCCCTAATTTATTTCCAAGACTAGGTTAAAACCTTCTGGCTGCATTAATACTGAGCCGGCTGTGGGACAGGAGGCTGCTCTGCTGGCTGGCAGTGGGACCAGCCTTCCTGGTGCTGTGGGGACAGGTCCTGTGGAAACAGAACTGTCCCATGGCAGGGCCACCTCCACCTCCCCAGCCCATGGCAGCGCTGATCTCGTGGCTGACAGAGCAGGGGTACAAATTACTTTCAGACCACAGCTCTAAACCCTCCTGTCTGGGTTTCCCCTTGCCCCTGGTAGAGAGGCCTGGCTGCTTCTCCTGCCCTGGGAAGACAGGGCTGCTGTGCTTGGAACAGGACCAGGCAGCCTTGGAGGAAAACAAGGCATGTCTGTCCAGTGGGAGCAAAGCTAGAGGTGGTGCAGGAGGGGAGCAGCACGCTGGTCATGGTTTCACATTGTCCCTGCCCCCTGTCTCTGCAGCTGTGACTCCAGGCTGAGCACTGTTACACTGCTGCCAGGAGGAAGAGGATGGTGGCAGGAGCTCTGAAACTCCTGGGCCTGTCCTGCTCTGGAAGCATCTTCCAAGCTGCTGCTTGAGACACATGGCTGAGCAACAGAGCTCGGTGATGCTCAGCAGGAGGGGAGGGCCTCACCACCAGAACCATCCCAGTGCTGGGGCCACGACTCTCTATACCATAACTGTGATATATCTCTGGTATGTGTTAATTTATAATATACACCGTGTACGTTAATACACAAATCTATGTTTAACTAGTGTTGTCATACAAACTCACAAAAACTAGGAATGTTTCTAAGCTACACTTTTTCTTCCCTTGCCTGCCCTGCTGCAGCGCTGGGTGCTGTTCCTCTCCTCCACATAACCCTGCAGCACTGGTGCCACAGGGAAGGCAAACTCTGGGTGCAGTGCAAGGGGCTTGGCTTCCTCACCAAGCCTCTGCTGTGCCTGCACTGCCGTGGAGGCAGCTACAAGTGCGGTGGTACTGGCATACCTCAGCTGACAGGCTTCACCCTACAGATCACATTTAAAATTCTTTTTAGATGCTCTGTTGGTTTCTGAGCTGGAAATTTGGTTGAAACCAGGGCTTGTTTAGAAAGCAAAGAAAAAAGGCAGGCAGTAGAAGCTGCCTCAGTTTCCCCTGCTAGAGCAGAGGAAACAGGAATGCTCCTCTACTGCCAGTGCTCGCCCCACCACTCGGAGCTGCTCACCATTTCTAACTCATCTACAGAGGCTGCTCCTCTGAGCTTATTTCTGGGGGCCAGATTTCAGGTGATGGCTAAGGCTTTTTGGTCTGCATTAAACTGTTTTATTTGAGGGTTATAGGTAATTTATAACCTTGGATTATGAAAACAGATTGGTGCAGATGCTGTTGGCAAGGAGCTGGGCTGATCCCAGAGTGAAGCAGGGAGCCCATTGCTTGTGCAGAGTGGCTGGAGGTGCTGAGCAGGGCTGGCCCCCTCAAGGGTGCTCAGCTCCTCAGGGGCAGAGAGAGGGCCAGCAAAGGCAGTGCTGGGCCATGGGGGTGAAAGGGAGCACTACTCAGTGTGCTGATCCAGCTGCGTGTCCCTAATGGGCTGGAGGAGAGGGAGAAGTTGACACCAGGCAGGAAGGCTCCCCTGCTGTGTTCAACCCAGTGAGCAGATCTGATCTTCCTGGTGTTCTAAAAGCCCTTAGATGTGGAAAGACGAAGCTTCTACTGCTTTAAACCCTGTGGAGGAGCAGGAGGAAAATAAGCTGGTGTGCAGAGTCTGCCAGATGCCCAAAAGCTGGCCTCTTCCCACCCTGTGTACCAATCTTGCACTGAGAGAAAGGGACCTGCTGTCTCCAGGACTCCAGACTTTGCCTGGCCCTTTCTGTGCAGGAATCTCTTATTCATGGAGCTCAGAGCCAGGGAGAAGCAGAGTGTTGCCTCCTGCTTCTCTACCCCAGCCACAACCAGGAGGCCTCAGCCATAAGCCCTCAGATCCCCTCGACATGGTGGCGTGAGCCAGGGTTGTGCCCAGCCCTGCACCCATCTCCCCTGCATGAGAACTGCCCCTGCCTGCATCTGAGGAGGGCTGGAGCAGGTACTTACTTCTATGGCTTCTTCAGTGTGTGACTGTTGCTTGGCTTTCTGGAAGAGAAGGGAGGACAGCAGTGTCAGCCCCATGCCCCTTGGCCATTGCTCACAGGCAAGCTCATGGCATGCAAGCCTTGGTGATGTCTGTACCCCTGTACACCAGCCTGGGTGTCCCCAGCCAGCCACATCCTCCTGTCCAGGATCACAGGAAGGCTGGCACATGGAGTGTGCTGCTGTGGGCTGTACCTGCTGCTTGTCCTCTGGGAACTGGTGCTCTCACAGCTCTCCTTGTAGCAGATGTCCTGGTGTACCATGTAGACTCTCCTGGACCTACACACACAGTGGAGACGTAAGTGTAGGGAACAAAGGGAGAGATGTGCTTTGATGAGAGTGAAGGGGAAGTCTGGGTATTTCCCCTCTTTCCTTCCTTGGCAGGGATGGGGCTCAGCCTGCTGTTCCAGAGTACTGATCCCAGCCAGGCCTTTGTGCCTCCATCACAGGGAGGCCAGGCCAGAGCAGAACCCCCCATGCCCTGGTGCTGCATCAGGGCTCCCCCAGCCCTCTGCTCACACATGGAGAGGCAGCCAGGAGCTGGATGGGACCTGCTGCTGTCTGGGGGTCACACACACCAAATCCAACCTCGCTGCCACCATGTGGATGGGTAACACCAGTATGGAGCTGTCACTTCAGCAACACCCTGCCCTGATGCACAGCTGGGGTAGCCACAGGGGCATGCCAGGCTGCTCAGCCTGCGCTGGGGAGGGGGCAACTGCCAGCTGGGCTTGGAGACGGCCTTGTGCTCACTGTCCCTTCCCCAAAGCTGAGCTGCAGGGAGACATCCCCAGCTCAGAGCACAATGGGAAGGGGGGAGCATAACCTGCAGGCAGTACTCACAGATAGTGGCAGGTGCCTCCTTCCCACACTGGGAATGACCTGGTTTCCGAGTACAGCCTCGTGCACGAGTGTGGCACCTTCTTGCAGGCTGCTTGGGGAATAGGAGAGGGGAGCTATCACTGAGCCCATCCCTGGCCCTGCCTGCCTGTGCCTTGTGGCAAGGGTCTGGTGAGGCCCCCCTGGCTTCCTGGCCATGCTGGAGGGCTGGCCTCAACAGAGCTGGCCCACCAGTAGAAGCAGAGCCCCCAGCCTCACACCTCTCTGGGACCTGGCCTGCCAGGCAGGGGTACAGAGCTCAGCCAGGAGCACAGACCAGACCTGCACTCAGCTCCTCAAACTAGGGCCCAGCCCCTCTCTCAGCTGTCAGCATGACACAGATCTCTAGCAAAGCCTGGGCACTGTGAGAGCCCCTGGGTGCTGGCAGGATGTGCTGGGTGACCCTACATCCTAGGGGACCTGTGACAGGGACAGCCACCAGCAGGAGGGAGCTTGGCCCTCTGGCACAGCCTGGCACTCACCCAGCTGGCAGACCCGGCCCTTGAAGCCCGGGCGGCAGGCACAGTGGTAGGACTCGTCATCTCTGGTGCAGGTGCCTCCATTCCTGCAGGGATTCTTGGAGCACTTCTGCCCCTCTCCTGCAAAACACGCTGCACCATCAGAGCCTGGGGACACAGCTCAGCCCTGCCAAGCCCCTGGCATTGCCAGGGTGCTCCCAGGAAAAGCAGGTGGGCAGGCTGGTGCTGAGCACGTTGCCTGTGGGGCCAGGGCTGGGTTCCTGCTGCTGTGGGTCTCCCCTGGGACTTACTCTTGCTCTTCGTCTCACGCAGCTGTAGTGCCAGGCTGTCCCAGCTGGACACCTCTGTGTTCTCCAGCTTCACTGGAGCCTCTGGCTCTGGACAATGAGAGGATTAAATGTCACCTTCCAGGCTAGAGCCAGACCCAAAGGCAGTCCCTCCAAAGGGATCCAGCCTGCCTGCACTGGGGCACTGGTCAGACCTGAAGCAGGGCCCTTCCTTTACCCCTTCCCAGCTGGCATCCCTAGAATTGGGGTGACATTCTCACTCCTCCTGGAAGGGTCTGGAACACCGAGTCCTGGGGAGGCAGGGGCAGAACCAGGATGTACAGTGAAGCCAAGGGCTGCCCTCAGGTGTGCCAGGCCCCTTCCCCACCCCATGGTGTGGGGTTCACAGGTGCTCTAGGATATCTTGGGTTGGCACTTCCATCCCTGGTCTTCTGGGGATAGATAATGGGGGCTAGGTCTGGACTGGAGAGGAGTTTCTCACCCAGGCACCCTCTTTGGGTGTGAGGGTGTTCTTCACAGTGGGGGCTGAGGCTGCTGGGCAGGCAGGGGCTGCTCTGGAGAGCTATGGTGCCACTGCTCCTGCTGCTGGCAGGCCCCTGCTGCTGCTGGCAGGGAAGAAGGGCAGCTGTGCTACAGCCAGCATTGCTTCTCATCAGCAAGGCTTCTTCTCTGGTCTCCCCCAGCCAGTTACCCCTCTCCTCAGGCAGGGGTCTAACAAGCAGAGCAGATGTTTGTCTGCCCAGGGTCAGGTGAGGGGGCTCCACCCTCCTCCATAGCTGCCTCAGCTCTGCCTGGCTGCCACCTCAACTTGCAGGGAGGTGCAGGAGATGAGTATTGGATGACAGGAGCAGGACACAAAGGCACACAAGAGCACTTACGAGTCTTCACAGTGATGGATTTTCCCAGCGCAGTGCCAAACCTGGCGCTGATCCTTCCTCTGCCATCCACCAGCTCTGTGAACCTGGGACAGGAGAACCATAAGGGAATGGGGCACTGCAGGTCCCCTAGGCTCTGTGTGCCGGGGCTCATGGTATAAAGCATTCACTGGTGCATCAGGTTCTGTGCAAGTGCAATGCAGGAACTGCTCTCAGGGTAAAGGGCCTGCCCAGCTGAGAACCTCAGTGGATGGGCAAGAAGCATGGCTTGTCCCTGGACAGACCTGGGCATGGAAGCTGGGTGATAAAGGGACTGGCTCAGCCTAGTGCTTGGGCCAGGAAGCAGCGCCTACCTGGGGGCTGGCGAGGGCTCCTCAGCTGTGTCATGATCTGCCAGCAGGCGGAGCTCAGGCAGGAAAGCTGGGGGCAGCCTGTTCCGCAGAACCCGGGGATGCCCAGCTTGGCTCCACCGTCTCTCTGGAGCTCCATCCCTCGGCACTGCAGACCAACGGATGAGGCTCAATGGAGGCAGTGTGAGCCAGCAAACGACCTCCCAGCCAGTCCCATCATCCCATCCCATCACCCCCAGGCTGCCAGGTGACACACAGACACTTTCCATACACTGAGGATGCATGCCCATCACCAAGCTGGAGCTCTGCATCTGCCCTTCACTAACCCTACAATCCCCACCTCCCATTCCAGGGGACCTGTGTCTTGTCCCCACAGCCTGCTGCAGACACCCAGTCCTTGTCATCCCATCCCCTCCCTTGTGCTGCAGCAACCCAGCAGAGCCCCGGGAACACTTACAGGTGCTGACATAGAGGTGGACGGGCTCGCTGTGCACCTGGCCTTGCTCGGTGTTCTGCACAGCTGTCAAGGACAGGTGGTAGCGCTGCCCAGGCAGCAGGTCCCGCACCGTGTAGGACACAAGTTTCCCATTAGGCACATAGCGGCTCTTGACGCTCTGAGCAGTGGTGACATTGATGATGTACCCCTCCATGGTGCCAGCGGGCGGCTGTTCCCACGCCATGGACACAGAGGTGGCGGTGACATGGGAGGCAGTGAGGTTCTGTGGGGGCAGAGGCCCTGCAGCAGGCAGGGGATGGGGAGGAAAGTGGTCAGAGCTGGTGTCCCTGAATGGCCACCGCCCTACTTGCTCACATCACCTCACAATTATGCCAGGGTCTGTCTTGGGTTGCAATACAGGATGTGACCAAAAATATCTATTCTATCACCATCTCTTGAGACCAGGTGGGGCAGTGATCCTTATCTCTGTGGGAGATACTCTGCTAATGGGCCATCCATTGAAACCAGTGTTTCCTTCCTCCAAGAAGTTATCTTCTGCTAATGGCCATTGAGTCCCACTGTGAGGCTGATTAAAATTACTTCATCCCACTGGGAGATGCTCCAGTCAGGGGAAAGAGCCAAGCCTTTCCTACCTAGATAAAAACTGAGATTTGGGACACCAAGGGAGCCCTTTTTCCACTGGCCTTCCAGAGGAAAACTGGACTTCTCCACATCATCACTGGATCTTCAGAGGAAAACTGCACCCTTCTCCAGGAGCACTTCTTCAACTGAACCACATCTGTCACTGCAGGAGGATGCAGCCACCATTTAATGGGACTGCTACCAACACCCTGACTGACTGACAGGTTGTATTCTGACTTTGTCAGTGTTTGGGGTTTATTCTTTGTAATACTGTATTTCTATTTTAATTTTCTTAGTAAAGAACTGTTATTCCTAATTGCCCTATCTTTGCTTGAGAGCCCCTTGATTTCAAAATTATAGTAATTTGGAGGGAGGGGATTTACATTCTCCATTTCAAAGAGAGGCTCCTGCCTTTCCTAGCAGACACCTGTCCTCCAAACTAGGACAGGGTCCAAGCTTGCCTGGCACTGCCCAGACCAGCCCTGAGCCTGCTCCAGCCATGGGATGCACAGTGAGGGGATGCTCAACACTAGGTCCTTGCCAGGACAGACAGAGCCTCACAGCACCCTGGCACCCAGATCAGCCCTTGCCTTCTGACTGCCAGATAGCAGGGATGAATCAGGCACATGCTGGTCTCAGAGACTGAACATTTGGCAGGGGAGGACATGCCAGTGTCTTTCCTGGCCTCCCCAGGCCTGCCTGCACACCTCCTGCCTGCTGTGCTGGCCAGACAGTCTGGCAGCTCCCACATCTCTCCCTCCCCACAGCTTTCCTGCCAAGCAGGGATGGCAAAGCCAACCTCACTCACTTGTCCACACATGAAAAGGGGGTGTGGCCAGGCTCTCTGAGGGGTGGTCTTCCACTCCCAGGCCGCTCAGCGTTGTGACATGGATGATATATCTCTCTCCTGGCTGCAGGTCCCTGTGGAGGAAACAGGTAGGGTGGGAAGGGGTAACCTGAGGGAGCCAGTGGCCTGGCACCCAGCAGCACCCCACTCACAGGAAGGTGTACTTGGCCACGCTGCTGTTGAGCTCCACGGTGCGGCCTGCCAGGTCCCCCATGTGGCGGATGGAGACCCTCACCCTACTGACAGTGGAGTGCTGGAGCCGGTGGAGAGCCCATTGCACCATGATGGCACTGGCAGTCACATTCGTGATCTCAAAGCCTTCCACCGGACGCGGTCCTGGCCAGAGCAAGCAGAGAGGACCATGGTCATCGTGGGTCACCCCATCCCTTCCCCATGCACTCCCAAGGGGGGTCCTGCTGGCACCTCTGCATCACTTTCCCCAGTGGAACAGCTCAGTGCCACTCCCCCTGAACTCACGCTCTCCTGTCCTCACAGCCTTCAGACAGGTAGAAGGCACATCTATCTGCCCACCCACAGGGCCTCATGCTACTCAAGGCATCCTGAGGCTGTCCCCTCTGCCCCAGCCCCCTACCACAGCTCCAAAGAGGCTGTAGTGCCCAGCCTAGCCCTAAACATAAAACCATCAAGGTTGGAAGAGACCTAGGAGATCATCCAGTCCAACCATCCTCCCATCACTGTCACTATAACCCCTGAACCACATTGCCCAGCACCAGATCTGGATGCCTCCTGAACACCTCCAGGGATGGTGACTCTACCACCTCCCTGGATGTCCTACTGCAATGTTTGACCACCCAAAGAGTGAAAAATGTTTACTCTCTAACGTGAATCTCCCATTTTGGCTTTAGGTCATTTCCTGTTGTTCCCTCTCTGCAGGCACAACAGAAGCAATCAGCCTCCACCACACTATAACCTTGTCCTGGTTTAGGGACACAAACCTCCTGTTGGGGAGTTCTGGAGAGCAGAGAGGTCTCCCTGAGCTTCCTCATCTCAAGGCTAAACAAACACAGCTCTCTCAGCTGTTCCTCATAGGAGAGGTTTTCTAGACCCTTGACAAGCCTTGTTGCCCTTCTCCAGTGCCTCAATGTCCTTTTTCACATGAGGGGTCCAGAACTGAATGCACTGCAGTCTCAACAACACCAAGTGCAGAGGAATAGTCACTTCCCTAGTCCTGCTGGCCATGCTGCTCTTGGCATAAGTCAAGATGCCGTTGGCTTCTTAGCCATTTGGACACACTGTTGGCTCACATTCAGCCAGCTGTCAACCAGCATCTCCTTCTCCCTCTCTTGAGCCACTTTTCCCTCAGCCTGGAGCTGCAAGGGGTTGCTGTGACCCAAGTGTAGGACTCAACACTTGGCCTTACTGAACATCATGCTGCTGTCCTCAGCCCTTTGACTGAGTGTGCCAAGGTCTCTGTGCAGAGCCTTCCTACCCTCAAGCAGATCAACACTCCCATCCAACTTAGTGCTGTCTACAAATTTACTGAAGGTACACAAAATCCCTAGGTCCAGACCATCAGCAGATATGTTAAAACAGGACTGGCCTCAAACTGAGCTTTGGCTCCAAACTGAGCCCTGGGGAACCTCACTAGTGACTGCTAAGCCCATGGCATAATTCCTCCTACCCCCAGCATTGAGCCATGGCTTGAGGCCCCATGAGATGGTGTGCCCAGCACTATGCTGCCATTTCCTCCCCCGGGCTTCACTTGGTCTCAGCCTGCTGTGGGAGATGTGGCTTATGGACTTTACCACCATCATTCTCCTCTCCTCAGAGGTCATCTTCTTTCCTATGTCTAATTGTCTCCATCCTGTTGGCATTTGGTTTCCACACCTGCTCTGCCTGTCCATACCCCAGAGGCATCACTTGCCCCTTCCTCCTCTGCCCATGGAGCAGAGGTCACTGACAGCCCCTGCCCCTGGTGGCATGCTCCCATGCCAAGCCCGGCAGTACGGCAGGATGACTGGTCCACAGGATTGCCCCCTGCTGCCTGCCTTGCCTGGGGGCTCCTCATACTCTCCTGGGCACAGGGACAAGGAGCAGAACAGCCTGGCCCCAATAAACAGGGTTCAGGAACAATCCTGGCTGCCAGTTCCCTTACAGCCCCTGTCAGGGTGAGCCACAGGGTGTCAGGCCTTTTACTCACAGCAAAGACAACAGCGATTCTCTGTGTCAAGCACTTTCCAGAGTCCCCCAGTTGGATTCTGGGATCTGCACCAGCAAACCTGCCAGGTTTGATACCATGCTGGAGCTGGTGGCAGGCTGGAGGTGGCAGCACAAACCCTGGCACTTGCAGGGGCCGCGCACACGCTCACGACCGTGATCCCCCTGGGGACGCTACTCACTAGTGCGTGTGGTGAGCATGATGGGCCTGCTGATATCATTCTTGTTGTTCACGTTGCGTTTGACTGAAAAGACAGAAATATTGTAGGCTCTGCCGGAGGTTAGTGCCCGCAATTGGTGGGCAGAACGACTTCGGTCCACAAAATCTGTCCTGCGGTAAGAGCCGTCGAGGGATACGTACGTCACGGCGTAGCCGTCAATGAGTTGCCTGGCAGCTGCGTCCTCAGGTGGGTGCCAAGAAATCAACACACCAGTGTCCTCCACCCTTTCCACCTTTAATGAGGTTGGTGGCAGCAATTCTTCAGGGTGTGTGCAAAAGCAAAGGGGAGAGGTAATGCCATGAATCTTTAGAGAACAGACCCTGTCAGCAAGCGGCAGAACAGCGGTGATAAGAGGACAAGGTCCTCGCTTGTCTCGCTTGGCACACCTGGCAGGGGCTTTCTGGGTGTAAGACACCCCTGGCTCAGCGGGCACAGGAGCAGCCAGAGTGCCAGGAGCATTCCCTGGTATCACTAGTGGTCAATCACTTGCCGCTGCAGGATGGGGCGAGGGATTTGGGGGAGGCCATGGCCAAGAGGCTTCCCTCAGATGCCTCTGCCTCCCCTCCTGAGGGCATCTGAGAGATTGCCATTGCCGCAGGGGAAATCTGCTCCCCGTGTCCTGGTGCCAAGCTCGGCACCTGTGGCAGTGACTCAGCATGCTAGCACCCACCCCTGGTATTGGTGGGGCATGGGCTGCCCCCTCCCCAAGGCAAGCCCCCAGCCCTGCCCGCCTCAAGGAGTGTTGCTGGTCCCAGATGGTGTTGAGCCCCTCTTGGGTGGTGGGCACTGCCAGGCTGGTGTAAAGCCCTACATCATGTCCTGGTGCCGCTGCTGAGGGCCTTTACCTTTTTCGCAGTTCTTGCCTGTGTAGCTGACTTTGCAGGTGCAGCTGTGGGTGCCATTGCTGGGCAGGCAGTAGCCTCTGCTCCCACAGGGGCTGGAGAAGCACGGGTCACTGGCTGTGGAAGAGGTGCCAGGTTTGGCAGTGGCAGCAGTGCTGCTGGCCCTGGGCCACTCTGCACTGCCCTGCCTGCCTCACCTGTCTCGCAGTGGTAGCCGAAGAAACCCTCTGGGCACACACAGAGGTAGGAGCCCCCATAGCTCTCACACTCTCCTCCATTTCTGCAAGGGTCTGACTCACAGGCATCCACTTCTGGAGGTGGGAGAAGGCCAGCAGTGAGCATGCCACAAGTCAGCTCAGCTTCCATGAACGAGCAACAGATGCCCCGAGGGGGCAGCAGGGCAAATGCACAGCTGGGCTGGACACTGAATTCCCCACTATGCACCATTCCCCACATCCCCTGGAAGGGTTGACACCTTGTCCATTTGTCACTGCTGAACACCTCATTCCTTGCTCCCTCCCCATCAGAGCAGTTTCAGCTCTGCTCCCAAAACTACAGGCAAAGAGGTGCAACAGTGAGCAACCAGGTGATGGCCTGAGGTCAAGGAGTCCACGACAGTGACCAGCCACCTGGCATGGTGCTAGCTCTGGCAGTGTCCTGGTGCCCACAGTCCAGCCTCCCACTGACCCAGGAAGGCAGAGTCCCTACCTGTCTCACACTGGGTCCCCAGGAAGCCTTCAGGACAGAAGCAAGCAAAGGACCCAGGGAGGTCTTGGCAGGTCCCGCTGTTCTTGCAGGGCTCCGACTGGCACTCGTCAACATCTGTGGGTCCAGCAGGAAGAAAGGCACCAGCTCAGCACAGACAGCTGGTGGCTATGGACAGGGGCTTGGAGAGGCAGCACTTCTCCCACAGGGCATGGACCCATCCCACATCATTTGCTTCCCCAAGCCCAGTGGCCAGGAACATTCCTGCTCCTGGATGCTCACGAAGCACATGGCATGGGGACATTCCTTCAGGGACACCTGGGGACAACTGGCAGTGTGGGGCTGTGCCAAGAAATCCATCCCGTAAGGTGCCTGTGTCATGTCCTCTTATCTAACTTCCAAAAGCCCAACTACTTCTACCACTGTCCTCTGCCAGGTCCCAGGGAACTGGGCTGGACCACCTGCCAGAGTCCCACCATCTCCCACGCTGCCCATCGTCCCCAGACCGGAGCAGTGTCTCCCTGGTGGAAAATCCTACAGCTGGCTGGGAGTCCTGGGAGACAAGCCCTTGCCTCAGGCTGATCCAGGTACACACAACTCCTGGTAACCTAGCTGTTTGTGATGGAGTAATCCACTGGGGCTTTCCCAAGGGCTGGAGGGTGAGGAAGGGATTGTGCCAGTCCTGGAGCATGCCTGGCACGGTCTCTTACCCAGCTCGCAGTGGTAGCCGGTGTAACCTGGCTCACACACGCACAGGAAGGCAGAGACACGATCCTTGCACTGGCCACCATTCAGGCAGGGCTGTGACTGGCACTCATCGATCTCTAAAGGCATTTGAGCAAGGGAGAGACAAAGCAAGAGACATGAGCACAGGGATCCTGGGGGAAAGGCAGCAGACAACTGGAGCACATATCCCGGGGTCACCAAACCATGGCTGTGACCACAGGCCACTGGGAGGGATGGTGTCCCAGGGCTCGCCCACTCCCCAGCACTCCTCACCATCGCATTCGGGGGGGTCACTCCAGACACCTGGCACACGGCACACACGGGGATGGTTGTGCTGGCTGAGGATGTAGCCCAGCTCACACTGGTATTCAGCCAGGGAGCCCACCTTGGTGGAGTTGAAAGAAGCCTGGGCATGCTTCACCTCACTGGGGATGCCACAGTCAACCTCTGTGGAGAGACAAGGGATGAATGGGGCCCACAGAGGCACCCCAAGTCCCCAGCAGGCAGGGGAAGCACAGGGCCCTTACCAAACTGGCAGTGCTTCCCTACATAGCCCACGGAGCAGGTGCAAGCATAGCCCCCATCAAGGTCCTCACAGGTAGCCCCATTCTCACAGGGGCTAAGAAAGCAAGGGGAGGGCACTGTAAGAAGAGCAGAGCAAGGCATTAAACCAGAGCCAGCCCCCTTCCCTTTCCAGCAGGGCACAAGGACGAATTGCAGGGAAGGAGGTTCAAAGCAAGCAGCGAGCTCCTGACAGGCCCATCATCCCCTCCTCAAACGTACCAATCTCGCAGTGCCGGCCGGTGTAGCCTGGGGGACAGTCACACTTGTACTTGCCGATGTAGTGGAAACAGGTGCCTCCGTTCTGGCAGGGCCCCGATGCACAGGGGTCCGGCTTACCTGGGGGCACAAGGCGGGCGTGAGCCTGGTGGGGCAGTGCCACCTGTCCTCCCTGCGGGGGCCGGGGCTGTACCGATCTCGCAGTGCTTGCCGGTGAAGCGGTAGGGGCAGGTGCAGTGGTACTCGCTGTTCGCCTCCCTGCAGGTGCCCCCGTTACGGCAGGGCCCCGTGCTGCAGAGCCGAGGCTTGGCTGCAGAGAGAGTGCCCACAGCAGGGTCACCCAGAGCTGCTGCCTCCCACCAGCACCCCACCAACCCTCGCTGCAGGAAGCCTGACTCCATCCTGGGTCCAGCAACACCACACAAACTACACCAGTGCAGACGCGTGCTGGGGCCTTGGGGGCCAACAGGTGCATGATGCCGGGAGACAGCTCCCAAGGGCAGAAGCTGTGGCATGTAAATAAAAAATACCAACACTGATGGTGTTGTACAGGAAACAACTTCATGTTGGGTGTCATGAAGAGTCATTCAATCCCTCCCTCTAACCTGTAGGATGGGATGGGAAAACCTGCACTGACTTCCAGCTCTGCAACTAACTGTTCATCTCCCAAAAAGGTCCAAGCCCTTCTCCCAACCCTTGCCAGGTGCTGGGGCCACAGGGAGCACTGTAGAGGTACCTTTCTCGCAGTGCATGCCAAGGAAGCCTTGAGGACACTCGCAGATGTACGAGTCATCGTGAACCTTGCAGGACCCCCCATTCAAGCAGGGCTCTGAGTCGCAGGGGGACGGCATCGCTGCAGAGCCAAACACAGGGCATCACTGAGGACATACGGCCAGGGCTACAAGGGCAGCTTCCCTGCTGGTGAGGGAACCCCCTGCTCACCCCCACCCCAGGGCTGTTCCCACATCCCCGTGGAGTCTTACTGTGGTTGGTGCCGTAGTTGGTGTGGCAGACACAGAGGTAGCTCCCGCCATACTCCATGCAGTACCCACCGTCCGGGCACTGCGTGTTCATGTTGCACGGTGTCGTGGTGACTTCTGCAAACACAAGGCCAGTGCCAGCCTCCTTCAGTCACTGGCAGGAAGACACCCACATGGAAACAGGAGTCTCCTAACTTTGCAGGGTCCAATGAGACAGGCTAGATCCTCTGACACAGACAGTGCAAATGGCAATGCCCAGCCTGGAATGCTCAGTGAGCTTCAGGAATGGAGTGCACGAAGGCCACCACTCCCTCCCCACCCATGGGAGCTGGGCTGAGGCAGAGGCTGGGAGAGGCACAGCTCAAAGAGGCAGTGATGGAGGTGGGAGCATTGCCATCTCACCAGGTGACAATATTTCCAGGCTGAAATTCAGTGTGTGCCTCGGCACTGTGCTAGGCTCAGGAATGGGCAGCATCTCCTTGCTGACTCACAGGCTGCCTGACTCAAGCATCCCAGAGAGAATGAACACAGAAGGCAAGAAGTTTTCACGTACCAAATTCACAGAGGAGACCAAAAAACCCAGGAAGGCACTGGCAGACTGTGACGTTTCCCTCCAGACAACTGCCCCCATTACGACACTCACAGCCCTCAGACAACTCTGCAAGAGAGGAAACAGGAGCTTCTCAGGACCTCTCCCGCCTGTGGGCTGGGACAGACAAGCAGCCTTGCCAGGTGCCACTCACAGGGGAAGATCAGATGGGCAGCAGCCCTGAGGCCCTCAGACACACAGGCATGGCCTCCTCCAGCAGGACAGACCTTCTGTTCAACCCCAGAGCCTTGAGCAGGCTCTCTGGGGCTGCTGCTTCTCTCTCCCATGAGCATGAAGGCTCCCCTTGAGATGCTTCATCCCAGAGTCCCCTCAGTTGGTACTCACGGTCTCGACAGTCCTGGCCAGTGTAGCCCTCCTGGCACTCACAGACGTAGCCCTGCTCAGTCTCCAGACAGCTGCCTGCGTTCTGGCACGGGTGGGAGAGGCAGGCACCGGGCATGCGAGGCCCACCTGTGGGAAATGGGGAGCCTGAGCTGGAGAGCTCCACTTGGGGCTGGAATTTCCTCTGTCCTGGGGATCCTGCTGGAGGTGCCCCTCAGGAAGGTGTTCTCTCCTGGCAGCACCACAGCTGCTCTGCATGTGCAACATGCCAACCACCAGCAGTGCCTAAACTGACACAGCCCCTTGACAGCCATTTGCCCATTCCTGCCCAGTGCCCCTGACTGCAGTTCCCATGCCAGGCTGGCAGAGGCACAACCTCACGTACCATACTGGCAGTTGCTGCCGTAATAACCCGGGGAGCAGGTGCAGATATAGCGGCCAGGGCGGATGTAGTTACACGTCTGCCGGTTCTGACAGCTCCGGTCCTCGCAGGAAGATGAATCTGGTAAGGGGAAAGCAAGGAAGTGAGCATGAGGAGAGCCTGGGTCTGGGAGAGGGGCCATGATGGCCAGCAGAACAGGAGGGACACGGTCCCTGCCGTGGGTCATCCTGGGGCACAGGCACCTGTCTCGCAGCGCTGTCCCACAAAGGGCTCCAGGCACACACAGGTGAAGTTATCGACCAGGTCAATGCAGTGCCCACCGTTCAGGCATGGGCTGGACTCACATTCGTTCACCTCTGCAAGGGGAGGCCAGGAAAGGTGGTCAGGTCATGTGTGGGCACAGCCAGCTCACCTGCTGCCTCCCAGCCTGGAGGATGCTCAGGAGGACAGAAAAAAGTATGTGCCACCGGCAATACCAAGCATTTCCCTCCCAAAACTACATCCAGGAATGAAGCTGGCTGGGAAGGGAGCTTGCCAAGGTACAAAATGGCACCATCTCCATCCCACACCTGTTTCTGTCACCCACCTGTTTGGCAGTCCACCCCTGTGTACCCTGACTGGCACAAGCATGCTGCTGTCCTGTTCACCACCTGGCAACTCCCACCATTCTGGCACACCCTGTTCTCACATGGTGATTCTTCTGCAGAAGAACATTAAAAAAAAGAGGAACAGAGGTGTTAGCCTAGGCACAGGACCAGCACATGGCACCCTCTACACACAGTGATACCAGGCCTAGGCAGAGCACAGACTGGAGCTACCCATGCATCTTCTGTCAGGAGACAATGGCCACATCCCAAGTCACTACTGTCCGCAAAACCTGTTCTTAGGCAGCTCAGCTGTTTCATCCCACTACACCTTCTGGATGTTAGTATGCTCTGCTGGGCATTTTTCCCTCCCTTCCTTCCTCCCCCACAAGTCAACTCCCTCCTCGCCTTTTCCACTGGTGCAGCAGCTTGCTGGGAGCCAAATGCCTTGGCAGCACTTCCGCTGGCAGGCAGAGGCCAGCAGTGGGGGAAACCTGTAACCACGGTCCCTGCCAGGGACTGGGAGGGTCTCACCTGGCTTTGAAGAGCTTGGGATCAGAGCATCACCTGCAAAAGCAGGGCCTGTAAGGCTTGTTTGAGCACTGGCTGCCAGCTTTTCTGGCTAAGGGAGTGATGGTGGAAGAGTGCTGGCAGCAATGCTGAGTGAAGCCCTCAGAAAAGTCAGCGGAAGGAAAGGCTCATGGCCAGAGCAAAGCTTCTTCTGCCTGAAGTAAGCTGAAATCCAAGTTGGCTGTCACAAACTGCGACAGCCCAGCAGCTACTGCAGGAGCCCTGCTCTGAAGAGCCCTCCCAAGAGCAGAATTGCCCCTCAAGCCTGGGGTCTCTGCTTGTTAAGTGCCGCAGTGCTCACCAGTCTCGCAGTTGTTGCCTCTGAAGCCTGGAGGGCACACGCAGGTGAACCTGCCGGCACCATTGAGGCAGGTGGCTCCGTTCTGACATGGCTGGGAGAGGCACTCATCCACATCTGAAACACAGCCCCACGTGGGGGGGGAGCTCAGGGTGGGGACAGACAGACTGCCAGCACACAGCAGTGACACTGGGAGCGAGTCCTGCTCCCTGCAGCAAAGCGCTCACCAACATGGCACCTCTTCCCAGTAAAACCGGCCAGGCAGGAGCAGGTGTAGGAGGGGTTCCCTGTGATGCAGTCCTCAATACACTTCCCCCCATTCAGGCAGGGCCGCAGTGTCAGGCACACAGAGGCTGTGGGAACAGGCACTGATCAGTCAGCCCTCACCCTGGCACGGCTCACCTGCCACCTTCCAGCCACACCAGTGCCAGGGTCTTTCCCTGCACCCGCCCAGCTCCCTGGGGTGCTTGGGGAGCCCACGGGGCTGCCTGCCTCATGGAGGGCCAGGGGCTGCTCCTTGTGGGCTCCCCTGGGACAGGGGGCAGTTTTACTGCTCCTGTGCAAGGGGGAAAGGCTGCACAGGTCTGCAGCCTGGCTGGGGAGAGAAGGTCTGCTCCACTGGCTGAGGGGACATGAACATGCCCTCACTTATCATTCAGGGCAGAAGGAAAGGGGACGGGAGAGCCCACGTACAGAAAATCCACCGATAACGCAAGACACACAGATCACAAGTGGGGAAACATGGCCAGGGGGAAGTGGGGAACAGGAACCGGAGACCAACAGCTCTGTGGGGGATGTGCCAGGACCCCTGGAGTGGGGAGCATGGACCAGGCCCTGGCAACCCAGCCCCACATGGCAGGCTGTCATTCAGCAGTCCTCCACTTGGCTCAGCCCAACTAGGACTGATGGACCTATGCACCCCCCAAGGGCGCTGGCCCCTCGTGCCCTGCTTGGCAGTGGGCTGGCAGGGGCCCAGCTGTGCACATCACCTCCTCCCCGGTCTCCTTCATCACTCCCCACAGGCTTCTTTAAACTAAGAACTCTTCCTCCCCTTCCCATTTGCTCTCCCAGCCCGTTCCCAGCCCCGTGGTAAGCACAGGTGTCATCCCCAAACACAGCTGGTGCTGAAGACAGTCCCCACATAGCTGCCTCCCCTCCCTCCCCAAAACCCTTCCAGACAACTCTTCCACCCCGCGGAGGTGGGGGTTGAGGCAGGGAAAGATGGGGCTGGAGAACAGTGTGGGGTTGGGTTGGGAGTTAAGTAAACCTAACTGCTGTCCTCTTACTTGTATTGCTGCAGCCCCCCACTTGCACCTGGGCATCATCGATTCTGAACACCCAGCGCCCGGGGATACCCACATTTGTCGTCATCTCCACGTCAGCGATGTCATCGGTGCGGGATCCGGGGATGTTGAAGTAGCGCTTTCCATCACCAGCGTTAAAACCTGCCTGGAAGGACAAAGGCAGAGAGTAAAGAAACATCACTAATGCATGGGAAAAGGCAGCTGGAGCACCTGGATCATCTCTCCTGTCACTCAGATCAACTTCCCCCTTCCACATGCCACAGGCCAGCGCTCAGTCCCATCCACATGACAGGACAACAGGGTGAAGTGGACACTTGGCCTGCTCAGTCCCTTCCTGGGAATTCAAATCCCATTCACTTCCTCTCCACCTGCAGCATCCTGCCTGCTGCAGCCTGGCAAACAGGGAGCCAAGCATGGATCAACTGTCGGTAAATCCACACATCCAAGTGGGTATTGGGGTTTTTGCGGGTGCGGGTGTTGGCTTTTTTTCCCCTTTAACATAACAACACACACAGCGATGAAATAAATCTACAAGCAAAAGCTGGGCTAGCTGTGGCAGCTGCTCTTAAAGGCTGAGGTTGGGAAGGAAAATGGACTATGAAGCAGCAGCCAAGGAAAAGATCTGTGGTTTCGGGATAACAAAGCCCCCTGTATGGTCTCAGCTTTGGGAGCCAGAGCACACACACAGATATTTAAGAACTCTGAAGAAGGAAAAAAAAAAAACAAACAAGCAGGCAGAGATTTTCCACCTCCAACAAACCCAAACAGGAGCCACGAGCTCACAAGGCGGATGTGCTACCCAGGCACCCCAGGGGCCACACTGGCCACTTACCTGCGCCGCGATGCCACCGAGCCCAGCAAAGTCCCCCCCACTGCTGGCGTGCATACCCGTGGTCCAGGTGATGGACTCATAGTTAAAGATGGTGAAGGAAAGCTTGCCATCTGTGATGAGGACAATCTGGAAAGTGTTTACCTGCAGCAGGGAGGGGAGGAAAGCGGTGAGGGACGATGAACCAGCCATAAAATAAAGTGACAGAAACTACATTCAGGAAAGGGGTGTTTCCTGAACCTCAGTCCTCCTCTGCGAGCAAGGGCATTAGAGTTGAATGATTTTCAATCCTAACTTGTGATCCTGAGCTAGGACAGCTCATTTCTTGTCCCATAAGAATGGGAAACATGGGGGAAAATATGGATATTGAGCATCTGGAAGGCAAAAGGTGCTCCACTTTTGCCCAAGAAGACTGATGATGTAAAGCCTCCACACGGCACAAAGAGGAGGGTTTGGTGTTGCCAGCCCTCTGTTGCTCTGTCACAGCAAGGTATCGTGATCATGGTCAACTGAACTCTGCTGACAGCTCCGTGCCACAAGAGGAAGGTCTGGCACCACTGAAGTCACACAGGTGGGGTGGCTGCTTTGCCTCAGCTACTCACTGGTGAAAATGAGCTGCCCCCGAAGAAGGTGACTCGGTACCAGGTTGCAATGAAGACCCACTGCGCAGAAAACCCTGGAAACTCGGGGAAATACTGAGCAATGTCCCTGCTGGCTCTCTCCAGGATGGGCTGCTCGGTACTCTCTCGGTAATAGATGTCACCCGCCCGCCGATTATCCACATCTGCCCAGAAGGCAGCAACCACACGCCGGTCCTTAGAGATGGGGAAGGCCACTGGTGTGAACTGGGAGACCTCCTTCAGGAATGAGATGATCCCATTGTTGTTTACCTGCAGAGAGGAAGGGAAAGAAACGGGTGGCCACAGTTGACTCTGGCTGCCAGCAGGAATCCATGTTTTAGAGGTGCTTTCCATTTCATCTTTCTCTTCCCCTCCCCTTTCCACAAATATTGGAGCGCTTCCCCTTCCTGTCCTTAGAAGCAGAGACGTGCCTCAGCACCCACAACACCCCCAGCCCCCCGCCCCAGCCGCCTGCTCACTGGAGCGCGGCCGCGGGCCACTGCCCGAACAAACCCAGCCCTGTTCTCTGGGCCAGGGGAAGGGGAACAGCTGCAAAAACTGCAGGAGCCCTGCGCATAAAACAAACAGTGCCCGGTGCGTGGGGCCAGCTCACGGCACTGCTCTTGGCAGGGGTGAGCGCCTGAGCTCGCTCCTCAGTCTCACGCTCACAGGCAGCCCATGGGGTTGGACCCTCCCGGCAGGGGGGCTGTGGGCACTGGCCCATGTGGGCACTGGCCCAGGGTGGGAGGAGCCTTGCTGGGCAGCAATCCATGCAGCGGCATGCACAGCACTCCGGGTGAGCCAGCGGGCTCCTGATCCCCAGGTGACCAAGTGCTGCCGCCCCATGCAAAGCCCCCGGTGTTTCAGCAGGCTGCTCTCATTAAAACAGGGGAAGCCAGAGCCCCAGCGTGAGATACTTTAAGCTGTTCCTCAGCACTGACTAATTGGGGCAATTAGGGTTCTGGGATGCATGGCAGAGGCAGCCTCAGCTCAGGGAAAGAAACTGGAAATAGTGGATGTTGCTGCCTGAAGTGCTACATCCCGACTTGGGGATGCAGTAGGAATCAGGAAGGTGAAGATACCTCCTGGCTGCCCGGACAGGCTGGAGGAGGCAGGGAACTCCCAAATTCCCTGGAGGAGACCCTGCCAGCACTCCTGGTCCAGTCAGCTCCAAGCCACTTTGTCCCCCAGCCCACAAACAACCGTGGGACAGGCAAGGGCACAGAGCCTCCAGCCAAGCTCTCCAGTGTGCAATCTCTGGCTCTGGCAAGCCCCTGGGCTGCAGGATGGAAAAGGGGGCCTGGTACAGGCAGGAGGCTCTCAACTGGAGAGAGCAGCTCTGGCACGCAGGCAGGCAGTGGTGTCACACTTGTGTGCCAAAAAGGAACTGGGAGCCAGCATCCCCAGGAGCCACGAGGAAGCCAGAACGCCTTCACCCCAGCTGCCAGCACACCTGGGCATGGGGGGCTGAGCTGGGATGGCCTTGTGCAGTCCCTGGGGGGAGGTCCCCAGTCCCTGAGGAGGGATCATAGCCCCTCCATTTGAACACAGGGCAGTCCTTACTGTGACTAAGGGAAAGAGGATTCTGTTTTCCCAAAGCCTCCGTAACCCCACTGTGTCCGCAGAGGAACATTCTTCCCTTGATTAAAGCAAGATGGGAGAGAACCAGAGCCAAGAAGGGCTTTTTTTTTTGTTGTTGTTGCTGGTTTTTGTGAAGGAGGAGGGGGGTGGTTGGAGGCAGCCCTTGAGAATAGAGATTTCCAGGTGAACTCAGCCCTGTGCCAGTCCTCCTGGGCAGCAGCTCGCTGGGGAGGAGAGCCCCTGCCACATGGAATTCTGTGCTGGGGGCAGGTAAGCTGGTCCTGCAGAGCCATGGGGTCTCAGCTCAGGGAAGGGAAATGTTCTGTGCTCTGATCCCTGCAGCCCCTCCAAGACCTACAGCAACACCGTGGAGCCTCTGTGGGACAACCATCATGTCACCTGGCTTCTCCCAGCCCCTTCTGTCCTTCCACCGTGGCTCAAGCCCCAAGCCTGGATCCCTCCCACCCGATGGCAAGGCTCGTGCTTTGATCAGGGGAAAAACACGACCAGGTAGGACCAAGGACCCCCTGCACTGAGCCAAGGTAGCCGAATGGTACACAAGCCCAGCTCTGGGATGGCATCAAGGCAATGCTCAGCCCTCTCCTCTGCCACACAGGTCTGGGTCATCATCAAGCCCTGAGCAAACCAAGAAGATGGGATCAGGATGCTGAAGGATTCACTGTGCCAGGTTGAAACTGGCATGGGGAGCCCAAATCTCACTTCTGGGTGCAAGACAGCACCACCCAAAAGACTCCATGGACAACCAGGCACTTGGGGCTGCCCCTTTGGCCACAGCTACAGGGGACACGATGGGCCAGGCATAACTGGAGCTCCTTGGCCACAGCTCCCTCCTGGTGGCTTTGGGGTTGCCAGGGAGTGTGTCACCAGTAGTCCCAGCAGTCCAGTGGGTGCAGGGAAAGGCAAGGGTATCAGATGTGCTGAGTGGACAGCCCAAAGTGCAGCTGTCTTTACATCACCCTCAGAGCCCCACCAACACCCCAAGGGCCACCAGCCAGTGGCTGCAGCACACCAACTCTGGTACCACACGTACCCAGCTCCCTGCTGCTGGGATGCCGAGCTTGTCACCAGCCCAGTCCCACAAGGTGTGGGTACGCAGGTAACGCAGCCAGGGCTAATTCCAGGCTCGCCACGGTGGGCGGGCATTGCCCAGCATTCCCAAGGCAGAGGGGCCAGGATGCTCTCTGGGGACCCCCACACCGAGCCAGGGCTCCTGCATGCACCCCAAGCCCAGGGCATCATCCTCAGCACATCGCTATTCCTCTGACGCTCCCAGTTAATTTGGGGACCACCCGATGGCACCCAAGGAAACTCGGATTCATCCAAGCACAACAGGAAAGAGGAAATGAAGGGAAGGGGAAGAAAGAAACAGAAAAGAGGGAATTAGAGGCAGGGAAAAAGAGGGAACAGGAGGAAATAAACAAGAGGGAGCGCGAATGGGAGGTTATAAGCAGAACTAAGTGGAAATTACTCACATAGAGGCCGGTGTGCCCTGCACCAAAGAAGGGGAAGGGGATGGAGAGGGGCCGGAGCTCGGAGCCACCGTCGTCCTGCTTGCGTGTGGCGGCGTCGCCCTGGGCCGGCCCGAAGGGGTAGAAATCCCCCAGCGGCACCTCGCCACCGGCCCACAGCCACTCGCCCAGTGCCACCAGCACGGCCCAGCCTGCCAGGACCTGCATGGCCGCCGGCAACGCCGCTCGCCTCTCACGGGGGCACCAGCCACGGAAGCATGGCGGGGGCGGGGCAGGGCGGGGCAGGGCGAGGCGGGGCGGGTGGCGGCAGGGCAGGACGCCCGCCCAGGGGCGCGGGGAGGGCGGTGGCTGCTGCCCGGAGCCGGGCGCTGGCACCGATGGCCCGCAGCGAGCCACAGCCCCCTCAGCTCCGACGCGCGCCGAGCGCCCTCAGCCCGCCGGCCACGCCCCCGGGCCTCATTTGCATACTTGGGGTGTGGTCAGCCAATGGGAGCGCGGCGCGCGGGGGGCGGGGCGCGGGGGCGGGGCCATGGGGCGGGCTCCCCGCGAGCGGTGGGGGGTCCCCCCCTGTCCCCCCCAACCCAGAGTCGCCTCCATGCCCAGCTGCTCCCCCCTCGGCCTCTTCTGCTCCCTTAAAACACTGGCCTGGATGAGGGAAAAAACCAGAGTGGAGGAGGAAAAAAAACTTGTGTCATTCCCTTTTCTTTCCTTTTTTTTTTTTTCTTTTCTTTTATTACCCCTTCCCCCCCCACCCCCCTTTTTTAATGTTTTTTTTTTTTTTCAGGTGCTAAAAATATTATCAGGAAATTCTTTTCAGGAATGCCGTGTTTTAGGTTACGCTCCAGGCTCAAGGGCTTCTTTGTCTTTACTGGAGAAAAAAAAAACCAAAGCAAAACAAACACACCCACCCTACATTTATTATCGGGAAATGGTTTGACTGGGAGAGGCTGAGCTCCCAGGAAAGTCGAGGGCTACTCCCGAGGAAGCAGGGAAGCCCCAGAAAAAGCACCAATCTGAATAGTTCTGAATAATTATCAACTCATGATGGATGCCAAAGCTGGACCCCAAAATCAGCCTGACTCCTGGGATGTCACTGCATCCACCAGTGGTCCAGGACCACATGTCCCCCAGGCAGGCAACCCTGTGTGAGCCTTACTGCCGATCCCAGAGAGGTGACTCTATCACTTTAAAAAATATCTTGGAAGAAAATGTTAAAAGGAGGAGAAAAAAAAGAAAAAAAAAAGAAAGAATGAAATCCAAAATAAATAAGCAGCCACATCCGGATTTCTCCCCTAGGACACTAATAAAGGTTTTATGGGTTTGATACGAATTACCCTCCCTGGCCATTCATCGGTGATTTTCTGGAAGGCATTAGGCTGCACAGCCTGGCCCCGGCCTCGGGGGATGCCTGGCGAGATGCAGGATGGCACTGCCATCCTCCCCCACAGCCAGATGTGACTCTGGGATGCCCGCAGAGACCCATTTATTTCAGGGAGTGACTGCAGGGCCATCTTCTGGCCACCTTACACCCATCAGAGCAAGCCCTGTGCTCCCCAGTCCCATCCCCTGGCACTGCCACGCCATGCCAGCCCTGCCACAAACTCAGCTCCCAAGGAACACAGGATATTGTGGCAGGACCTGCCCCTCTGCCAGGACCAGCCCCATAGGCCCATCCTGGTCTCCATCCCAAACGTGAGGGGAGGATTTTTTTTCCAGGCAGGCTTTGCACAGGAAGGCATCACCATATTCCCCCCATGTTGTCCAGCCCAGCTCCTCCGGACGTTAAATTGGAAGCAGTAAATGGAGCAGGGAGAACAGCTGTGGGCCCCAGCTGCAGACATTTCCTCTGGGCCTGGAGCTGGAGCCAGTGTGATTGTGCTGAGAATGCTGGGGGAGTGTGGGGGAAAGCAACCCTTTCTCCACAGCATCTGGCCAAGCTCTGTCCTCCACCACCCACTCCATCTCCAGCAACAGATGCCCCTTTCTGCCACCACCTTTATGGCAGCTCTTTGATGGCCACAAAAACGGGGTGGCCATCCCAGTGGGCAGCTCTGGTGGGGCTGTCAGGCCATGCAGGGGATGGTGCAGGTCCCAAGGGTATCCTGGACTCTCATGCCAGCTTCACTGGCACCCGCAGCTGGAGTGAAGAACCACCTCCAGGAGTGAGAGATGGAGGCAGAGATCCTTCTGCTGACCCCAGGATGTCTCTGCCTGGCATCACAGCTCCAGGGCTGCCCCAAATCCACAGGTAGTCACCCCCCCTGGTTCCTCACAGCCCCATTATGGAAACAACTGCCTCCCACAAAAGGCAGCCCTGGAAAACCATCAGGAAAGAGCACAGAACCCTACCCACCCCCCATCCCAGGCAGAGCCCGTGCTTGGGGGACGGGACATGTGCAAGGGGCCTGGGGAGCTATTAATGATCCAGAGCGCATTCAGCACGGATGCTTTCAGGCAGAGGGGACTGCAGGTCAGCACATGGTTTGGATTTGGCTCTTCCCTCCCTTCCAGCTAATTGGGCCAAGCCCAGAGAGCGTTCCCTGTGGATGCCAAACACGTGTGTGGCACAAGCATCACCTCCTGGGGGGGGAGAGCTAGTCCTGGAAGCTCCCTGCTCAGGGTGGGAGAGGCAGCCAGGTAGACCAGGGAGATGTGTGAGTGTTTGAGGGGAACTGAGGTTTAATGAAAGGGTTTGAACTCATTATCTGGCCCAGGCTCAAAGAATGCAGCAACACAGATCACGCGTAGATGTGGGTGGTGGGAAGGGGCTGGAGGGCAGCCAGGAGGATGGGGGTTACTGCAACACCCAGCTCCCACTCCCCCAAACCCCCAGCAGTGCCTGCCTCCACTCTACAGGGCCACAGGAACAGGGGGCACCTCTTGCCCTCTCCCATCGTTTCACGTGGCAGGTCCTCCTGCCACCCCAGCACCTTTCTGAACCACACAGCCCAGGCATCTGGTGGCCACGTGTCATCTGAGCTGTGGTGGCAGGGATGTCGCTGGGGTGCAGCTGTGTCCCCTCCCCACTAACAGGGGAGTCCCAAATTAACAGACGGACATGGACCTGAAGGGTTCCAGGTGCTGCTCCCCTGGGAAGCTCAGGGCAGTTGGGTGATGCTGGGGGAACACACTGGGGCACAGAAAAGGAGCTTTGGCTCTGCCAGCCACTGCTGGCAGCAGCACAGATGGGGATGTGCAACCACTGAGATGGAATCCTCCTCCCTGGGGGAAGCCCTGGCCCAAGGCTCTTGCCCCACCACTGCAAAGCCAAGGTTTTGAAATGCTGCTGGGGATGCTATCAGGGAGTTCCCCAGTAGCCCCAGGGGTCACTCTACCAGCTCAGCTGCCACCCTGTCACTCCCCACACAAGTCCCTGGCCTCACCACACGTCTCAGGGGAGGACAGGGACACTGCACTTCGCCCAAGGATATCCCTGGCTTCTGGGGCAGTCACAGTACAGGGAACAGTGCCAAAACCAGGACACGAGGCTGAAACTAGAGCCTGGTGAAGTCCTATCCCTGGCTGAAGCTCCTGGAGCAGGCAGCTGGGCTAATGGAAGTGAAAACCAACCCACCATCATTTTTAATGAAGACTTCAAACCTGTTGTGAAGCCACATTGTCAAGTCTGGCATGACACAGGGCTGGGGCTGGCCACAGGCACCCCCAGCATTGCAGCACAACATCAGAAAGCAACATCGGCTTTTCCCAATCCAGCTGAAAGCTCCTCAGATGTTCTGCTGCTTTGATTATTTGACAGAGCATGTTTTTTAAATTATTCTTGTATAAATATTTACGCATTTTTACAAGAACCATGCTTTGAGCAACAGGCCACGGCAGATGCAGGGCCAGAGAGGAGGGGGCTGGATGCTGGCTTGCTCCATCCCGGCTCTGCAGGTCAGCTGGGGGTTGGGATGCAGGGCAGCACTGCTGCCTGGGGCCCCGGGGCAGTGTGTGCTGGGTGCTGACAGCACACACATCCCCGCTGCCCCCAGCCAGAGGTGGCTGTGATGCTGCTGCTCCCTCCCTGCCCCAGCAATCCTCTCCCCAGGGAACAGAACTCATGGACCGGCCAGAGCCAAAGCCCTGCTGCGGGGATCCATCTCTGGCTGCTGCTGGGAGAAAGCCCCATGCAGCCCCACACGCCTTCCTGGCCTGATCAGATCCCAAAAGCACTTCCCACACACACCCTGAGCCAGGAAAGCCCCACTGGGCAGTGAGGGCTGCTGGCAGGGTGGAGATGACTTCCAAATTGCCCGCTCCCACCTCCACACTGCACCCCGACCTCAGAGCAGGTCAGGAAAAAGGCAAAGGTGCTGGGAACCCCTGTGGGTGTTCCAGGAGAGAAGGGAAGGGGTGCAAAACTCTGGGTCCCCCTCATCTGCCCCCAAAGCCCTCGGTCTGCAGGGGTAGTGCCTGCAGCAAAGATGCTTCTGGACTTGCTGGTGGGGACCCTTTCTGCCTGCTCCCCAGAATTGTTGCTGTGGATTTTGGGAAGGATAAGGGTGAGCTCCCCCCCTCCCCCATCCACAGATGGGATCCACAACCCAGCCTCGAGTTTTCCACCGAGCTCAGCAGAAATTCACCCAGAAGGTCAGTGACCAGAGAAAGGGATGATCCATCATTAAATAAATTGTTTTCATTTCCCAGGATAAAGGGGAGGAAAAGGGGAGGAGGGGAGGTGTTGTTGGATCAGGACTGGAAAATAAAAGAGCACAAGGCAGGAAAACCACCCCCTGTACTCCCTGCAGAGAGCAGCCACAGCTCTTTCCCTGAGCCCTCACAAGAGTTTTACAGCCAAAGCTCTTAATGTGATTATAATAATTATTTCTTTCCTAGCAACTCCCCCCGCCCCCCCCCACCTTGGTAGGTTTTTTTTTTGGTTTTTTTTTTTAAATAAACAGCCTGTTTTGAAATGTCACTGGGGGAAGCCAAGACTCCAGCTGAGCCCTGGCCTGGAGGAAGGAGCAGGGACAGGGGGAGCGTGTGAATATGTGTGGATGCATGTAGGGAAGCATGTGCACACAGGAGCGTGGGCACCCACGGGGACACCCTGCTGCAGCCTGCAAGCACACCCAGGGCTTGAAAACCTGGCCCTGGCCCAGGGGTGAACAGAGAGGGAATTCTTGTCCTTCCCTCTCAGCCTGGGTGCCCCATTGAACCCCCCCCATCTTGCACCCCTCATCTCCCACCCCTCTGTGTGGTCCCCCCCAAGCCCCAGGGCAGAGCTTTGAAATCTGTTGAAAAGAGACCCTTTTTGCCAAAATAAACAGCCTGTCATGTTAAATTACTCTCTCTTCCTCTCTACCTTCCCTGCCTTTGTCCCCCCTCCCCATCCCAGCTGTTTGGTTGGGGGCCATGCCACTCTGGGGTGCAGAAGTCCTGGGGTGGAACTGTGGTGCTGGGGCAGAACAAAACCCACATCCCAGTGCCCCAGTGCCCTGCCATCTCCTCTCCCCACCAGCTCTGCACCCCAATATCTTTCTGCTGGGTGGTGGTGGCTCCTTGCAGGGTCTGGGGTGCACAGAGAGGAGAGCTGTGGGTGTGGGACTGGGGGCTCATTGCAGCTCCTTTCTCACCTCTGCTGTGCCAAGTGCTCCCATGCCCCCAGGTTTTTTCCTCTCTCTTGCTTGTACTTGCCCTTTATTTTGGGGTTGTTTTCTCTCTCATGTTTCCAACAGAGCCCAGATGTAAACAGTGATCAACTCATTCAGGCCAGACTCTCTGCCAGTACCAGGGCACTTACCTCTGGAGACTGGTGCAGACACTGTGCGCTCCAGCCATGTCCTCCATAGCCTAACTGACCTTCCCCCTAGGAAATTTTTCCTGCTGTTTCTGGGCCAGTGGAGGAGTGCTCAGCTTGGGCTGATTGCAGGGTTGAGTGTCCAGGTGCTGCCCCAAATTCCCAGCCATGCAGCCAGGGCTCAGCCACCCATCCACGTGGGATGGAGCTTCTGTGCCCTCCTCCTGACCTACCCCATTCCCTCCTCACCCCAGCTCTGCTCCCTCCTGCTCAGAGCACTGCTCAGCACCTCCAGCGGCTCCCACCTCTTCTGGCTGGCCAGCTTTGTCACCAGATGTGCCACTGCCCAGCATCACTCTTCCTTCTCACACAGGAGGATGCTCCTCCAGGGCCAGCCCCTGGCCCCTTGCCTGTGAGGGAGAGAAGAGAATGAGAAGGGGAGAGGAAGAGATAGAGGAAAGGGAAAGGGGAATATGAAAGGAGAAAAACAGGGTGAGGAACAGGAAGGAGGGAAAGAGGAAGAAAGGAGGAAGGGAAAGGCAGAAGGGGATGTCAGGGTCACACTGTGGGCTCAGCCAGCACTGTGACAAGAGGGCAGGGTTACCCCATTAGCGCCAAGACATCTGAGGGGACAGCAACATTTCCCTGCCCAGCCTTACCTTCCTACAGAACCACTCCTGGCTCTCAGTTCACCTTCTGCATGATGCCCACAGCCTCCTCCAGCACTCCTGCCAGGCACTGACAGAAGGAATGTCCTGGCTGTGCTGCAGCTGGAACTCCATCCATGACAAAATGGGCACACAGCTACCCTGCTAGCAGTGTGCCATGCCCCACCATCCCCAGAAAAGTGGTGGCCTGCATCTCTCTACCCTCTTTTTCCCACACCAGGGCATGAAGCAGTAAGCTGCCTTGCCTGGCTTGAGTTCAGCACTCTTCAGGATGAGCCCAGGCCACTCTGATGGGGGTCTGCTGCTTTTGGTCCCTCTCTGGGATGCCAGCCAGCTTGTCTTCCCCACATGATGGAAGAGGGTAAGACATGCCCCTCAGCCCTGGCTGAGACAGCCATTGCTGTGGGGGTCTGAGCATCCCCTGTCAGATGGGTTCAAACCTGAAGCAGGGCTCAGGTAGGGAGATGCAGAGCCCATCACCCACTGCTGAGGTTTAAAATCTCACTGAGACCCCTCATCTCAGAGCACCCACAGCCTCCTGGTAGTGAGAAGCCCAGTGCAGGTCTAAAGACTCAAACTGCAGGTGGAAGCTCTGACCCTTGGAAAGCAGAGCTCCTTCAGTCGGCTGATGGAAGGGTAGATGAACACGAGGCACAGACTCCTACCTGCAGGGCAGCTCCTCAGCCACGGGGAACTGAAGGAGGCACAAGGATGAACTGAAAATAACCCCTGGGGAGATCCAGAAACCTCATCTGGGCTGTGGTGTGAGCCGCAGGAGGTGGGAGGACCAGCCACAAGCCCCATGGCACTCTCCCTCCCTCCCTCAGAGGTCATGCCCACGCTCATCTCAGGCTTTCTGCTGCCACGGAGCCTCTCTCACTTCCCCATTCCCTTCCCTGCTCTCACCAAGGGCAGAATCACTTTGCAGGAGAGCCTGGGACGGCTGAACCACACTGAGCTGCTGGGAAAGCCCAGCCTTCCAGCCATAACCATTAAGCTCCAGCTGGAGCTCCAGGCTTGCGAAGCTCGGGTTTGTACCTCTGGAAGGTGACGGCACTCAAAAAGATAACATGCCTGGAATTCCCCATTCCGGGATTAGTGGGAGATGGGGAGAAATGAGGGCAGGTCTGAGCGCAGGACTGCAGGCAGCTCAGGATGCAGTGAACCCCAAAGTGCGAATTGGGGACAGCGCCGGGCTAAGGAGCTCCTTTCCTGGAGTCTGGGCAGGCTCAGCCACAAAGGCACCAACATGCAAGCAATGCCTGGAATTCAGGAGATGAGCTCTTAGAGTGATTTCAGAGTGGTTTCAGCTCTGCTTGTAAGGTACCTCAGCCGGTGCAGACTGGGAAGTGCTGTGTAGAGGTTCCACCGAGCTCTTTATTGTCTTCTTCTGGGATATCCAGTGGCAGCAGCATTCCGCTGAACTGGGCACAAGCAGGGGTTTTTATAGTGAAAAAGCATGGTTTGGCAACAGAACCAATGGTTTGGGCTTGAGGGAATATGACCAATAGTTTTACAAGGAAATAAAACGGAGTGGGGAGTGGGGAGAAGGGTTTCTCAGCCTAGTCACTGTGGCTAAGCAATCCTTATGTAGGGGATAGCTGTTCGAGGAGGACTTGCAGGGGGCCCTGCTCCCTCCACAGCGGGGCTTTGTGTGTGATCCCCTCGCAGCCCCGGGCGGGGCACAGCGAGGAGAGAGGGGCGCCGGGCTGATGGAGCACCCGATGGAGCCTGAGCCTGGTGTTGGCAGAGTTGACTGAGCCTGTACCGGCAAGGCAGGCTCAGGGTCCTTCCCAGCCCCGTTCCCGTGGGTGCCACAGGCTGGAGCAGCCGGGCAGGAGGACAGCGGGTCGCCTTCACCTGGCACTGACTGTGAGAAGGCGCTGCCGCCCCGTGCCTGTGCCGAGGGGGTTTGGGGGAGCACAGCGTGACCCAGCAGCCTGTCACCCTCCTGCAGCGCTGTGAGTCAAGCCCCCGCCCTGGGTTTGCCCGCCACCTCTCCCTGGGACTCGCCCTGCACTTTGCTTGTCAACACCCGGCTCTGCTTCCCTCTGCCCGCCCCGGCCCTGCCCTCTCTGCCCACGCACCTTTGCTGCTGCTCGGAGCGGCGCAAGGAGCAGCAGAGCTGCCATGGAATCCAACGCTTCCCTTTGGCACAGCTACCTTGGAGTGATCGTGTCCCGCGAGAGGCAGCGCATGGAGCACTTCCAGCGGGCCGAGGACATCCTGCTCACCCTGCTGGAGAGTGTCCATGCCAGGGAACCCCGCTTCCTGGTGGACTATGCCAGGAACCTGGAAGCCCTCGAGTTCGCCCTCTGTGCCTCTGAGGACGCTGTCACTCTGGAGATACCCCTGCGCATCGACGGCGATGCCCTGCGTGTGCGGGCATGCCAGAGCAGGGACAGCCCAGCCAGGCATCCTTCGGAGCTCAACACCTGCTGTCTGGAAGTGTGCTCTCCAGGGACTGATTTGGAGGACTGGACTGGTGTTGTGGATGCGACGGGGCACGGAGGTGGCGCGGGGTGCCTGCTTCCAGGCAAAATCCTCCAGCACCTGAAAGAGCTCCTTGTTTCAGCCATCGTGCACTGCCAACGCCTCTTCCTGCTTCAGCCAGGTGCGTACACTGGCAGGGTGCTTCCCAAGCAGGAGCTGCCTCCAGTGCCTGCCCAGCTTGGCAGTGATCCCTATGCAAACATGCTGGGACACGTTCCTGGGCATGTGGCCCACCCAAAACCTGCAGGAGCAGGTGAGCCAGCACCTCACTGTGTGCTGGGATGGGCTTTGCCCCCAACTGAGGAAGGGGAGATGCAAACGATCCCCTGCCATCCCAGGGCATCAGAGTCATCCCAGGCATCTTCACCTGGGACTGATGGCACCCCTCTCGCTGGGTGCAGGGTCCACCCAGCCCTGCTGTTAGTGCCCAGGTAGGGTTTGCTCAAGGATTTGTTCTTGATTTACCCTAACCACATTCTCCCCTCCACCTCTGGGCCTCCGAGTGCCCCCTGCTCCCTGGAGGAGGCTGTTTGGAGAGTGAGCTGGGAGTGCATCAGAGCTGGACCAGGACGCTGGGGCATGGCTCTGACCCTGTGAACACATGGGCCCCAGCTGGCAGCAATGTCTTCAGAAAAGACATGGTGGGAGGGGACCCTGGGAAATGCCCATTGCAGCTCATAAGCTTCTTAATGCATTTTGTGCTTCTTGAAGTAAAGCTCAAGCAGGGTGAAAGGGTGATGCGAGAGGACCAGTGGGTCTCAAAGTCTCTTAACCCAGTCCCAGCAAGCCCATCATCCCTGCCTTCCTCTGTGGCCAAGCCGGTGACCTTCATCTTCCTCCACCCCCACAAAGCAATGAACTTCTCCTGATCCATTTTTCTTGGACTGCACTGCTTTTCTTGGCACTGTTCAGCCACCCAGAAGCACAGCTCGGTTTGATTGCTTGAGACTTCCTGCTGTGCCTGACCTCGAGCCCTGCAACACTTCTTCCTGTAAAACCACCTCAGCATGGCTGGGAGAGGGATTTTTCCTGGGCAACTGCAACCAGACTGCAGCATTGGGAAGGGCTGAGTTGAGTGGGGTGGGACGTGGCCATGGGTGCTGCAGCACACACCTGGTTCAGCTTGTGGGACTGGCTGTGCTGACTTCCTCACTGCTGCCAAACCCTCTGCATCTAGGTGACATCAGTGCTGAAAATCTGCGGGAAGATGCCATGGAGCTCTCCCTGCTGATCCGTGGCAGCTGGAAGTCCATTCGCTTTGACATTGTTCCTGTGGTGAAGAGGCAGCAAGAGCCACTGCAGCTCCGGAGGCGGCAGAGCGACAAGGGCTTCCCTGAAGGCAGCCTCAGGAAGGCCACAGAAGAGGCCCACTTTGTCCCTGCCTCTCCCCACTGCTGGAGGTGAGAGGCTTGGCTGCATGCACAGTGGGGTGATCCTATTCCAAGGATCCCCCCTGGCTGGCAGCACTGCTGGGTGTAGGCAAAAAGAGGTTGGGAAAGGGCAGGGACATGTCAGCAGGGGTTGAAGTCACCCCCTTATGATGCCCAAATCCTGTGTTGGAGAAAAAAAAAACCTCAGCCAAGTTTCAGACGGCTCAGGGAAAGATGGGGAATGCAGCTGAAGGAGCCCCCTGAAATGATTGACTGGAGCTGCACCCTGACTGTGCAGAGGGGGGCAGCTCTCAGATCCCTGCTTGGGTTCCAGAGACAAGCCTGGGCCCGAGGCAGCAGCAGGGTGATGAGGTGCCTCCCAAGGTGGGCTGCAGGACAAAACGGGGCTGGACTGACATATCTTGCCTGCCAGAACAACTACACAGCCCCATGGAGGGGCTGAGTAGCCAACTGGACCAATCCCTATTTATTTTGGGAATAAGGTGGTCCAGCTGGATGCTCAGCCTCTTGCTGGGGACCAACCCAGCCTCCCCTCCCCACTACACATAGGGGAGCACAACTCCCCTCTTGATCCTGCTGGGAAGGCAGGAGCTGCTCAGCAGTGTTCCCATCCCACTGCACACCTCTGAAGTGCCAGAGGCAAGCACAAGGGGTAGATCCAAGATGCTGCATTGACTGGGATCACATGTGTGCCATGGAGGGATCCCCCCGCTCACCAAATCACTGCAGGCATACTCTCCCCATCCTGGGAGGAGATGCAGGTCTTCATCTCCCTTCCCACCAGACCCCATTCTCTTCCCTCCAGATCCTCCACTCACCTTCCCATCCTGAAGCTGCTCCGAGGAGTGGACAGTCTGAAGGGACCCCGTCTGGACAGCCTTCGCCTGCTGGACCAGCTCCGTGACCAGGACTGGGGAGGGCAGGGTGGGAAGGGCACTCTCACTTTCAACCACCTGAAGGTAGGTTGGTTCTGCTGGCCGGGACCAGGGCTCTCTGGGCTAGCAGAGCCAAGCTGCTCCCCTGCACGAGAACCCAACAACAGGGGCAGTGCTTTGGGATGTGCCAGCCCGTGGCTGTGTCTGGAAAGGATGTGTGCTGCTGCCAGCCATGCTTTGATCCTTCTCCTTTGGATTGAACCAGCAACCTCCAGCTGGAGACACTTGGTGTGTTCAGACCTGGGGCTCTGCACTGGTCTGCGGGGTATCCTCCCCTGGCCCAGGCTGCCTGTGTCTGTGGGATGGCATCCCTGTGCCCTGGTGTGCTGGGACGTGCCTGTACAGGGCTGAGGGTGGCATTTCTGCTGAGAACAAAACCTCCTTTCCCCACCCAGCACTTTGGAGCCATGGCAACTGGCCACGCTGGGGACAGATGGTGGCACATTCCAGGTGTGCCCTGCCTTTTGATGGCTCTCCAAACCAAGGGTCAAGAAGGATGCAAGGATGTTTTCTGCTTACAGAAAAATGCTGCTTGGCTCCAGCTCCAAGTAACCAAATCCTGTGTAATTTGCTTTGTGTTGCATTCTTTCATGTTTTGGGGGGGGGGGTGGTTGCGGATTTTTTTTGAAGAAAAAGGACTGATCTGGCCTTCAGAAAATTACCATCTGCTCCTGCCCAAGTGGTTGCATAGTGTGAAGGGACGGCCCTGTTGGGATCAGGAGGTTCTCCTGATCCTGTGCTCATCTCTCTCTCCACACAGATGGTGTTGCTGTGGAGCACAGAGCTCTTCCCCTCCCCAGAGGACTGGCAGGACCTGGAAGGCTCTGTCTACAGGCTCTTGGTGATCCTTCTCCGCTGTCTGGCCACCCAGCACCTGCCCCACTTCCTGAACCCAGAGGAAAACCTCTTCCAAGGAGTGGGCCCAGACCTTGCCTCCCTCTACTATAAAGTTGAGAGCTTTGCCTGGGACCCCCAACGCTTCCTCCGCTTCCATTTTGGCCTCCATGGGTTCAGTGGCAGCTGGCAGGCAGACACTGAGACCCGAGCCCTCCTGCAGCTCCCCACCGAGGATGCATCCTACTGGAACACAGCCTACTTTGACACTCTGCTCAGCCAGGTAACCCCAGCCCTTCAGCTGAAGGCAGCACCAGAAGCCACCTGGGCTAGGAAGCTTGGGATTGGCCTCACCAAGCCCTCTGGCATGCTGTGGAGGATGTGGGAGGCTGACAGTGCTGAGGCATGGAGCTCAAGCAGAGAGGGGACCCTCTCCCCTCACTTCCCACCTGCCTTTAGTTTCAGGTGTTCCGGATCCAGGACAGTGCACGCCTCTCAGCAGCGTCCCAGCTCCTCTCCAAGATCCGTCAAGAAATCCCTCAGCAGAGCTGAGCGGGACCCTGCTGCTGCCCCATTGGGGTGTCTCAAAACTCTGGGGGGGTGCAAGGAGAGCTACAGGGCCAGGGAGCAGCGTGTGCCGTATCATTTTATTGAGGAAAGGTAGCAGGGGGGAGAGAGCACATCTGCTGCAGCTGGGGCACACAGCCTCTTGGCTGCCCTGCTGGATCTGGGCACTGGGTGCTTCACGGTGCAGGATGAAGGGGGATGGCTGGAATTCTGCACTGCAGGGTAGGCAGAGCCGAGGTTGTTGGTGGTGGGAGGGGAAGGGACCCGGGGTCAGATCCTGCACTCAGAGGGTCGCCATGCCCTGGGGCCAGGGGAGGGGAAGGAGCTGAGGGGCCAGGGCATTGGGGGCGAGTGGTTCTGAGCCATGTCTCACATCTGCTGAGCACAGCCCTCTCCTCCACGTCCCCTGCTACCCCAGCTTCTTCCCTGGGTGTTGTGCCAGCATCCCAGGGAGGCAGTGGAGTTCCTCTGCTGCCACAGCCTGCAGCCAGGCATCCGAGGCAGTGCCAGGCCACCTCCCCCAGCCTCCCCCCACCGCGGAGCTCACAGCCTGCTGCGCTGGCAGCGCTTCAGGGCATCTTGCAGCGCTCCAAGTACTCGGTCCACGTTGGCACTGGTTGAGTTGCAGCCCATGAGGCCGATTCGCAGCACCTGGGAAGAGAAGGGTGAGTGTCTGTGTCTCAGCAGCACCGTGTGGAGCGGGGGGGCACACAGCTAGGTACAAGCACACAACTCCCTTGCTCGTATTTAACGCCCCGTTCCCTATAAAGAGGTGCAACCCCGCTAATTACGTGCGTGGTTATTCAATTAGCTGGTGATTGTGTGTGGTTACGCTGCTATGTGTTGCTCTGGGCGATGGGACGCAGCCAGAGTGGCAGTGAACACGGGGATGGTGCCCAGCAGCCGGAGAGTGGCAGTGATTACGGGTTCAGTGCTCATCCATGGCCAGCAGCAGCAGGGGAGGACTCTGCCCACCTTGCCCACCGTGGGGCCCAGCCCCCCAGCGATCTCCATGCCGTGGTTGTCCATCAGAAAGGCGGTGATGTCCTTCCAGCTGTAGCCCTCAGGCACCTTGACCGTGGTGATGGTGGGAAGCCTGGCCTTCTGAGGAGCAGAGAAACTGGTTTCAGTCCCACGGCCCCTGGTGACCCCAGCACACTGCCAGGACAGAGCATCACTGAGCGGGGGAGTTTTTTCTCTGGCATCAAAAGCTGCCCAGGCACATCTCCAGCTGCCCAGGGCTGTGTCCTCACGCTGCCCCTACTCCGGTGGTGGTGGTGGGCTTGCCCTGCACCCACCTCCTCCTCAACAAAGAGCTCCAGCCCCATGTCAAGCAGCCCCTGGCACAGCTGGGTGCAGTTGGCCCGGTGTCGCTCCCACGAGCTCTCCAGACCCTGTGGGCAGAGAGGACAGAGGAGGTTTCTGCTGCTGACAGGCATCTCCTGGCACCCACGGTTCCTCCACGGGCACTGGTGCCACTCACCAGTTCTGCCAGCATGGCCAAGCCTTCCCTCAGGCTGAAGAAGCTGTTGATGGGTGCAGTGTGGTGGTACCTGCAAAACCCAAGGGGCACCCAGAGGGGTTCAGCTTGGCTGCAGCACAGCAGCTCCTTGCTCATGGTCAGGGAAACTGAGGCACAGCATTCTCCTCCTCATCACCCAATGCAGAGTAGTGACCAGCAGCCAGGTGCTGGGGAAGCAGGGGCTGAGCCCTGAAGGGCAGGCAGCCCTGAGCCAGGACAAGGGCTGTGTGGGGAGGGGTTGCAAGGCTCTCTGTCTGTGACAAGAGAGCCTGCCCTCACCTCCGCGGATCCCCGTCACAGCCCCAGTAGTTTGCCAACAAGCCCATGTCCAGATAGAAGGATGGGGGCTTCGTCTTCCTCCTCAGCAGCTTCTCCCTGGCGAAGCAGAGTACCGGGGAGAGGTGGGAGCTTGACCCCACCCGCTCCAAGGTGGGATCAGCCCTGTGGGAGGGTGGGCTCCCGTAAAGTGAGCGCAGAGATTGGCTCCAGCTCCCAGTCACTGCCCAGGGATGGGATGGGCTGCTGGGCATACTCCATAGAGCGGGACTGAATTAGGCGGCTGGCAAATAAGAGAGGAGATGGCCTCCCCCAGCCCCATCGCCTTCCACCCTGGTGAGACTGGGCTGCTCTTACCTTGCTCGCTCACTGAATGAGATGGGGGCACTGCCAGGGGGCGCGTTGAGGACTTTCTGGGACCCCGAGTACAGGACATCGATCTCTGCACAAGAGGGAAGACAGCTCCTCAGGAATCAGAGGCTCCCAGCAGGAAAATGCTGAGCCCTCTGACCTAGCTGCAAGTGGTGGGTGGGAAGCACAAGGATGGCACACGTGGCAGGTCCTCCTTGTGTTCAGGCTGCTTTGGGAGAGCCCCAGCACTGCTGATGGTCCCCCAAGAGGAACAGGCTCTCTGGCTGCAGCTGGACCAGTTCCCAGTGCTGCTATCCCAAATGCAAATGGAGTGACTGATCCCACTGTTCTCTCTCCCTGTCCCAGGCATGAGCCCCTTTGTCCCCTGGTTGCCCACGATGGCACTGTGGCTCTTACCTTGCTGGTCCATGAAGATGGGGGCTCCCCCAAGCGATGCCACTGCATCCACAAGCAGCAGGCAGCCATGCCTGTGGGAGGACAGAGCTCAGCCTGGTGCTCCTGCCACCTCCTCTTGCCACATCTCTGCCCTGGCATCCTGGTCCCCACAGGGGCTGCATGTCTCACTGGCACCAGCTGCTCCCAGCACAACAGAGAAAAGCCCAGCACATCTAAAGCCCCAGTGGTGACCTTGGGGTGCCCTCAGTCCCATGCACTGACCGGTGGCACAGCTTGCCCAGCCCCTCCAGTGGCTGCAGCACCCCCGAGGAGGACTCGCCATGGGTGATGAAGAGCACCAAAGGTTTGTGCTGCACCAGGCCCTGCATGACACAGAGGGATGGTGACCACACTGGAGCTCAGCTTGTGCCCTCTGCATAGTGGCCAGCACTCACCTGCTCAATGTCCTGTAGAGTGAAGTACTTGCCAGGAGGCTTCAGCAGCTCACAGACATTGGCTCCTGGGAGAAATTTGGGCAGAAAGGTGTAAGGTTTGGGCATGCTTCCCACTGAGCAGTCACCTGCTCCATGGGGCCATTGGTCACACATGAACCACGAGCAGAGCCACCTGCCAGGGTCTGGCCTCCTGCAGATGAGGAAAAGCCATAAAGCACCACAAATGGAGTGGCATCATTCTTGGAAAAACCTGGAGTGCTCTCTAGCAGAGCGCTCTCTGCTTTTGTAAGCTGTATCACTGAACACTACCAGGATTGGGACAGCAAACCCCGGCATCCTGCCTTCAAATCCAGTCCCCTCAGCCCTGCCACTCCATACCCAGCCTCCTGGCAATGTCAGCAGCACGTTGTCCCCAGATGCCGTTGATGGCCACCAGCACAGTGTCCCCTTGCTCAAGCAGGTTGAAGAGGGCAGCCTCCATGGCACAGTGGCCACTGCCGCTGATGGCCAGGGTCAGCCTGTTCCGTGTCTGGAAGGCGTACTGGATCCCTGCCTTGATCTCATCCATCACCTGCGGCAGCAGGACACTGGCCAGCACTGCTACTGCTCCTTGCCCCAGCAGAGCTGTCCCAGCCCCTCCTGGGGGTGAGAAAGAGCAGGGGAGGGAAGGAAAGCTGGTCTGGGGCAGCTCACCTGCAGCACTTCAGGATGCATGTGGCCCAGGAGCTGCCGCCCTCCCGCAGCCTGGATGCGGCGGGGCACATTGCTGGGGCCTGGCCCCAGCAGCAGCCTCTCCGGCACGGCCAGGGGCCGGAGCAGCTCCTCCGGCGGGGCCACACGGAGCAGGCTGGTGGCCATGGCACGACGTGCTGTCCCCAGGAGCTGAGCCCAGAGAAGAGGAGCAGTGGAGGCTGCCTGAGCAGCTGCCAGCATTGCAGCACAGTGTATCCTGTGCCAGCAGTGTCCAGTGTCCACGTGGACCTTGACCCAGAATTCAGTGCTCCCCCCTACCAATCTGGACTCTACCCTGGTGGCCTGCTCTGTCTGGTTAATGTGTCACCAGTGCTATCCCTGCTGCCTTGGGCCCTTCATTTTGGGGGATGCCCTCTTGCTAGTGCTCATCTCTCTCCAGGCATGCCAGCCGCTGGGACTTGAAAGTCCCCAGGCAGTCCCTGTCCCCATGGTTCCCCCAACACCAGAGCTAATGTTTCCCAACAGTATCCCAGCAGGTGGAATCCCTGCTTTGGGCACTTAGATCCTGGGCCACAGAATGGTTGTGCTGAGACTGGTCTGGCACATCTGCCATGGTCGTAGCTCCTCCTGCAGCAAAAGGCTCCTGTGGAGCAGGGTCCCTGACAAGGGAGCTGTCTCACAGAGGGACGTGTGGCTGGGTGAGAGCCTCAAGGAGGCTGCCCAGTGGGCTGATGTGCACCAGCGCTGTGGACTGAGACATGGACACTGTCCCTGCCACCGGAGCTGTGCTCTGCAGGTCCAGCATGGCAGTGTGTCCTGAGCATGCCACGTGTGCTCGATATTCTGTTACCTGCTATGTGTACCCACAGCACACTGCATGGTGCCCAGCCTCGGGCGCATTCTCTGCCATCCATACCCTGAAATGCAAACAAGCTGCCTGCTGCCAGCTTTAGCAGATCCACAAGTGGATCGCAGCCCAAAAGAGCCCATCAGTGGGCAAAGCTTTGGCTGGGGGTGACAACATAGGGTGAGAATTCCCACTTGGCAGAACTGGCACCAGTGGCTTCTGCAGAAGACGTGTGGGACAGAGGCATGGGGCTGTCAACAGTGCCAGGTGAGACCACATCTGTCCAGCAGCTGGGCGGATCACTGAGAGGAGCTGGGGGCAGGTGAGTTTGCTCCCACATGGCTGATGGAAGCCACAGTCAGCCCAGCCATCATCCCACCAAAGCCATGAGGACACATCGGATGAAGGACATCTCCCGGTTGCCTGTCCTCTAGGGAGATTTGGGGCACGGCTGAGGCGGGGAGAGGACCCTTGGCCTCGAGGCTGCCGTGGGACCAGGGTGGCCGTGCTGGTGGAAACAGCTGGCCGCGAAGGAATAATCCGCTTTCTGCGCTGGCCCTGAATTCCGGGCGCAGATGGGCAGGAGCGACCGTGCCGCGGGCGGAGAAGCGGAGCGACGGCGCCGGGACCACGGGAAGCCTTGGCGGGGGCCGCTCCTCGGAATACTGGGCCGGGGCATAGGGATATAGCGGTGTCCGCTCCGGGGTACCGGGTACCGGGGTATCGGGGTACCGGGTACCGGGGGTACCGGGGGTACCGGGTACCGGGCCGGTGCCAGTTGCCAGGCGACGGCTGCCCCGCCCCGCCCCGCCCCTGCGGCGGATCCGCAGCACGCCCGGGGCCGGGGGATGCGCTGACGTCACCGCTCCATCCCCGAGCGCGCCCTCCCGGTCCCCGCGTCCCCCTCCGGGCGCGCCAACCAGCGCGTGGGGCGGGGACCGCAGGGGCGGGGCCGCTGCCACCCGCACCGGCACCGGCACCGACACCGACACCGGCACCGGCACCGGCACCGGCACCGCATCGCACGGCGCGGCTCGGCCTCATGCCGGCGCTCTCCGCCCACGGCTGAGCGCCGCGCCCCTCCGAACCGGCCACGGCCACGGGCATCACAGGTACGGGCGGCAAGCATCGCGCAGGGATGGGGCAGCCCCGCCGCGCCCGCCGGGGCGCTGGCCGAGGGGGCGACCAGGGATGCTCCGAGGTGGCGGAGCCGCCCTTCGTAGCCCCGGCGGGGCCGAGGCGTGGCAGGGGGAGCGGGATGAGCATCCCGAGGGTCTGGCGGGGCGGGGGGTGGTGGCCATTTTGCGGAGCCCCCCCGATGCTCGAGGCTGTGAGTGTGGGGGTATTGCCCTCGGGTCCCCAGCTCGGTGACCGCCGGGTGCCGCCCCAGCTTCCAGAAGGATCCAGCCGGGGTGGGGGGGATGGGGGGGGCTGCCCGCGGACGAGGAGACGCCTCTGCCACCCCGGCCCCAGCCAGGATGCGAGGGGTGAGGATGCCATCCCCGCAGCCCATGGCAGGGGCACAGGAACCCCTTGTCACCCCAGAGGCACCCCTGTTGTCCCCACCGGGGCAGATGGCTGTGGTTATGCAGCTGAGCCATCTTGCGTCATCATCATTCAGAGTTAAACAGCAGCGCTGGAGGGAGTGGTGGATGCCCCACCTGGGGCTCTCGCAAAGATGCTGCGATGCTAAGGCTCCTCTTGGCCGCCAAGGACGAGCAGCTGCCGGTGACCTTGCGCTGTGGAGTGGCTGGACAAGGGCCGCCATGTCACTGCGGGCCAGTGCGGTGGCTGCTGCCTCTTGAAGGGGCAGGTCCCGGGCTGCAGAGCTCCACGCTTGGTCATCCAGGTTTGCAGGGAGCAGCCCTGCACCTGCTCCATTGTCTTACTCTTCTGCTTCCTTCTCCTCCTCTTCCTCCTCCTCCTCCTCCCCCTCGCGGGGCAGTGACCCCTCCCTTAGATCCTGCAGACCCTGTGAGCCGGTCTCCTGCCTGCTCTGGTCCCGTGCGACAGCATCAGGGCTCGGGGGGGACAAGGAACCAGCCGAGCATCTCCCGTGCCACCCCACAGCCAGGCACCCTTCCATCCCAGCACCCAGAGCCCCGTGCAGGTGGCCTCAGTGGCACTGGGGGGCAGGGAGGCAGCAGAGCCTCCCCCCTCCCCTGGGTATGGCCAGGGGTGTGGTGGCTCTGCCATCTCGGCATGCTGCTGACCTCCATTTTGTCTGGGAGGTGGCAGCTGGCGCTGGCAAAGATGCTGCCACCACCCTCCACCTCCCTGCATGTGGCAAGAGCTGCAGCCCCTCAAACCCCAGGTCCTGTGGGAATCTGTTGTCTGTCCCCTCCCTGGCCTCCCCTCTCTGTGCCCAACAATGCTGGGTGCCCAGCAGAGCTCATTGCCTTTTCTGTGCAGCTTTTCCTTGCTTTGGGTCTGAGTGTCTGCAAAAGGGGATGGCAGGAGCAGGGATGGCGGGAGCAGGAATGGCGGGTGGGTTTACTTTGCAGCAGAGATGGGGAGCAGAACCCCTCATCCATGTCCTTACCTGTAAACTGAATCTGCATAGAAATGCTCAGGGAGCTGCAAACTGTGCCCTGAAGCTGGGGTGGGCAGCAGGTGAGGAGGCACTGGGCAGGGTGCCTGTGATCGCATCTGTGATTGAAGCAGGGGCTGGATTGCATCTGAGCATGGGGGGCATTTTCCCTTGTCCTGGGCTGTGCTCTGAGCTGCTTCCCTGCCTCCAGGTGCTGCCCTGGAGAAAACTGCACTGTCATGGTCCCTTGCCCTGTGTGGGGCGGGAGGTGGGTGAGGAGGTTGCCTGGCAGGCATAGACGATGCCATGTCATCCAGCAACGTGTCCCCTGCTGCCCTAGAGGCAGACAGAGATCCGTGGTCCCAGTCAGAGCTGGGGGACCCCAACAAATCGTGCAGGGGAAGGGCTCACCACAACAAAGCCTGGCAGCTGCTGAGAATACACTGGTGCAGCCAAACGGGGCATCCACCCCCGCCACTGAGGTGACGTGGGGCTGGATGCGTGTGCAGACAAAGGGAAACTCACCTTGGATTTCCCTGGGTGCAGGCACCTCAGCATCTGCTGGAGCTGGAGAAACAACAGCAGAGCACGTTCCTTAGCATCCTTTGGTTGGTGGCAGTTGGGGACAATGCTCCCTGTCCTGTTGGTCACCTTTCAGCAGGAGAGGCTGCCAGTTGGTAGTCCTTGGACTTAAGAGTGGTTTCATTAGCTAATCTCTGCCCAATTAATCTTAGCTGATCCAGTTAATCATGGCTCTCCAGGCCTTTTGCTCCTCGCTGGGGGTAACTGATGTGTCATAGGGATGGGCAGAGCCAGCAGGCTGAACGGGAACTGGGAGAAGAGATGCCCTGCAGAACTGGGGGACACGTCCAGATGTTCCCCCTGGCCCCAGGGGCTTGGCTGTTCCTCAGTACAACCTCCCTTGTGTGTGGGATAGGCCTGGGAGGGAGAGTGGGGGGAACAGGGAGTGGGGCTTTGGTGCTGGCAGGCTCCCAGCAAAAGGCTGGTCATGGCTTATCGAATTTCTCTCGATGGCAGCAGATTAAGCAGGCAGTGCCTGCTCTGGCTGTCCCCAGGCAGAGCAAGCTGGCTGGGCTGAGGTGCCCACAGGCTGGCAGGGGCTGGCATTGCCCCTGGCCCTGCTCACTGCCCCTGGCCCTTCTCTTTACAGGATGCTGAGTGCCCATGGCCAGTGATGCCGTGAGTGCAGGCTCAATTCCTCCCTGCAGCTGAGCCAGGGAAGTGAGTCAGGAGATGGAAAGGAGGGTGAAAAGCAGCTGGGTCAGTGTCTGCTGGTGGTCCCCAAGGACACACCGTATCACCTGGGGTCCTTGTGCTGCCATGGCAGGGATGGGACTGGAGTGCTGCAGAGGGAAGCAGTGCATTGCCAGCCAGGGAAGCTGAGAGAAATGGATGGAATAGAAAATGGAGCTGGGACTCTGCAGCAGGGAATACTGATCGGGAGAGGAGCTCGCATGGCTGGGCAAGGAGAGCCAGATGGGAATACACCGGGATGTAACCTGTGGGTGGCAGGGAGAGAGAAAAGGTCCTGCTGGTTTCTCATGGCCAGCAGTGGGAGTACAGGGTGTGGGGCTAGCTGGGCAGAAGAAGGCAAAAAAAGGAAAGCAGCGCCAATGGAAGGTACACAGCAGGATGAGGCACATGGAGAAGTGGTTCAAAGGAGAAACCAGAGTTTCTTCATGGGAAGTGATGGGGCTGGAGTGGCTGGGAATGGCACAGGGGTGGGGAGAGGATAAGAGCTGGGGCTGAGGTGGCTTGTGGCAGGCAGCAGGCAGTCCTGGGCCTGGTGGGCTCACTGATGGGTGTTGCTGTTCTGCAGGAGGCAGGAGTGCAGGGACCTGACCCACCTCTTCAGAGCCCTGGTAGCTGGAGAGGCTGCAGAGCTGGGGGAAGGGAGCTGTCTTGACTTGAGAGGAATGTTTGACATGGGCCATTGTCAGGTGCAGATGGGCTTTGGCCAGGGGATGAATCCATTGTCCTTGAGTGGTGCCACAGGGTGGAGCAGCTCGAGCTGATGGCCTCGTGAAGAGGCAGCCCTTCCACATGGGAATACATCCAGTTATTTCATGGGAAAAACAACTTCTTCATTCCCTTCTGGCAAGCACTTCTGTTTAATTTTTCCTTTCCCTCATCTGAGAGGAGAGGCAGAGGCCACTGGCAGGCAGAAGCCCACTTGCTGGCTTAGGGACTCAAGGGTGGTGTTAAACACCTGCTTAAAATAATCCAAGCTCAGGAAAAGCCTGAGACCAAATGCTTGAACTCTGGAATTTATGGGTGTGATCACTGGCTGAGCACAGTGGGAGCTCCAGAGCCATCCCAGCGGGAAGATAAGAGGAGGGCTTGGGAACTCCAACAGAAGCAGCTTTGTCCTCTGCACGCTGTTGGACATGCCAGCTCACTTATAAAATAGGCAAAGGGTTTCTGAAAGGCAGTGCCAAGCTTGTAACACTTTCTTGATGCAAATTTTTCCACTGTGTCTATGGTTTCCTCTCACCCCCTTGGAAATCAAGCCACAGCTGTCAAACCTCAGGTAGTTTTAAAGCCATCCCCTTCTCTCGAGACACTTTCTATTCTGTGGATTTGGGGTTTTTTTTCTTCCCTTTCCCCCTGATTTTTTCCACAAATTCTCCTGAATTTTTCATTTCCACTGTGGGAAAACACATCTCATGTTCAAGATCCCTCCTTACTGCTCCACTTCCTTCTGGTCATGGCTCATGTAACCAGAGCTGTGCTGTGCCCACTGACGATCTTATTTCTCCCTGATCTCCCTCCTCCCAGAGCAAATAACCTGCTGGCAAAACCCAGGCTTGAAAAGCACCAGGGAATTCACACACACCCTTGCAGGTGGGATGCCAGAGGAGCAGTTCCTGCCCGTTTTCTGAGGGCTCCTGTGCTCCATTTTCACCACCAGGCTCAGCAGGGAGAGCCAGGGAGCAGGGAAAGGCAGGAAAAAGGATAGATGCTAGAAGGCAGGAAGGGATTTTGTCAGGTCCAAAAGGACCCCGAAGGATGCAGTAATCAGAGGAAGGATCCCAGTATGATTTTCTGGCCATGCTGGTGAGGCTTAACTGCAACTGAGGGAAGGTGGGAATGGCCTGCAGAGCAGCTGGGCATCAGTGCTGGGATTGTGAGACTTGCAATTAATACTTTTTTAGCAAAAGGACTGGAAATAGGATGGTAAACTGGGGAGCTTCAGCTGCGTGCAATGACCACTGGCTTCCCAGGAAGGGCTGCTGGTGCTGATGCTGCACATCTGCTTTGTGGGAGCTGAATGGGAGGCACATGCCAGCGGCTGTGTTCAACAACGCCTCCTTTCTCAATGGAATGCCATGGCTCTCCTCCCCTCCCCGCCCGTCCTGCTGCCCAGTCCCTGCTTTGCTGGGCTCGCAGTGGAGGCAGGAGGCTTGGGTAACAGGCAGGGGCTTGCTTGCAGATGAGGGGATACCTGCTGAGTGCCACTGGCACCCCGGGATGGAAAAGCTGCTCCTTGGGGGTTTTGCTGATGCTGACAGTGCTCTGTCTGCTGCTGTGGGTGCCCACCAAGTGATGCTGCAGGCTGATGGAGGCTTGCAGGATGGTCCTTGGGACTGAGCTGGGGTTCCTCACCTGAGGTATGACAGGGAGAGAAGGGAGAGATAAAACCAGGGAGGGCAGATCGAGGTATGAAACAAAACGTCATCCTTCGGGCAGAGGCTAAACAGTGATCCCAGTAGCTTTCCTTGCACAGACTTTCCTTTCATCCTGCACAGCTGCAAGCTGTGGGTTGGAATGCAAGTTTTCCTAACGCCCTTTTGTTCCCTTTTGCAGGACAGGCACCGCTCCCCCCTAGCAGGACCCAGGTGTGGCCGGCGCGATGGCGGGAGCGTCAGTGAAGGTGGCAGTGCGCGTCCGGCCCTTCAACTCCCGGGAGATGAGCCGGGAATCAAAATGCATCATCCAGATGTCAGGGAGCACCACCAGTGAGTGCCTCAGGGGCTGGGGGGCTTTGGGTGCTGCCTGGGACGGAGCACGGGTGGTGTGGCCACAGCAGCAAGCACTGGTCTGTGGGGATCCTTGGTGAGGGTGACCGAAGCATCTCGGGAGGAAATGTGGGGAGGATGTCAACTTTCCATGGGGAAATGCAGTCCTGCTGTTGAAATGGCATCTACATGGCACTGAACCCCTGGGTTCACATTGAAAGGGGCAGTATTCCCAGCAGGCAATGAGGGAGGATTCACAGGATGGTTTTGTTTGGAAGGGATGTTAAAGATGATCCTGTTCCAACCTTCCACTATCGATCAGCCTCTTCCACACCCAAGCTGTGCTTGGGCCAGTATTGCCTGGCCAGGTGCCACTCACTGCAGCGTGCCAGGACCCATCCCTGCTTCTCTGGGGCACTTGGAGATGCAGCAGCAGCAGGATGGAGAGGTGGGAGGAGGATTTGCCAAGGGAACGGTGTGCTCAAGGTGCAACGTGTAGCATGGAGTCTGTGTGTCCTCTCAGGTGCCTGTCCATCCTTTGCTCCTCTTTAAATAACAGCTGCTGGAAGTACGGTGTGGGAATGGCAGTCAAATCCCTCCTCCCTGGCTCTGGAAGCCTCCAGATGGGGCAGTGTCTAAAATAACTCCCTGCCTGCCGCCCGCCCGCCTGGGGCTGCCTGCGTCACCGCGGTGGGTGAGACACGGTGCCAGCCTCCCCCGCCTGCAGGCTGCTATGACAACCCTGCTGGCGAGGGGACAGCACCCAAGGGTGCAGGGGGGCTCTGGGACCCCACTGGACCCCCTGGCCACCACAGGCCTAGGCAGCAGGAATGTCTGTGGGGCAGCATCTGCTGGTCTCTGGCATCCGGGGGGGGTTCTCCTTTGATGGTTGGACAGGGATTCTCCATCTGCCTGGGGTGCAGAGCTTCTGCCCTCATGGTGAGGAGCTTCCCACCTGCCCAGGGACAGGGAATAGGTGGAGTGGATGTTCCCCATTCTGGTTCTGATGGGTAGGGAGGGACCTGTCGTGCCCCAGTTGCAGTCAAGAGCATCAGGCATCCCCCAGTTCCACCATGGCTGTGTTTGTTCAGAGCCCTCACGCCCTGCTCATCCTGCACACCCTGGCTATGCCCCCACCCCTCCAACCCGTGCCTCTGCCTGCACCAGGGAGGGCAGCAGCCCTTTGCTGACAGTGAGGATTTTCTCCATGAATGGACAAGCCACTGACTAATCCTCTTGGCCAGGGGGCTGGGAAGCAAGTGTGAGGGGCTCACAGCCTGCTGCTGCTGTGGCTGGTGGAGGCAGCAGGATGCCAGTAGTGCCAGCAGGGCAGGACTGTTTCAATCCTCCCAGCTCCTTGCAGAGAAGCCAAAGATAAAGACGTTTGAGGGGAGTGAGAGCAATTTTCCCCCTTCCCAGGATTATTTGCAGAGCCCTTTGCATGTGCTGGGGCCGGGAGGCAGGTTCTTCTCCCTGCCTCATGAGAGGCAGCAGAGCCCATGGAGGGAAGGGCTCAGCCTTTCTCTGCTGTCCTTTTGCCTGCCAACTTCAGCTGCCAAAGCCACCCACCTGGTCCCCAACACTGCTGCTTTGTTCCTGTGGTGTCCTGCGCTCCGTGGGCACCATCCTAGGCACCAACACTCCCAGCCCCTCTCCTGATGGCTCCCACCAGGATGGTGTGCAGGAGACCCCTGGCTTTGATCCCACAAGGCCATTCATGTTCTCTGGAGCTGGGTTTAAAATCTGGTGATTATTTTTTCTGATGTGGGTTCTGGGTTTTCTCCTGTCCACTCACTGGGCTCTTCAGGGCAAGGCAAGGGACATCTCCAGAAGTTTTTCTCCTTCCTGGCCCCTTGTCTGTATGTTTGTCTTCACCTCCACACCTCCCCTTGCCTTTGGAATCCTAATGGCCCAGAGCATGAAACTTTTGCAGCAGCTTTGCAAAAGTCCTGTGTGCCTGGTCACAGGAAAGGGAAAATTCCACCAGCAGCATCCATCTGCCTGCAGGCAAATAAATGGGAATGACAGGGGCATGGGAAGAGTGTTTCAGCTCAGGACAGGAGATGCCTGCTCTTGGGATGCTCTCTTCTCCCTGTGTCCCAGTCTCTGGTTTCCCATGCCAGCTGGGCAACTGCAGCTGGGATGCTGGAGCCGCTTGGTGCCATCCCCAGCTGCTTCTCTGCCCTGTGCCCAGCATGGGCTGGCACTGGGATGCAGAGCAGGCGCCTTGTGAGGCTCCATGCTGCCTGCCCCATGGCTCATCTCTGTCAGTGTCACCTCTGCAGGGCAGAGACAGACCTGCTGACCAGATGGCATGGTGGAGCTGCCAGGCTGAGCACCGGGAGCCACCAGAGATGCTCCATCCCACTTCTCCCACCTCTGCTCCTGCTGCTCTTCACAATGCCCTCAGCACAAGAGCCAGGCACTGGCAGGGATCAGGAATGGGCAGCCACCATGGCACACAAAGACCTGCTCTTCCAGGGGCCTCCACGTCCCTGTTTGCTGCTGCAGGATGGCCCGTTGTTACTTCCCAGCCCTTTCTCCTGGTAATTAGTCTGCCTGGGATGCAGCACTGGAGTTAGGCTGCCTGCAGCAGGTAGGCAGGCAAAGGAGCCTGTGCCAGCCCCTCTTTGGTGCCAGAGCTGGGCTTCTCTCCATGCTAAGGAGCATCTCAGAAGCACCATGCTGTGGTTTTGTGGTCAGGGCTGGGTCCTGACCCCACTTCCCACCCTTCCCCAGTCTGCCTCGCTGCTGTTGCAGGCAGGGCTGGATTGTTCTCAGGTCAGAAGTGGTGGACCCTCTCCAGGGGAGTAGAAGGTGTATCCATTGTGGTAATGGAGGAGGGATTCAGAGCAGAAAGCATCTGTGTGCATAACACTGCACATCTGGGCATCAAACACCATGGCAGTGAGCTGCACCATGCTTGGGACTGCTCAGAAAGGTCCCAGCTGGAGTTGGGAGTGGGTTTGAGTCCTGGCTGGCCAAAGGGCAGAGCAGGCTGGCATGGAGAAAGCTCAGGGTTTATGATTTCTTCATCCTTGGTGGTGGCAGGGAGCAGCTGGGGCACTGGCCACAGGAATTATGCTGCACAGGCTTCAATGTCACTTCATTGTCACCGAACATGGCTGGTGGCTGAATCTCGTGATTACCCGCTGGTTTGGGTTTCTTCTGATGCATCTGTTGTTTCAGAAAAAAAACCCCATCATAAATGCTCTAAAGGAGGAAAAAAACATCGCATGAGGAAGAGCAGTGATGCAGTCTCCAATTTCCATAGCAACATCCTTTTCATCAGGGGATGACAAAAGCAGACTCTTGTTTCCGCTGGTGGTGTGACACCAGGCATTAATCACCCTGCTGGGGCTGGGGACCTGCAGAGCAGGAGCAGAGGGGCTCCAGGGAGCCCTGACAGGCTGCAGCTGTGACCCTCCTGTGCCAGAGCTGGGCTCCCAAGGGCAGGTGCCATAGCAGGAAGGAACTGAAAGGGACACAGGAAGGAGTCATGTCCCCCTCACTGTGTCCAGCAGGATGTCTGGGCAAGGCTCTGCCCTGTTCCCTGGGCTCTGCTGGCCAAGGCATCCACCTCTTCTGCTTTCAGAATCGGGGTCTGGTGGTGCTGGGCCCATCTGCGGAGCTGGAAGAGTCCCAGTTCCACCTTCCAGGACTGTTCTGGAGTGAATCCCATCACCCTTCATCCTTCCCACATGGAGCGGGGGAATGAGGGGTGGGACAGGGGTAGCATGGGTGGCTGGCGGCCTCATGTTCCTGCCATCTGTTTGTCCCTAGCTATCCTGAACCCAAAACAGCCCAAAGAGACACCAAAAAGCTTCAGCTTTGACTATTCCTACTGGTCCCACACTACGGTAAGCACTGGGAGGCTGGAGCCTGCCTCAAAGGCTGGGCTGGGGAGAGGCAGGAGAGCCTCCTTGCCAAATTTCTCCATGTCTCCCTGTTCTGTGCAGCCTGCAGACATCAACTATGCATCCCAGAAGCAAGTGTACCGGGACATTGGAGAGGAGATGCTGCAGCATGCCTTTGAAGGCTACAACGTGTGCATTTTCGCCTATGGGCAGACAGGAGCTGGAAAATCCTACACCATGATGGGCAAGCAGGAGAAGGACCAGCAAGGCATCATCCCACAGGTATACCTGGGGAAAACTGCCTGTCCCAAAGGGGTGCCCAAAGGAAAAGCAGAGCTGGGGGGAAAGAGGGCAGCAGGGTGGGAGTGAAGCCACGTTTTGCCAAGGTCTGATTTAGCACTAGTGTGGCAGTGAGCTGGCATGGCTCCACCAGGAGGGGCTCAAGGAGGGTCACCCAGGCATTCCAAGACTGGTCTGACCACACAGGCCAGTCTGTGTGAGCAGCAGTGGTCCCAGTGTTGAGCTGCTTGCCAAGAGCTGTTGTATGCTGGCCCAGCAGGACACAGTGGGGATGCTGATTCTCCATGTCAGCATGGGAGGGAGGGGCTCTGCCAGCTCCCCAGGAGCCATCCCAGCACTCCCTGGCTGGTTTTTGGGGTGAAAAGGTAGAAATCCCTATATGCTGGGCAGCCCAGGCAGGAGCATCCTGCTATTGGGGGCTGAGCCTCGCTCTTGTGTCCCCAGCTCTGCGAGGATCTCTTCTCCCGCATCAACGACACCACCAATGACAACATGTCCTACTCCGTGGAGGTAGGCACCCACTGCCTGCCCAGCCCTCCTCTGGCCTCCCAGCTGGCTCCACAGCTTGTGCCAATGTGCAGACTCTGCGCCACTCTGGGTGGCTCATTGTGCCCTGCACTCTAGGTGAGCTACATGGAGATCTACTGTGAACGTGTGAGGGACCTGCTGAACCCCAAGAACAAGGGGAACCTGCGGGTGAGGGAGCATCCCCTTATGGGCCCATATGTTGAGGACCTTTCCAAGCTGGCTGTGACCTCCTACAATGACATCCAGGACCTTATGGACTCTGGAAACAAAGCCCGGTGAGTTGGAGAAGGAGGACATGGGCAGGGTTTGGGAAGCTTGCAGTCACTTCTAGAAGGTTCTGCTTCACTTCCTTACTTTGCCAGCCCAGCTGCTCTGGAAGTGGCAGTCCCCTCCTCGCTGAGGGGACTTGCTTTCATCTTCCCTTCCTCCTGCTTTCCAAGTGCACTGGAGACAGCAGGAAAAAGCCTGAACTTGTGCACATCTTTCCCAGAGTCCTCTCTTGTCCTCAGACTTGCCTTCCCACCATGTACCCTGTCCTGGCATGAGTCCTGGCCCCATCACCAGCCATTCCAGTGTCCCTCACAGAGTGTCACACCCTCCTGTCCTACTCTCCCTGCAGCACAGTGGCTGCTACCAACATGAATGAGACCAGCAGCCGCTCCCACGCCGTGTTCAACATCATCTTCACGCAGAAGCGGCACGACGCCGAGACAGACATCACCACTGAGAAGGTAGGAGCAGGCCCTGAAGGACTCAGGGGAGCCCACATGGATCCAGAAAGCACTTCTGTGTTCTTTCATGGTACTTGGGACAAGGTGGTGCAGCCTGGTGGAGGATTGGAGCAGGCATTCTAAGCTCGTGGTCCATTGAGGGACTGGCTACTGGACAGGATATTTGGCAGCTGGTGCCTGCAAGGATATTAGCCCTGCTCCTGAGCAATTCCTGAAAGGATGACCCTGCAGAGCCCACTGCTGCCCTCAGAGCAGTGTCATCCTGCAAGAGGTTGTGGCTTTTTGCTGGGCAAGGTTTGCTGTGCCCGCAAGGCTGACAGCCTCCCCTCTGCCTGCAGGTCAGCAAAATCAGCTTGGTGGACCTGGCTGGGAGTGAGCGAGCTGATTCCACAGGAGCCAAGGGCACAAGGCTAAAGGTGAGAGCTGACCTGAGGTCCCCTTCTGCTGGTGGGGACACCTCCCCTCCTCCCTCATCCCCTGCCAAAACCATCTCCTTTCCTTGCCTGGTTCTTTACCCATTTCACTGCCAAAATCCCTGTGTTTGAGACCTGCCTAGTGCCAGTTTCACTGGGGTCCATGAGTTCCCATCTGGGAAGTGCTGGTTACCAGTAAGACCACCTGCTCTTTGCCCACACCATACTGGATATTTCTCATTCTCTCCTGGGCTTTAATGTGGCTCTGAAATGGGGCCTGAGCATCTGGGCTTTTCCTCTTCTAACCAGGAAGGAGCAAACATCAACAAGTCCTTGACCACTCTGGGAAAAGTCATCTCTGCCCTGGCTGAAATGGTGAGTAGCTGGAGAACAAACAGTGGCATGGGGGGAATGGGCTCAGGCCAGCAGGGTGGGCTCAGCTTTGAGGGATGGAGCATCCCAGCTCTGAGGGGTGGGCACACACATCCTGAATTTTCTCTGTGGCTGGGACAAGCTGTGCTGGTGAAGATGGCATCTGCATGGGGACCTGTGCCACTCTCTACTTGAGGGCCAGGGATCTGTGGTGGGTGCCAAGGAACAAAGCAGCTCCCTTAAACAGTCTCTCCATTTCCTTTGCAGGATTCAGGGCCAAACAAGGTGGGTGCCCAGGCCTGGATGGGGAAGGGGATGTTGTTTTTGAGCACAGTGGGAGTGGGTTGCAGGGTGGTTTGGCAGTGAGGCTGTGCCATTCTTCCCCTGGGGGCTGGCAGAACCTTCATCCTCCTCCTTCCTCTGGGGCTTTCAGTAGCCTGCCTTAAACAGCCCTCCCAGCTCAAGCTGGTCCTATGGATCTGGGCAAAGATGCCCAAGGTTGCAGTGGCTGGGAAGAGCCATCCTGCTCCAAGTCCCCATGGCTGTCACCTTCCCTTTGAGGAGAGCAGGCAGCTTGACAGCCCTTCCCTTTGCTCTCCATTCCCCAGAACAAGAAGAAGAAAAAGACGGATTTCATCCCATACCGAGACTCGGTGCTGACCTGGCTGCTGCGGGAGAACCTGGGTGAGGACAGCTGGGGGGTGTGGGCTGGTGATGGGCATGGCTGCCACGCTGGCTGTGACAGGGGGCACAGGGACCAGCATCTTTCTCATGGGTGTCTCTTTCTGGGCAGGAGGAAACTCCAGAACTGCCATGGTGGCTGCTCTCAGTCCTGCTGACATCAACTATGATGAGACCCTCAGCACCCTCAGGTAGGAAGAAGTGCCCTTGTTCTCCCTGCAGTGAGCAAGAACAGGGGAGGCTAAGCCTCATACTCTCCTCACCTCTGTGGTGTCTGTGGCTGGGGATGTACTGTGGGGGGAACCTGCAACCCCAGACAAGTGTCCTGGCACTGGGATCTTCAAAGGATCACTTGCTGGAGGGGCTGTGCAACACTCCTGCTTTCCCAGCAGCTGGAGTTTTGCCCCTGTTGTCCCTGTGTTGATCCTGCCCTTCCCTAGGTACGCTGACCGTGCCAAGCAGATCCGCTGCAATGCTGTCATCAACGAGGACCCCAACAACAAGCTCATCCGGGAGCTGAAGGACGAGGTGGCACGTCTGCGGGACCTTCTCTACGCCCAGGGCCTTGGGGACATCATTGACAGTAGGTACCATGGTTGCTCTCTGAGTGGCTCCAGGCAGCATTGGGCTGAGGTCCCTGCAGGGCTGATGTCCCCACAGGCTCCCTGCATCCTGCTGCACTGGCCCCAGGGCAGCACCATGCTGCCTCTGGTGAGCCCTTGCACGCCTGTTCACAGCCCCAAGCCCTTCCTGTTGCAGGGGGAGCTGCTTTCCACCCAGAAAACCTTCCCTTCTTCCCTCCCACCCACCATCTCCAGCATCCAGCACCCAGCAGAGGTGCCAGGAAGGTGTTACTGGGACTGCACTTGCCACGGGCTCCCCTCCCTGCTGTCTGATACCCTACTGAGATGAACCCCCTCTTGTTCTGTTCTCTCTGTCTTACCCCCGCTCCCTGCCCTCTCTTTCTCTCTTAGCCCATCCTGCTGCAGGAGGATCCAAATGTGTGTATTGCCCATCACTGGTACTCTCTGTTGCTTCAAGGCTTTTTGGAGGTCTAGGCTGTGCCCAGGGCACCTGTGCAGCATGGGGAGGGCTCCTGCAGCCAGCCTCTGCTGATGGAGCCCTGTGTGCCTGCAGGCTGCCCATCCTCAGGGAGCTGGCACAGGGCATGGTACCAGTGTTGCGGTTAGCACCTGGGCTTGGGCTAGTGCTGAAGGGACCAGTGTCCTCCCACTTGGCCATGCCAAGGGCCTAGTCCACATGGGGACCTCCTCCTTCATGCTGTTGTGATGTTTCCTGTTGCTGCTGCTGCTGCTTCTGCTGGTGTCTCTCTGGGACAGGAGCCTGGCATGGTCCTCGGGTGGGATGGAATGGTGCTCTGCTGATGAAGTGGTGGGTGGTGGTGGCCAGAAGGCTTTGGCCCAAGGACAAGCACTGTGGCCCCATCCCACCCCGGGTCAGGCAGTGCAGCCAGGCTATGCTGAGCCTGCTGAGGAGACAGGAGCCTGGCTGTCCCCTTCTGGCTCAGCTTCCCTGGGTGTGGGCTAAGGAGATGGGTGACTAATCCTGCAGCTGCTGACCTGTGCCCTGCCTGCCTCTGGCACACTGCCCTGAGAACCAGTGACTCCTCAGGGCTGGAGGAGCATCTCCCATGCCTGCCTCCTAAGCCACCACAGCTGACTCTTGGGGTGCCAGCTGGCAAGCACCACTGCCTGTACTCCTGCCTTCATTCTCTGGCTGCCTGGCCAAGGTGCTGCCCCAACAGGCCATGGGCTTCCTTTGAGCAGACCCTGTGAGGGAATCCTGCCGCTTCTCCTGACCTCTTTGTGGGGCAGAGGGCCACCCCCTCTCATCCCCTTCCCTTCTCATTCTCTGCTCCCAGATCTGGCTCATCTGGGCATCTGGACAGGGAAAGCCACCAAGGCTGTATGAGATGGAGAGGATAGAGGCAGTAGCACATTCTTGGGGAGGACATTTGTTCCCAGACCCAATGGATGTAGGACCTGAGGCTGCAAAAAAGTGTCCCTGGGAGCCCAGGAGAGCTGCTTCCAGCATCTGCTTCACCAAACAGCCCTGTTCCCTGAGAGGCTGCCTGGGCTGGGGAAGAGAGTGCCTGCCCTTGCCCTGTTGCTGTCTGTGCTGCTGTGCTGTTGCCTGTGCCTTTTCCTGTAATTCCTGCCTTTTTTTCTCGATGCACCGGCCACTCTTTTTTTTTTCCCAACAGCTTTTCTTGTCTCTTTCTCTGTCACCCTGTCTGTGTGTCTCTCCCTGGCCCATCCCTCCTTCCGCGCCCGTAGATGTGTCCGACTTTGAGAACAATAATGATGCTAGAGGGGCAGAGCTGAGTCACCGCCATGACAATCTCTCCACAGTGACCAATGCCATCGCTGGGATCAGCCCCTCTTCCTCCCTCTCTGCCTTGTCCAGCCGCGCTGCCTCGGTTGCCAGCCTCCACGAGCGCATCATGTTCGCTCCGGGCAGCGAGGAGGCAATTGAAAGACTCAAAGTAAGAGGCTGGTGCCCTGGTTCCCTTCTCTTCCCTTTTCCCTCTCCCTCTGCCTCTCCCATTCCTCTCAATGCACCATGGCTTGCAGAGGGGGTTCAGTGTTTTCTGGAAACCCATGCAGGATGATCCTCATAGGAAGCAGAACTGGGATGTGCTCTTGTAGAGTGGACTGGCTTAGAGCTTGCCCACACTGAGGGTTTGGGTGTTGTAGGGTCTTCCTGGTGCTGCCTTCCAGGGGACTGACCTGTGGGACAGATGCTTTGGGCTTGGATGGGCACTCCTGTTGTGGGAGGAGTGCTCCTAGTCCTGCATGGCTCTGGCAGCAAGGGAATGGAGAGGCTGGTATTCGTGCCTCACTCTTTGCAGATGGGACTGATGGAGAGATGTGGGTGAAATGCTGCTGCAGCTTGTATAAACAAGCCTGAAACTGGGACCCACTGAAGCATGCTGGGCAGAACTGGGCAGAGTGGCCAGGTGTGCTGCCTGCAGGATACACTAACCCCTGTTTAACCCTCCCTTGCCAGGAAACAGAGAAGATCATTGCAGAGCTGAATGAGACGTGGGAGGAGAAGCTGCGGAGGACAGAGGCCATTCGGATGGAGAGGTGGGTGGGCTGGAGTGGGACAGGATGGGATGGGACAAGTGGCATTCCTTGGGCATTTCCCATCCTCTGCACTTTGTTAGGGCAGCCAAACAGTTTGAATGTCCATCCAGACCCTGAGTTGTCCCCTGGGGATCCCAGCACCCACCATGTCAGCCTGCACAGAGTGGGGCTGCTCTGAAAAACCCACCCGAATTGTGATGAGAGCTCCCTGCATTGCAATCCATGGGACAAACCATGGGCTTCCATCCCAGTGCTGGTCCCAGGGGTGCATGGAGTTCTGACAGGCACTTCTTTCTCTTGCTTCTTCAGGGAAGCGTTGCTGGCCGAAATGGGGGTGGCCATGAGGGAGGATGGAGGCACCTTGGGTGTTTTTTCTCCTAAAAAGGTAGGATCATCCTATTTTCTTCTTCCTGGGGACTGGTTTGTACTCCTGCAGCTCCCTTCTGATCCACTCTGTCACAGCTGGCCAGTTCCATATACTTCTCTAGCCTTTTCTTGGCTCTAAACCTATGGGGGAAATCCCAGCATTGAGCCTGCTGGGAACAAACATGGGTAGAATTACACGTGCAAATGTCCACTCCCCCTCTGCTAGTGTGCTGTCCCCCTTCATGAGGGTATTTGCTGATGATCACTCTCTTGGACTTCAGTGTTAACTTATAAAAATTCCCACTTTCAGATATTTAAAATTGCTGCCTGTGAAACCAGCAAATCCTTGCTAACAAATGTGGGTGGGTGCATATTCCATCTCTTAATTGCTTGTAGCATTTGGCTTAGCCAAACCTAAGTGTGCGTCCCCATCTCGGGGGGTGATACAGACTTTGCAGCCTTCCCCTTATGTGGTCCAGCTGACTTTTAGGATAAACTTGTATACTGTTGTCTTTTCTTGTCCCAGCTGCTGCCTGTTAGGACTCCAGACCTTTGGGTAGGAAGCCTGGGGGTTTATTCCCCAAAGCAGGTTGGTCTTGGAGGTGGGGCATTGCTGTGATGGTCTTGGTACCTCCTTGCTCTTCAGCTATCTGGCAGGTGGAAACTCTTCTGACTTCTCCAGTGGCTGGTGAGGAAAGTTAGTGTTGATAGTGTGCAAACTCCATTTTGTAATGGGCGTTGCACTTTGCTGTCCTTCTGTGCCGTGGCTGGGGTGGTTACAGCTCCAGGAGCTCAGTTGAAGGTCACCACCAGCTTTACAAATCTGGACAAAAACTGCAAGTGAAGGAGGTGTAGCTTAAATGTTAGAGCTAACTTCTGCCAGCCACCATGGAGAAGAGCCCACCTTTCCCTTGGCCTCTGCTGCCCTGTTTGCAGTGAGTCTCTGCTGTCAGCCCAGACTTGCGGCACCATGGTGAGGGACCCCCTCTGCATGCTGGGTCTTGGCAGGCTGGTGAAGTGTTCCTTACAGCCACTCTTCTGGAAAACTCTCAACTTCTCCCACTGGTACTCCTGGAACTGCCCCCATTCCCTGAAGGTGTAATCCCAGCAGCTAAGCTGGCTGTGGCCAGAGAGGCTTGTGGCCGAGGGAGAAATTTTCCTCTTCTTAAGAACAAAGTGATTTGTGACCCAGAGGAAGAAAGGGCTGTGAGGGACCTGTTAGGAAAAAGACTAGAAAGGGAAATTCAGCCTGCAGGTAGGGCTTCAGGTCTGCACTGCTTTTGGATGAACCTCTGGGACCTGTGTTTTCTGGTGTACAATCAGTGGAGGAAAACAGGCACTTTTACTTCCTTCCTGGCAGAGGGCAGGGTTAGATTAGGCATTGGGAAGAAATTGTTCCCTGTGAGTGTGATTAGGCCTTGGCACAGTTGCCCAGAGAAGCTGTGGCTGCCCCATCCCTGGAAGTGTCCAAGGCCAGCTTGGACAGGGGTTGGAGCAATCTGGGCTAGTGGGAGGTGTCCCTGCCCATGGCAGGGGGAGTGAAACAAGATGTGTTTTTACATCCCTCCAAGCCAAACCATTCCATCATTCTATGATACATAGCACAGGTGAGAAGGCTCCTGCCCCAGGAGACTCTGAGCCATATCAGGGACTCCCCATGGGAAGGCTTTGGCTTTGTGTTGGTCCTGTTTGGAACATGAATTTTCAAAGGTGGCCAGAGGAAGGGTAACTAGGACTCATCCCTGTGAGGAGGAAAGCAAGGAAGCTTGTGGAAGCAAGGCATCCTCATGCCAGCCTCTCAGTTCTGTGCAGTCCCCTGGAAAAGCACCTGTCTGGATGTGTCACCCTGAAGATACAGAGGGCAGGAGAGCCTGTGCAGAGGCAGCCTGCAGTGCTGCTGAGCTCCCACCTCCTCCAGAGCTCAGTGCCTGGGCAGGCAGGGCACACAGGGATGACTCCTTGTTTGTCTCTCCAGACACCGCACTTGGTCAACCTCAACGAGGATCCGCTCATGTCCGAGTGTCTTCTCTACTACATCAAGGATGGGATAACAAGGTGAGGGCCAGGTCCCATGGAGCTCTGGGAGCATTGTCAATATCTCCATCTGACTTCCCCAGGTGGGCAGTGGGGTGACAGCTGTCCCCAGGCTGGGCATTGTTCCCAAAAGCATCCCCAAAGTGCAAATCCCCAAGGTTTTGGTCTTGCAGTGCACCAAGGGTTTCTCCTGTCAGCTCCAGGGATGGGGCTGGGGACAGACTCAGGAGGGGCTGCTTTGAGGGAGGGTTTTGAGCTGGATTTCCCCTGCAGGGTTGGCCGGGAAGACGCTGAGAAGAGGCAGGACATCGTTCTCAGCGGGCACTTCATTAAAGAAGAGCACTGCCTGTTCCGCAGTGACACCAAAACTGGTGGTGAAGGTATTGCTTGTGTGGAGGGGCTTCCCTGCCCTGGGGACCCATCCCTCTGCATGTCCTCAGCCCTGCCCCCAGCCCTGCCCTCCTCAAACTAGTTGGGCTTTACTGCATGGCTGTGGCCTCTCCATGCTTCCAGATGAGCTACATCCCTCCTGGCTGGGAGGGAGCTTGCACAAGGCATGTGAGGAGTAAGTAAGGTGAGATCAGGGCAGGATGGCTGAGCAGACTGTAGATTATTCCCCTGCTCAAGATGTGGAGCAGAATCCACCTCCCAAAATGGCAGGAACCGGGGTGTGAAGGGGCTGTGGGAGATGAGCCTGGATGGATTTGCCTTCTGGAGGCTCTGGTCTCTTCTCACATGCAGTCTCCAGCTGCCCTTATTCCTTGGGACTGCTCTGATTGACATCAGGTTGGCTGAGTCCTGTTAGCTGCCCAGAGTGTGGGTGATGGCTGGGCTGGTTCTTCCTGAGGCTGCTGGAGCAGCAGAGCAGGATGTGCAGGATTTATCCCTCTGCTTCCCCCTTACCTTCACTCCCCACTCCCCTTCCCACCATCTCCACAGTGATAGTGACCCTGGAGCCCTGTGAAGGTGCTGACACCTATGTGAACGGCAAAAAGGTGACAGAGCCCAGCATCCTGCGCTCAGGTGGGTCCCTGGGGCTGGCACGCCAGAGCTGCCCCAACCTACCTGCCTCCCTGCCATGCGGGCCCTGCACTTGTCCCACGTTAAACCCACACTTTTCCCCCACCCCACACTGCAGGAAACCGCATCATCATGGGCAAGAGCCACGTGTTCCGCTTCAACCACCCCGAGCAGGCTCGGCAGGAGCGGGAGCGGACGCCGTGTGCCGAGACCCCCGCAGAGCCTGTGGACTGGGCCTTCGCCCAGAGAGAGCTGCTGGAGAAGCAAGGCATCGACATGAAACAGGAGATGGAGCAGCGGTGAGAGCATGGCCTGAGCTGCTGGGCAGCTGGGTGTTCACTTCCAGGTTGGTCATCCTCTGCTTCCCCATTTCCACCCAGGCTGCAGGAGCTGGAGGACCAGTACCGGCGGGAGCGGGAAGAAGCAAATTACCTTCTGGAGCAGCAGAGGCTGGTAGGTGGCTGGGACATGGCTCCTTCTCAGGCTGCCCAGGCATGGCTGAAATCCTGGCAGATGTTTGTGTGGAGTGGATCTGCGTTCTGAAAACAAGGGCAAATCTGTTGTTCCTGGAGTTGTCACCACGAGCACTGATCCAGAGGGAGGAGGCTGTGTTCCTGCAGGGAAGAGGAGTGTGATGTGGCACCATGGAGGAAGGTCACACCAGTGGGTTGCATCATCTCTCTTCCTGTTCCCCCCAGGACTATGAGAGCAAACTGGAGGCTCTGCAGAAGCAGATGGATTCTAGGTATTACCCTGAGGCAAATGAGGAGGAGGAAGAACCTGAGGACGAAGGTGAGGGCTGGGTGCCGCCATAAGGTTTTGATAGTCTCTGTGGGAGCATGAAGAGTAAACTGAGGGTTAATATCCTGGTAGTGGGGTGACTGTCCCTCCTTGTCCCCACAGTGCAATGGACAGAGCGGGAATTCGAGCTTGCCCTCTGGGCCTTTAGGAAGTGGAAGTGGTACCAGTTCACCTCCCTCCGTGACCTGCTCTGGGGCAATGCTATCTTCCTCAAGGAAGCCAATGCCATCAGTGTGGAGCTGAAAAAGAAGGTGAGTGGCTGAGCTCATTTCTGGCTTGCTGCAGCACCCACAGCAGAGAACAGGCAGCCAGGAAGTGCTGAGGACAGGTTGCCAGAGGCAGCACATGAAGCTTCTGCCCTCCCAGGTGTCTCACCAGCCCCTCTGCCCCTCTCCAGGTCCAGTTCCAGTTTGTGCTCCTCACAGACACGCTGTACTCGCCTCTCCCTCCCGACCTGCTGCCCCCCGATGCTGCCAAGGACCGGGAGAAGCGGCCATTCCCCCGCACCATTGTGGCTGTAGAGGTGCAGGACCAGAAGAACGGGGCAACACATTACTGGACCCTGGAGAAGCTGAGGTGGGTGAGAGACGGCTGTGCCAGGAGGGTTTGGGGTGCCCACAGCCCTGTGCCTCGCTGCCACCATGGGCATGTCCTGTCCCTGCAGGCAGCGCCTGGACCTGATGCGTGAGATGTATGACCGAGCAGCAGAAGTGCCTTCCAGTGTCATTGAGGACTGCGACAATGTGGTGACGGGTGGAGACCCCTTCTACGACCGCTTTCCCTGGTTCAGGCTGGTGGGCAGGTGAGCGCTTTGGCTCCTTCGAAGCGTGGCTGGGACCCACAGGTAGCCCTGCAGGAGATGCTGCCAGTGCTGCCCACCATGCACGGGGCACTCACCCCGCTGTGGGACTCCAGTGTGATGCTCTCCTCCGTGTCGGCTGCCAGTGCCCCGAGGGACGCACGAGCTGCTCTGCTGCCTGCTGTAACCCAGTGCTGAGAGCCACGGGCTCCAGGCTTGGGGGGTGTGGCTGTCCAGCAGGCAGGGAGCCCGTGCTGATGTGAGCTCCTCGGCGGTGGGCATGTGTCCCGTGTGCACGCGCTGGTGTCCAAGCGTCTGTCTGTACGGTGTGTGCCGTGTGTCCGTGCGCTTCCTGCACGCCCGATGGAAGGGGGCAGTGCCAGCTGTGAAGATGGGCCACCCTGGAGAAAGAAGGCTGGGGCAGGGGGAGCAGGGGGCTGAGCTGTGTGACCTGGAGGCATTCCCCTGTGCTGTAGCACAAGGAGGGATTCTCTCCAGCAGCAGGGGTAGTGGCGAGCCTTTGTGCCACCTGCTCTGTCCCTGCGTTCCCTGCAAAGCCAGCAGAAGGAGTTCCCAACATCACTGGTTCCATGGGTTGCTCTTTTGTCTGGCTGTTGGGCTGTTGGTGGCTTTAGAGATGCACCAGATGGGCAGGTCTTTGTTCACAATGTCCCTTGATTTAAGCAGACTAAAAACCCATCCCAAAACCTAACCTAGAAAAATCAAAAAAAAAAAAAAGCAAAATTCCTGTTCTTTCTGTTTGGAACAGCTGGTGTTAACATGTCTTCTATCTTGTTGTACTAACCTTAGTTCAGATATCTCTGGCTGCAACAGCTCTCCTCTTTTCAACACATGCATGAGCGAGCGCATGGCTGATCTCACCCCCTCCCCTACCTTCTCGAACCCCGACTCCGACATCACCGAGCCTGCTGACGAGCAGCACCAGGGGCAGGAGGAGGAGGAGGAGGAGGAGGAGGAGGACCTGGAGGAAGACATCTTTCCGGAGTGCCCGCTGTGTGATGGCCGGGATCCATTTTACGACCGCTTCCCCCTGTTCAGTTTAGTAGGAAGGTTGGTGAGGTTTTAGGAGAGCATGCCGGGAAGGACCTAGCTCTTTCGCGTGAGGGAACTGCTTTTGGACACGACTCCCACGTCCGGGGCATCCCGGAGGTGCAGGGGGTGGCCGGCTGGCATTGCCGCCAAGCCCGGGCGCCCAGCGGGGTGATGAGGCTCCCGCTGAGGTAGGGCTGTGACAAGCATAGGGATGGCAGGGATGGTGCCTTCCTTCATGTGGGTGCCTTTTTGGGAGAGCCTCTGAGAAGGGAGCTCTGCTGTGTCTCCGACACCAAAGGAACCAGGGGAGCCAGCTGAGAGTTTTGGTTCTGGGCGTTTCTGTCCCAGCAAGGATCACCTCCCACCCAGCTTGGCATGACCCTATGGTGCTGCTGGCCGGGGACACACAGGCACTTCAAATGTGCCTCTGGCACTGGCTTGGCTATCCCAGCTGTGTTGGCCAGTGTGAGCCCCCCTGAATTTGGAGGCTTGGATGTCCCCAGGTGGTTGTGAGGAATGAAGCTGAGGGGAGTGAGTGGAGAGCTGGGTGCAGAACAGAGTGCTAAAAGCAGTGTTTGCTCTTCCCAGCTCTAGCCAGTGCTTGGCTTGGGGCCATACCTGCCAACTTGGCATAGGAGATGTCCAGGGAGGTTGTGGAGACCTGGGTGTAGGCTCCAGCTCCTCTTCAGCTGGAGCCAAGGACAAGAAACTTTGATTTCTCCTACCTGTTGGCTGGAGACCCCCTTGGGCTCCATCAGCCTTAGCCTGGAGAAGCCCACCAGCTGCCCCAAACCTGACTGTGCCATCAAACCTGGAGCCATCTGCCCATCCCTAGAATGGTATGAGGAGGTGCCAGCTTTCTCTGGAGCTATCCCAAGGGGGTGTGCACCAGGAGCTGTTCTGAGAGCCTCAGGCAGGGCTTCCCTGACTGGGGTGAGCTGGGGCTCCTCTTCCTTGGTGTGCCAGAGCCAGGCAGCTTGGTGGGAAGGAGAGGGCAAAGCAGGCAGAGAGGGTGGAGGTGGGGTAAGAGTCCTGCAGCCTCAGACCGAAAGAGCTGGGTTCTTCCCCTTTTATTTTCTTTTTTTCCTTTTTCCTTATTTAAAAGAAAAAAAAATCTCAAAACAACCCCAGAACTCTCAAGGGCACCTCAAAAACCAAATGAGGCCCTGTGGCAGCAGCCCTACTCATGGGGGTGTGTTCCCCAGAGCTTGGTGCCTCCTGACTTCTTTTGAGTCTGCCCTGGGTTTGGCTCCCCACGCAGCAGCTCCGCCGGCCACATTTCTTGTGAAGTGTGCTTGGATTGGTTTATGATTGGATCCTTGTCTTTTATTCTTTTTCTTTCTTTCTTTCTTTCTTTCTTTCCTTCCTTCCTTCCTTCCTTCCTTCCTTCCTTCCTTCTTTCCTTCTTTCCTTCTTTCTTTCCTTCCCTCTTTCATTTCCTCTTTTCCTCTTTCCCTCTTTCCTTCTTTCCTTCTCTCTCTTTCCTTCTTCTCTTTCTCTCTTTCCTTCTCTCTTTCTCTCTTCAATTTTTTTAAAATTTTGGTTATTTTAAGGGATTTTTTTTTTTTTTTTTTTAGCTGCTGGCTCTATCTCTTCAAAGCTTTAGCAAAAATTGGGGTTATTTCACTTTTGTCTTCCTTTGGAAAGGCTTTTCTTTGATCTGAGCATGCCATCTTTGCACCTCACCAATCTTGTGGTTAGTGTCCCTGCCCTCCTTCCTCTAGTGACACACTTGTCCCCCTCCTCCCTGCCTGCCCCTTCCCACTCTTCCCTGCCCTCTCCAGTCCTCTGCTTCCACTCCAGCTGCCCTGTGATTTTGGGTGGGTGGATCCCTGCGCTTGGAGAGTTCCCTGTGCTCACAGGGCTCTTCCCCAGGCATGAGGTCCTGCTGGGAAGCCCTGGCATGGTCTGACCACTCATTCCCAGTGGCATCTGAGAAAAGATGGGCGGAGACAGGCCCATCAAGAGATCATGATTTGGCATCACCTGCTTCCACAGTCCTTTGAGTCCTTCGTCTGGAAAAAGCCTCGAGGAGCAGCTGAAGGTCAATGGGAGTCACCAGAACAGGGGGGAATCTCCGGACTTGGGGGTCGGGGTGCGAGTGCAGGGCTGCAAGAGCCCCCTGGGCACTTTGGGGTGCCACTGAATATGAAGATTCCTATGAGGCTGGGATGCCCTGAGCAGCATATCAGCCATGTGGAGATGCAGCCCTCATGGGAGCCTCCTGAAGCAGAGATGTCCTGGCCAGCCTCCAGCTCCATCCCACCCCACTGCACATCGAGACACTGGTGGCTGCCCCAGGAAGAGGTGCTGAGCACCCCACACCCCATCTTGCTGGAAGTGGTGCTGCTAGCTCACACCTTTTGGCAGGGAGCTCAGTGCCAAAGGTCACTTGTCATTGTGGAGGGTACATCATGGCTGGAGCTGGATGACCATTGGAAGCTGGCGGTGAGGTGGAGGGAAGCAGCAAGAGGACCCAAAACGCTGGAGAAGCAGAGAGCCTGACAGGAGGTGCTGACAGAGACGAAGGGCAGCCATCATGTTGGACTTCGGCGTGGCACCTCGCATGGTAACCTGGATGCTGCAGAGGAGAGAGGGAGGCTCAGACTTGCCAGGCCTTGTCCATCCCTGTGACATGCTGGCAGGTGGCCCAGGACCCCGAAGCCATATGTGTGAAGGGATGGAGAGGGGGGCATGCACAATCTGATGCCACCAGGCACACCGTGTGGCCTCCCTCCCAGTGGTCTCCAACACTGCGGGCAGAGCCAGGGCCATGAACCCCCAACAGGTTCACTCACCTCTGGAGGTCCAGGACCTTGTCCTCTAACCTCCTTCACTCCTGACAGCCTCCATCTCCCTTGTCACCCTTCCTTCCCCCTGTCTTGCCCCCGTCCTCCCCGTGGTGACTCTGCAGCTGCCCCCCCCAGTCGTGTTGCAGCACCTCCTGCCCAAGTTCTCCAGCTCTCTGCCACACAGAAGGTCCTGTTGCCCTACGGCTTCGTGGTGGCACCAGCGCAGCCCTCTCCCCTCCTGCCTGCCATGGAGGTGCCAGTCGGAGAGGTCTGCAGGTCTGGTGTGTCCTGTGGTGTTGTCCATGGCGTGTGCCACCCTCCTGCCCACCCTCCTGCCCATGGCACGCTGCCTGCCCGCTGCCCCAGCCCCTTCGCCTGGCCCTGGCTGCCTTCTCTTTAGTTTTGCTTTGCAGCGCTGCGGTCGCGCCCTGAGCAGTGACCTGGGACCCGGCCGCTGCCGGCCACGCCAGCCGTGCCTGGGCACTCAGGGGTGGGAGCAGTGACCGCTCTCCCCCCTGTTGTGTGTTTCCCCCCCTTCTCTGGCAGGGCCTTTGTCTACCTGAGCAACCTCCTGTACCCCGTGCCCCTGGTGCACCGCGTGGCCATCGTCAGCGAGAAGGGCGAGGTGAAGGGCTTCCTGCGCGTGGCTGTCCAGGCCATCTCAGGTAGGAGGGAGCACCCCCCACAAAACCTGCCCCTTGCACCCCCTGCACCCTCTGTGCCGGCTCACCCCCATCCTCCTCCAGCGGATGAAGAAGCCCCTGACTACGGCTCTGGTGTGCGGCAATCAGGGATGGCCAAGATCTCCTTTGACGACCAGCACTTTGAGAAGGTAAGGTGAGGCTGGCTCTTGGTGGATGCCCATGGACCCCAGATCCCTGCCTGCCACCTCAATGCTTCCCCATGGGGACCCCCAGGTTCCTAGAGGTGGAGAGAATGTGTTTTTGGTTCACCAGGCAGAGCAAGGTTTTGGGCACCCACCGGTGCATCCTGCTCTCACCCATGTCCTGGGGGGCTGCCCTGGGGTGGGAGAGGAGAGATGGAGGTGCCTGGGTGCTTGGGATGCTGGTGGTGGGGCAAGCAGGACCACCCTGGGGAGCACCAGCATCATTGAACTGCACTCCTGGCACAGTTCCAGTCGGAGTCGTGCCCAGCCGTCGGGATGTCTCGCTCGGGGACCTCTCAGGAGGAGCTGCGCATAGTGGAAGGTCAGGGCCAGATCAGCGACGTGGGGCCTTCTGCTGATGAAGTCAACAACAACACCTGTGCAGGTAAGGAGGTGTGACAGGCGCTGTGGGGGTGGCTCCCTGCACCCAGCCCCTTGCACCCTCCCCAGCATTGACAGCTCACTGCTCCAGTGGGGGCTGATGGCAGACGGAATCACGGAGTCACAGAGTCAGGTTGGAAAAAGCCTTTGAGATCATCAGGTTCAGACCTGACACCACTTTGTCAACCACAACCCTGAGTGCCATACCCAGGCTTTTCTTACACACCTGCAGGGACAGTGACTCCACCACTTCCCCGGGCAGCCCCTTTCAATGCTCAATCACTCTTTCTGTGCAGAACTTGATCCTAATGTCCAACCTAAGCCTCCCCTGGTACAGCTCAAGACTGTCTTCTTGTCCTGTCACTGGTTGCCTGGGAGAAGAGAGCAACCTTTACCTGGCTACACTCTCCCTGAGTGTGATGAGGTCTCCCCTCAGCCTCCTTTTCTTCAGACTAAACACCCCCAGCTCCCTCAGCTTCTCCTCACAGGACTTGTGTTCCAGACCCTTCACCAGCCTTGTTGCCCTCCTCTGGACATGCTCCAGCATCTCAGCATTGTTCCTAAATGTTCCTAACACTGAGGGAAAGACACCCTACCTTGCTCCTCTTCCCTGCAGTGACCCCAGAGGATCTTCTGGACAGTCCTGAGAAGCCTGCATCAGATGGGCCGCTGGAGGTGGCTTTGGACCACCTGAAGCTGGGCAGCATCTTCACTTTCCGTGTGACAGTCCTGCAAGCCTCCAGCATCTCCGCAGAATACGCTGACATCTTCTGCCAGTTCAAGTGAGCCCCCCGGTGCCCCCAGCCCTGCTCCTTCCACCAAGCTCCAGCCATCACCTGGGGGCTTGTGGTGAATTTGGGAAGTTTCCTCCACCTCTGAGCCCTTGGTGGATGGAGAGGCAAAACTAAAGGCTGTGAAATCTGTCCAAGCAGTTGTTTAGTCACTGGCAAAAGGCAAGGAGAGACTCCCATCAGCTTCAGGGAGCCCTGTGCCAGCCAAGGGTGCAGGCAGCAGCCCCGGGAGAACAGGCTCTTGTTGTGGTCCCTTGCTTTCCCTCCCCTCCCTGCTCCAGCACATCCCTGTCTCACAGTCCCTGAACAACCTTCCTTCCCTCCACAGCTTCATCCACCGCCACGATGAGGCCTTTTCAACAGAACCCTTGAAGAACACAGGACGAGGGCCACCCCTGGGCTTCTACCATGTCCAAAATGTGCGTACCCCTTTCCCACCACCCCTTTGCTCCTGCAGCTGCTGGGGTCTCTGCAGGGCGATTGGCTGGATCCTCTACCAGGGAAGCAGCTTCCTCCTGGCTTTGCCAGCCCCTCACAGACACCCAGCTAAGCCAGGCTTAGATGCAGGAAAAACACCAAAAGCCACTGTCATCCACCTGAAAAGGCTGAGATTTCACTGCAGTGGTCTTGGTGGGGAGAGCATCCCTGAATGGAGGGAGGAGTGGGTGAGAGATGCAGGGACTGAGTCTTACACCCTTCCACACCCCTGTTGTGCTGTTGCTGGCTCCATCCCCTTTCCCAGCTAAACTGTCCTGTGAGTGGCTCAGCAGCTCTTTCTCTTCCAGATCGCTGTGGAGGTGACAAAATCTTTCATCGAATACATCAAGAGCCAGCCAATTGTGTTTGAGGTGTTTGGCCATTACCAGCAGCACCCCTTCCCACCTCTCTGCAAAGATGTCCTGAGGTGGGCACATCTGGGCCACCCCCAGCCCCTGGCTGTGCTTCTGGTGCAGTGTGCTGCCTGGGGACCCAGGCTGGCCCCAGGGCATGGGGCTGGCTGGGTTTGGGGGTCCCTGGGGATGCTGTAACCAGATTGGTTCTTTCTGCAGCCCACTGAGGCCATCCCGACGCCACTTCCCCCGTGTGATGCCACTCTCCAAACCAGGTGGGGAACCCGGCCTGTGCCCACCTGTAGTTCCCATGTTGGGTGGGTGTCCCCTTCCCCAGAGGGACCAGTTAGGACCCCAGAGGCACCACAAAATGTATTACGGCCCACAGCACTGGAAAGCCCTAGACACTCATTTCCACAATACTCAGCAGATGGAAAGCCCCCATCTCGCCTCCTGCAGAGCAGCAGGGAGGAGGTTCCTTGCCCTGGGTGGTAGTTCCTTGCCCCTGGATGAGGCTCTTGTTGCTGCCTCTGTGCATGCCCTGAGGTCCTTGCCTCCTCTGCCCTTTCCCAGCCATCATATTCCTCATTCCAAGTACCAGCAGCAGGCTCAACCTCTCACCTGTCTTTTCTGCAGTGCCTGCAACAAAGCTGAGCACCATGACTCGGCCCACTGCTGGCCCCTGCCAGTGCAAGTATGACCTGATGGTCTTCTTTGAGATCTGTGAGCTGGAGGCCAATGGAGAGTAAGTCCTGCTGGGAGAGGGAGAGGGAGGGATTTGCCCAGTGCTCAGCAGCTCTGGGCAGGCTGGCAGGATTGTGTGTCATGCTGCAATCCTCTCTTCCAGCTACATCCCTGCTGTTGTGGACCACCGTGGAGGCATGCCATGCCATGGGACTTTCCTCCTTCATCAGGTACTCTCTGCCCAAAAGACTGTCCTAGCTGACTCCTGCTGGGACCTGTGTTAACTACTGTCCCTTCTCTCTGGCCTCGTGGGTCTCAGGGCATCCAGAGGAGAATCAGTGTCACCTTGGTGCATGAGACGGGCAGCCTCATCCGCTGGAAGGAAGTACGGGAGCTGGTTGTGGGTAAGCCAAGCCAGCCCCCAGCCCACTGAGCTCCCAGCAATACTCTTAGACTGTTTCTCGCCCACATTCCCATGTTCCCACATGGAGCTTTATAGACTTGTCTCCCGTCCTGCCCTGCAGTGCCTGCCTGGCAGGTGACACTGTGTGGGCAGGACACCTCAGCCCCTGCCACTGTGTCCAGGAGCTGGACCAGGATCTCTGGTGCTGAATGGCCAGGGGGCTGCAGACAGGCAGTCTGCCTCTGCCTTCACAGGGACCCTCACAGGGCCACTGCCTGTCACCTCAGAGTGACAACTCTATGCTGTGTTTGCAGGTCGAATCCGGAACACCCCAGAAGCAGATGAGTCACTCATCGACCCCAACATTCTGTCCCTGAACATCCTCTCCTCTGGCTACATCCACCCCTCCCAGGATGACCGGTGCGTGGTGCTTTTTTCTTGCTCTTCCCCTGCCGTGGTGAGGGGTGGAGGGGTTGAGCAGCAGCCCTTCTCTCCCCTGGAAGGCTCTTGGCCCTTCTGCTGATCCACTGCTGCATTGAGGAAAGGTTTTTCTGAATGGGGCTGCCAACCCTCTTCCTCCTCCTCCCCAAGGCCTTGCTGTGCTGGGGAGGGCACTAAAGGGAATTTGTTTGTGGGTCCTGCTCTCTGGTGCTGGCTGTGATGGGCTGGCACGGGGAGGCAGTTGGTGCTGGTGCCAGGAGGATGTCCCAACTCCATGGCTAGAGGGGAGGGTTATTTGTCAAGTGTCCCAGCAAAATTGCTGGAAAGGCCACTTGCAACCCATGGCAGATCCCTATCTGTGTGTAAGTGATGCAGGAAAGCCAGTCCCACCCACTGTGGGTGACTTCAGGGATGCCCATCCCTTCCTGCCTATCCCAGAGGGCTGTCATAGAACCACAGAATGGTTTGGGCTGAAAGGGACTTTAAAAATAATTGAATCCCAAACTTCCTGCTAGGGCAGGGACACCTTCCACTAAACCAGGTTGCTTAAAGGTGTTCCCAGTGTAGGTTTGTCAGGGTGTGAAAGAAGTGGGACGAGAAGATTTTTATCTCCAAGATCTCCCTGTGTGAGTCCTGCAGTGGCAGGGGGGAGTCGTGGGTATGGAGGGCAGAGCTCTCCTCTGCACTGGTGTAACTCGGGGAACTGGTGGAGGTCTCTGGCCAGAATGTGTGCATGCAGGCAGCTGTGGCAAGGCAGGGATGGTCGTTGCCAGCACTGGGAGCAGCAGGACTGGTCCTTGGCTGTGTGCGTTGTGGTCACTGGTGTAGGAACATCCCGGCGAGGAATGGGGACCACTTCTTCCTTCATCTGCTTTGTGATAAGCACTGTCCCAAGCAAGCCTGTACCAAGGCAGGGTGTTTTTGGGGGAATGATGGGGGTCTGGATAGGATTTGGATCCCTGAGCACTCTCAGGCAGCCCCTGGACACGGCACAGCAACCTGCACAGAGTATCTGGGCATCAGAGGCGAGTCCTGAGGTCAGCACGCGCACATGTGTCGGACCGGGAGACTTTGTCACAGCCCTGGGGATGCAGAAGGAGGCCAGATGGGGATGGTCCTGCGGATGGCAGACAAGGAGGGCCCAGCCCAGGGTAGTGGTGATGTTTTTTTTGCTGGGAGATGGGTGGTTGTGGCACCCACGGGCTCTTGGGGCTGCGCAGATTTTTGTCAGCTCCTGATCTGTTTGATTGTCTGGTCCCAGATGCAGCCATATGGGACCTTCATCATGCCTAAGGTAGCCTGGCAGGAGGGATGTGCCTCCTGCTCTGCCTTCCACCCTGCGAGTCCTGCAGGACTGGGGGACACGGCTCAGGCTGGGGGGATACTTGGGGTGTGGAGAGAAGCGTGGAGACTGGGGGCCCATCTAGGGGCACAGAGCAGTGCACGTCATATCTGTCCCACGTCTATTCCATGGAGCCTGCCCGTGGTGAGGCAGGGGGAGGAGGAGGTGGCTAGCTACAATGGCCCCCACTTCCACTTCACATGCAGACATGCATGCTTCACCCTGCAGCCGCGAGGACAGACAGAAGGAAGGCAGAGAGCAGAGCCAGTGCCCACTTCACCCTCCTCCCAGCCGCTTGCACTCCCCGCTTTGCTGCCTTGTGCCACGCAGCCTCCATTGCCTGGAGCAGCCCTGGCTTCCCCTCTGCAGCCTCCCAAGCGCCCCGGAGCCACTCAGGAAGAGGCTGGGAGAGTTCAGCTCTCTCCTCAGCACGCACCCACCCCTGCATCGAGCGCCCAGGGCGGAGGCGCGGGGGCAGCGCCTGGTGTTCCCCCTCGCTTCCCTCAGCTGCTACTGCCCATCTAAGCCCACACTAACCATGTGATTGTTTTGTGTTTTCGCAGGCAGTTTCTTGATTCGGATATGCCTAGGTATTATTTGTTTCCATTGGTTTTTTTTCCACCCCTCTTTCTTCTCTCCTTTCTTTCTTTCTACCCCCTTGCCTCGGCACGCTCACTCCCGCCAGAGGCAGCACTTGGACATCCAGCCCCTCATCCCTTCACACGCCCCATCCTTCCTCCCTCCTGCGCTGGCACCTCTTGCTCACTCGCCCCCTCTTTTGCTGTTCGTTTGGGCCACGCTCTGGCTGGCTGCCGCTCCCCCTCGCACGCCTGCGTCTCCATTGCCTGATTTGGGTTTTATTCTTGCTTTTCGACTTTGCTACTCTCCCATCTTTTCTGGCATCTGGCACCGAGTGTGCCAGTCCCTCCATTGTCTCCCACCTCAGTGCCAGCTCAGCCCCTGGTGCTGCTTGGAGTAGCTGCAGGGCTGGTGAGGACAGTGGAAGTTTTGGGGCTTGTCCTGCCTTTCCTGGGCAGCTGGTAATGATGGCAGCACTGCAGTTGGTGTGGCAGCAGCTGCCTGCCCTGTGCACGGTTGTCCTGTGTGTTAGGTGCAGCATATGGGCAGTGTGTGTCTGTATGCAGGCGTGACAGCAGGTGCAGATGTGGCACAGACTGCTGTACCCCTGTGCAAAGGGACAATGGCTGTCTGGGGACTCCAGGCTTCAGCTGGGACCTCTGGGTGAGCCTGGCATATGTGCGAGAGGTGCCAGATTTGTGGATGTGCCACCAGCCTCTGGATGGGAGCATTGTTGAGGCTTCAGGGAAGGGCCCATCACTGTGGCCCATGGCAAAAGAAGAGGGACAAGTGCCTGGGAGACAAGGGATGGAGTGTCCCAAGTCCTGGCACATAACTTTGTGCCTGAAGATTGTTCTCCCTACAGCAACTCACAGCTGGTTGTGCTCAGAGATGTCTGAGGGCAGAGCTGTCCCTGCAGCAGCATTCTGTCCCCTGCCAGGGTGCAGGAAAGTGGATCCAACCCCCCCACTTCATGAGAGGTGGGTTGACACTGAGCTGCCTATGGTCTCAGCACAGTGATGCTTTCTTTGTGGACCAGGGGATGGCCAAGAAGTCACTGCTGTGTGAATGGCATGGGCTATCTCATCCCCCAGCTGGCACTGTCCCAGGGGACTGTGCTGGTGGGAGCTCCTTGCCTGGATGGCCTAAGGGCAGAGTTGAGGGCATAGGGAGCACGTGTGCTTCTTTCCCAGCTGCTGGACCATGAGGAGAGTGGGAGGCAGAGGGCTTTCACCCAGGCTGGTAAGCCTCTGTCTGCCCTCGCTGAGCTCCTTTTGGTTCCCATTTTGGGTCCAGCTAGGCTGGAGCTGCCTTGGCCAGCAGTGCTATTATGTGCGAGTCCCTTCAAGAGGGGCTCTTCTGACCTGTCGTTTTTCTGTGTGTGTACATGTGTGTGTTTGTCCTTGGGTCACCTTCCACTTATAGCATTTCGCTGGGAAATGACACTAGGTATTTCACGCGCACCTGCTCGGTCTGGTCCCTCCTGCTTTTCTCTTTTTCCCTTTTGCCTCCTCCCTTTGCTTTTTGCTCTTTCTCCCCTCCCCTGAGGCTCCTCTTTTCCTCCTCCTCCTTGGGTAGCACTCTTTTCTTAAGCAACTCGTGTCTGCAAAGCAATCCTTTGCCTTGGCTGTGTCTCACGCTGGTGGAGTTTTGTATTTTATTCACCTTTTGGAAGTGTCACTCTCCCTCTTCTTCCAACATGGGGGAAACCGCAGTCAAGAACCTCTCCCTACTCCCTCTGGCTGCCCTGGCTCTTGTTAAAATTGCTCCTCAGTCACCTGGATGCTGCTTCAGGGACGCGCTGAAGTGTTCTCATTGAGATATGGCTGAACCACAGTTTCCTGAGGATGCTCAGGCAGGAGCTGGGGCCGCAGCAGCTCTGGGTGGTTTTGGGGAGTGGGTGTACCATAAAGCCAAGGCTGACCCGGGAGGGAGTCCAAGAGTGGTGCAGGGGGTGAAACAGAGATCCCTCATGCTGTCTGAGCAGAGCCACTTCCTGCCTCCTCACACTTGGTTGCTCAACCCAAGGAGGGCAGCTGCCACTCTTGATCTGGGTAAGCTGTGCCATCCTCTCTGGGATCCTGTAGGCATGGGTGAGTGGGACCAGCTGTTGACTGCTCCTTCTCCCAACCTGGCAGCCATGGGAAACACAGCAAAGGGGCCTGAGGCAGCAGAGTGGGAATGGGGCTGGCAATAAGGGTAGAGCAAGAGCCAGGGGAGACAGCCTGATGGGGGCCAGCCACAAAATCATGGTCCCCAGCTTCTCACTGGTGCCCAGGGCCAGCCCTAGGGAAGGGAACCTGGCTGGTGGAGGGGCTGTGCTCCCAGAGGTGGGCTGGCAGCACACCCCCAGTGCTGAGCATCCTCCCTCCTTTCCCTTCGGCCATCATTACCCAAATGGTGACAGCCGCTCCTGGCAGGGACTGGGGGGGTGCTGTGCCCCAGGCTGGATGGTGGGGACTGACCAGGGTGCACTGGGGGTGGCAACCCCTGCTCTGAACACAGGGGTGGGGCATGAACCCTCCTTTGCCCTCCTTTGCCTTCCTAGCCTGCTCTGCCTTGCCTGCACCCCATCTGAGCCCCCCACTCCTCCCGCGGTCCCTCCTCCCCAAAACCCTGGTCCATTGGCCATTTCAAGGGTGCCGTGTCCTCTTCCCACCATGCCTTGTGCCCTTTGCCTTGAGCCTGTGTCCTCTAGAGTGGCTGTCCCCATCTGTCCCCACTGCGCATGCATGTCTGTGTGTCCTTGCAGGCCTGCTGCAGCGCTGTGGGGGGGACAATGACATCTCCTTGCTCGCCTGCCAGGGGTTCCAGGGAGGTTGTTTTACTGGTCCTGCTGGGTTCTTTTGGCAGGACTTTCTACCAGTTTGAGGCGGCGTGGGATAGCTCCATGCACAACTCGCTGCTGCTCAATCGTGTTACCCCTTATCGGGAGAAGATCTACATCACCCTGTCAGCTTACATCGAGGCAAGGACCTTGGTTGGGGTCACTATACATCAACAAAGTCTGGTATTTCCCCTGCTGTTGGGGTGCAGCCAGCGCGAGCCCTTTCTTAGCTAGTGCTTATGGGCTGCAGGGTTCAACCTGGTGCTTGGGAGCCATTTGGGACCCTGGGACTGGAACCTGCTGGGCACAGGGGTGGGAGAGACCTGCTGGGCTGCCACCCTGCAGCACCCCTGATGCCTCCCTCTGCCCTGCTGCAGATGGAGAACTGCACTCAACCTGCTGTCATCACCAAAGACTTCTGCATGGTTTTCTACTCCCGGGATGCCAAACTTCCTGCCTCACGCTCCATCCGCAATCTTTTTGGCAGTGGCAGCCTGCGGGCTTCTGAGAGGTATCAGGATGCTCTGCTGGGGACAGGAGAGCCATCCATGAAGGCTGGAGCTCTTCTAGGGCATCCCAGAAGCCTGGCTAAAAAAATTGGGGTGTGAGGATGGGACAAAGCCGGTAATGCTTCGTCTCTCTTTGCTCACAGCAACCGTGTGACAGGAGTGTACGAGCTCAGCCTCTGCCGTGTGGCTGATGCCGGCAGCCCAGGTGGGTGCCACACCTCTGCCCAGGTATTCAGCTGGGGCAGGGGGGCACAGCCAGGCCTTTGAGTTAGGGGCTGTGTGTCTGTCCCCCCAGCTGTGTATCTGTGCCCACAGGCATGCAGAGAAGGCGTCGGCGTGTGCTGGACACCTCTGTAGCCTATGTCCGGGGAGAGGAGAACCTGGCTGGCTGGCGGCCCCGCAGTGACAGCCTCATCCTTGACCATCAGTGGGAGCTGGAGAAACTCAGCCTTCTGCAAGAAGTGAGAGTCTGGGCTAGCAATGGGCTGAAACAGTGCAATTCAGCTCCACTGATGCTGGGGCACAGCCATCTTGGCTGTGGGAAGAGGCAGGGATGCGGCTGTGCTGCCAGTACTCCTGTGCATGGCTCCCAGCTAGGTCCCAGCACATCCAAAACTAATGAGTAAATGGGGTTAAGGGGGCCTGGCTATGGAGAGGGGCCATCCCTGAGCCTGGGTGCCTGTGCCCAGGTGGAGAAGACAAGACACTACCTGTTACTGCGTGAGAAGCTGGAGACAACGCAGCGCCTGGGCATGGAGACCCTGTCCCCCTGCTCCAGTGAGGATTCTGAGTCCCGAAGCACCTCCTGCATCTCCTCCCCACTCTCTGCTGATGGGGCACCTGAAGGCCGCACCTCTCCCCCTGAGACCCCCAGCGAGAGGCAGAAGGAGCTGGCTGTGAAGGTAGCATCCTGCAGCAAGCCCAGCTTGCAGGCTGGAAGCCATGAAGTGGCTTCCACAGGGTGGCTGGGGGTTGTGGCTGGAGAAAGCCCAAGAGTGGAAGGTGGGATGTGCCTCGTGGGCCACTGTCCTCTTCCTCTCTCTGCAGTGCTTGCGCTTGCTCACGCACACCTTCAACAGGGAGTACAGCCACAGCCACGTCTGCATTAGCGCCAGTGAGAGCAAGGTACTGCTGCTGCCCCAGGCTCTGCTGGGGCCAGGGGGGCATGTGTGGCTGGCAGGGGAATGGCTGGGTGGGGGCCAGATGGGCACTATGGCACAAGTCATCCCTCCTAGGGGTGTCTGATCCCTCTGCTTGTTCTGGCTTTTCCCAGAACTGGTGGCTCCCCGGACTGTGCCAGGAGAGGACCCTTCCAACCACGGGTCTTTACTCTCCCTGTCTGAGCAGGAGCCTGATCCTTTGCATGTGCCTGGCTTGGCGCAGAAACTTTAGTTCACACCTCTATTACTCCACAGCTGTCTGAAATGTCCGTGACCTTGATGAGAGACCCTTCCATGCCAGCTCTTGGGGTCACCACTCTCACCCCCTCCTCGACCTGCCCATCACTGGTGGAAGGATGTTACAATGCCATGGAGGTCAGGTGAGAAGCTGGCTGGGAGGTTCTGGTGACATATCCCAAGCAGAGCAGCTGTACCACTGGGACACAGTCCTAATCTATGGATGTTCCCTAGCCATCACTCTTCCTACATTCCACCCTCTTCTCCTTCCCCAGACCCCCCCAGGTTTCTTCCAGAGCAGAGAGCCCTGATCTGGAGCCTGTGGTAGAAGGAGAGCCGAAGAAGTCCCCAGGCCGCCGACCTGAAGAGGAGAAGGAGCCCCAGCGGTTGCTGGTGCCCGATATCCAGGAGATTCGAGTCAGGTAGGAGCAACTGGGGCAGCCAGCAGGCAGAGCACCTATGGGCGGGGGTCCATGCCCTACCATTGCCACCTCCTCACTGTCTGTATCCCACCCCTTACCTTGATCCCTTCTGCAGTCCCATCGTCTCCAAAAAGGGCTACCTGCACTTCCTGGAGCCTCACACTAATGGATGGGTGAAACGCTTCGTGGTGGTCCGGCGTCCATATGTCTATATCTACAATTCAGACAAGGATGCAGTTGAGAGGGCCATCCTCAACCTCTCCAAGGCCCAGGTGGAGTACAGTGAGGACCAGCAGGCCATGCTCAAGGTAGGGCACTGGGAGCCAGCCCCACTCCCCACACCCCACTGAGAGAAGGACTAAGCTCTGGCTCTCCCCTCACAGACCCCGAACACATTTGCGGTGTGCACGGAGCACCGGGGCATCCTGCTGCAGGCGAGCAGTGACAAAGACATGCACGACTGGCTCTACGCTTTCAACCCTCTCCTGGCTGGATCCATAAGGTACCAGGGGCAGCTGGGGCAAGGGGGATGCAGACAAGCCATTGCTGGGGGGGCTGCAGGTTCCCAGTGCTTTCCCTCCCAGGTGTGGGGAGCATCTCTGCTGCAGAGCTGTGCCTGAACAGGTTGTCAGCTGGCAAAGCTTGGACCATATTCATTTTGAATTCAGAACATCCACATTTAAAAGCTCCGGTCTAGGGTCAGATTCCAGGTGGTGCAGAGGTGGTGTTGTGCTGAGCTCATCCATGAGCAAACATCCAAAGCAAAATCCATGCCTGGTGGCAGGGCCACTAGCCTGTCACTGTTCTTGAGACCATCCCAGAGTTTTTGAGACTGATATGGAAACTTTCCTGTCTGACCACCCAGGAGCCACTCTGGAAGTCACACATACACCACCTGAGCTGAGACTGAGTCCCCTTTGCAGCAGGTGATTCCAGTGAGCCCACAGGGGCCTTGCTTGACTTCTTACACTCATCACACACACACACACACTCAAGGTTTCCTCAGTCACAGGTTTCCCACAGCAGTCTCAGACATCTCAATCCTTAAAATAATTTCATCATGGAGCAATAACAAAATGACAGCTGGGGCTGGGTGCCTCTGAGAAAAGACTCTAAACAAAGGAAACCCTGGGCTTTTATATCCCCTTAGTCTAAGGGCACTCTGAGCATCCTTCACCTGGCTGTGCTGCAGGTCCCGGTGCCCTTTGTTATGCAAACAATTGGCAGTTCACAGACTCTTGCCGCAGGCTCCCACCCCTGCAGCTACAATCGTAGCTGCACACCAAGCTACCTGCACTAAATGTTTTAATTCCTCAACAAGACCATCTCATGGACTTCTTGAGATCACCTGAAGTGATCTCAAGGGATGGCAGAACACAAATCTGTGTGCTGTGGCTAAAGAGACTTCAATTCTATATTGCTCCAGCTGTCTGGATTCAAGTATCAGCCTGGAGGTAGGACACTGGACCTGGGAGTCCACACCTCTCCTTGTCCACATCTCTTAACACCTTTTGTCCCTTGTTTTGTACATCAGATCCAAGCTGTCCAGAAGGAGAACAGCCCAGATGAGAATCTAACCTGAAAAACACCCTCCACTTCATCCGTCTGCCAACGGGATCAAGAAAGCTGATTCTGTCTGAAGACTCCCCATGTTAATATCTGATCTTTCACACCATCTGCTGCCCCAGCTCTCTGCTCCATGGAAGGATCTATCTTGATTCACAGCTTCACAGGGGAAACTCACTTCTGTTTGTAGCTGCAACAGCCTGGACCCGCCTGGGCAGGATTCCTTGTGCACTGTGCCATCTTGTGCCCGTCCCTCCGTGGGTGACCTTCATATCACACCATCTAACGTTCCAAAAAAGGTCCCTATCAGAGGGGAGGGAGTGAGAAGGGTGGTTTTGGCTAAAAGCTGGTCTTTGATCTAGAGAGATGGGAATGCAGTAAAGCTCAGAGCTGGGAGAGCAGGAGGAATTGCCCTCAGGCGAAGGGAAAGTGGTAACTTAGATGTGGGGTTTCCCTAATTTACCGGTGTTTCTGCAAGAGACAGCAGAGTAAGATCAGGTGTCAGTACCTTAAGATTATATTTATAAAGTATTTATTTCTATTTACATCACAAAAATCCCCCAAGTTGAGTCCTGGCCCCCAGCCAACGCCTCCCCCAGGCAGGGGAGAGCCTTGGTGGTGGGCTGGGGTTCCGGAGATGCCTTCCCCGGGACATCCCTGGCTTGTGCCTGGCAGCAGTGCAGCTCTCACCCTCACTCTATGCCCTTCCCCAGCTATTTGCTTTGCCTTCCCCTACAGCTGAAACTACTTTTCCCCTCAGCAGTGGCCAGACAGCCCACCATGTCTTCCCAAAGAAGGCAATTCCTACCTGTCCCATCTACCTCTGGGTCTCAGCTGGCCAGGGCACCCACGTCCTTGTAGATGGTTCACTGCACTTTGGATCTTGGTCCTACTGGAGGGAAAAGGAGAGCTCTGAGTATGGCTCTGTCTGTCACCCCATGATGGGCTTCCCTTTCCAAAAGCACCTCCACTATCCCAGCCTGGGACCCCCAGCTGTCTCATCCAAAGGGATTTCCCACTCTTAGGGCAGGATGCCAAGGATCCCAACCCTGCAGGGAGTGTAGAGGTTCAGGCAGAATGGGAAAATTCCCCAGGAGCCACAACTAGGAATAACCATCCCACCCTACAGGATCCTTCTTGCCCTTTCCCAAAAGGGCTTGCACATCCCCTCTTCTCCCAGCAGGATGACAGACTCAAAGCAGATCAAAGGGTGTCAGGGTGGGGATGGGGTTTCTTTTTTCTGTTCTAGCTGGTGTTTTCTCACTCTTCCTCTGCTGCAGAAGCGAGCACCCACCTCCCCCCACCCTGCCTCCATCAGCATGTTAATCTGGGCGCTTCCCACATCGAGGTGTTTTCGCTGAAAAGACCTTCTCCTCCAGCCATCACTGCTTCCCACCTCCTCCAGCAGCTCTCTCTTCTCCCATCTCTCCCCCATGGTTAGATGTTTTTGTTCAGGGCTTCCCAAGTGGCCAGCAGCACCTGGCACAGCTCCGTGTCGGGAGCTGAGCATCTTCCTCCGTGCATCTCCCAGGCACCCCCAGCTCTGCTGTCTCGTCCAGCACAGCTGTGCCTTGGCTGTGCCGCACCTCCCTGCACTGTCTGTGGGGTGTGTGTGTGTGCGCGCGTGTGTGTGTGTGGGACGTGGTGCTGTCTTCTCGTTATACTCGTGTTGTGTGGGGCACGGATAGGCAGGGACGTGACAGAGGAGTAGAGGCTTGCACTGGCCCCCTTGCTGCATATCAGGCACCCTTTAGCTTGGATTTCAGGTGACAGAAAAGAGTTTGGGGATTCTTCTTGAGCACATGCTGGTTCTGCCTGGCCTTGCCACAGCTCCTAATGGGCATCTTACCCCATTACCACAGCCCAAATCTGCAGTGGGGCTGCTGCTCTCAGCCCAGCTCTCCTGCCCAGGACAAGCTCCCCAGCAAATTGGGCTATTTTCATCTCTGTGATCCTTTTTAGACCTGGAGGCCGACTTGTGCCCTTTCTGTATGAAGAGATGCCAGCCTGAAGGCACAGAGAGGCTGAGCTGGGGCAATGCAGGGGCCCAGGCTGCAGCATCCTGGCTCCCCTGCTCTGAGCAAGGACTAGTTGGTACCATCCCAAATTCCGTGTAAGGGAGGGGCTAAGGGTGGAGAAACAGGGAGTACCTGAGGGGAGGCTCTTCCAGAATGGAGGCAGCTTCTGGCCGAGACGGGACCAGTGTCTGTCAGGGACCAGACACAGGTTCACTAGCCAGGGCTGTGTGGTGCTGCCTGTGCCACAGACAAGACGCAGCCAGCTGAAGGGCATCCTCCAGCCAGAACCGATCCATGCCTGAGGCCAGCAAACCTGCAGAGCAGACGGCTCGGCTGGAGGTGGGAGCCGAGGGAAACAGAGCTGCCCGCTGGATGCGGCACACTTGCCGCTTGCCATCTTTACCAGCAGCGCTCTGAGCAGCACCGCGCTCCTCCTCATGGCCCTGGCACCCATCCCCTCGGCAACGAATGCAGAGCGGAGGTTCAAGCACGTCTATAAGCCCAACCGGAAGGGAAATTCCACAGGGGAGCGGATGGCACGGAAGGCAGGCGAGCATCGGCGGGCAGGGGCCAGGGGAGGAGGGAGGCCGCACTCCCCGCTCTCCGGTTCCCGCCGGCGCTCCCTGCCGTGTGCCAGGGGGGCAGTACTGCGGGTCCTGGCCGTCCGTGCGCACGTGAGGCTTGTTCGGTTCTGAAATAAATGTCGCATTTAACGCAACTGCCGTGCGCTGAGCGTTCTCTCTTGGGGGCTGGGGGGTGCTCGCAGGGCGGGGAGCTGAGGGCGGGCCGCGCCCACCGCCGCTGAGAGGGCGCCCCCTCGCGGGCCTGCTCAACCCGGCGGGGGCGGGGCGACAGTGATGACTGACAGCTGAATCTCCTCTTGCGATTGGTAGATTTGCGGGCACGTGTCCTTGTGGGCGGGGCCAGCGCGGTCCTTCCGCTGCCGGCGCGGCGCGGGCGCATTTCCGGCCCGCCGCGGGTGCGGGTTGGGCCGGCGCCGGGGCGGGCGGGAGCGAGCGGCGGCGATGGATCTGTTCGGGGACCTGCCCGAGCCCGGTGCCGCCGCGGGTGAGGCCGCGACGCGCTCGGGCCCGTTCTGTCCTTCGGGCCCGCGGCCTCACCTGACGGGCTGCGGGGCCTGCTGCAGCTCGGCCGTGGGCAGCGTGGCTCCGCGCACTGCCAGGCCGCCGCCTTAGGGAGCTGGAGGGGCAGCGGGGAGGGTGCGGGGACGGGTTAAGAATCGCTGGAGAGTTGCCGGGTTTGGTGGGTTTTGAGGTTTTCTTTTCCCCTGGGGCTAGCTCCGCGGCAGTTTTTGCGTGTTCTGTGTGAATTGCAGTTCCCTGCGGTTTAGACCATGTTGGAGCCTTTCCCCTCGCTGTGCTGCTGAGGGATGTTAATGCGAGCTGAGTGGATTGCTAGCAAAAATACCCAGAAACCTGTTCTCAGGACAAAAGTTCACCTAGGCCCCAGGCAGGTGGTTATTTTGCTTGTGGAGCAGCTGCTAAAGCTACAGGTGGAATTAAGGTTCTCGTGGTTTACCACTGTGCTGGCTTGAGCACAGAACAACATCCCAGGAGGGCCTGCACTGGTTCCTTACTGTGCCCTGGTGCCTTGCAGGGAAAGATGCCCAAAAAGGGCCTCTGCTGTTTGATGATCTCCCACAACCCAGCAGTGCTGACTCAGGTATGAGTGCTCTGTTCCTGCCATTAGTTTGGTTTTCTGTGTTTTCTGCATCAGCATCTCTTTCGGATGAAATGTGTGTAAATCCTGCTCTTTGTTAGACAGAAAAAGGACAGTAGGGTTATCAGTGCTGGTATGTAGACCAGCTGGATTCTGTTTGGTTTTTTTATAACCAGGGTGTTATAGATGTTCCGTATATATTCTATAAAACATTCCATGAAAATGTTCCCTGGAATGAATGTAAAACCTAGATTTCCCTGACTGCTATTGGAAGTAGAAATTTGAATTTCATTGGTAAACTGACATAATTTCCTCACCTGAGGAGAGACGTAGGTAGAGCATTATTCTCTGAAAACAACAAAGGTATTTAGTTATTTTTGTCTTCTTGTGCTCCAGGAAAAGAAGGCTCTTTGCTCTTTGATGGTCTCCCACCAGCCAGCAGTGGTGACCCAGGTAAGGAGCTGTGTCCCTTGTCACCCCTGTCTGGAAAAAGCCCACCATGCAGCCTGTTGTGTTGGACACATAGCAAGTTTCCCTGGTGCTGATTTCTCCAGTCCAGATATGCTGACACTTGTCATGGCAATTTGTGCCCCAACTGTTAAAATCAGGATTCTGAATCTTAACATTTGGGCTGTTCCCAGAAGTACATTCCTGTCTTATGGGGACCCTTGTTCTCTGTGTGAAAGCTCCCTGCTTTGGGAGGGAAAGTGCCCTGTTGCAGTCACTGCCCTGCCTGCTTTTCTGCTGTAGACATGGGCTGTGTCCTTATTCCTTGCTGAAAATGGCTTCAAATCCAGCCTGCTGCTCTGGCAAGGCAGCATGTGCTTTCTGTCACCTGGGAGGAGCTGAGATAATTCACTGTACTCGTAGGAGCCTAAATCTGCAGAAGGAAAAAGCCAGAGTTCTGACATCAGGTTTTGCTTGCTAGCTTTAATTTGTAGCTTTCTTCTGAACTCTCTAAAAAATAGTAATAAAGTAAGTTTCTTTGTATTATTGTGGGCAGAGATCATAGAGGAAAATATTATTAATAATAATGTAGAAATGTTCCAGCCTGTAACATTAACTTCCTGAGTTATTAACTGGGGAGAAAAAAAAAAAAAAACAAAAACAAAAAAAAATACCTAGTAGCTAAGGAATAAAACCTGTGGGTTGTTCAGTAATTACTGTGGTCGCTTAATCCTGTGTATGTGTGTGAGCCTGCACTCCTGAGTGTGCTTTGGTATAAAAGGAGTTGCTGCTGAATTTATGCAAGTAAAGCAGTACTGGAACTCTTGAGCCACATGCATTTTTGCTTTCTTTCAGCCTCCAGTGCTACTAAGCAAGTCTCATCAGCAGAGAGCCAAGAGAAAGGGCAGAAGAGAAAGTCTTTGGAGGAGGAGGAGGAAGAAAAGAATGGCAGGGAAGAACTTGTGGAAAAGAAAGTTTGTAAAGGTTTTCAGACACTTTGAAAACAAATGTACTCAATTTGTACTTTTGGCGTTGGGCTGAGTAAGTCCAGAACAAAGCTAAGCTTTGGTTCTTCAGTCTGCTTGCATTTTCAGCCTCTTGCAGGAAACAAACTGCTGCAGGGGTCTGTGGAAGCTCCTCGAGCTTCCTGGCTCTGTCTGCCTCCTTCACCTGGGCCTTCCTAGTGTCCCTGCTGAAGCAGCAGGCACCTCAGCACTGGCAGGATAAGAGCTTGTGCTGCCAAGAGGGGAATCGGGTTTGGGACCTCTGTAAGGCTGGATCCACATCCACAAATCTCTCTGCTGGCTGCCAAGGATGCCACAGAGGGGAGAGACAGGGTTGTTACATACAGGGCCTCTGGCTTCAGTGCCTGTGTGCTGTGCTGCAGCTTTGGGAGTAAGATGTGTTGAAGGGACATGTCCTGGGAACATCAGACCTGGATTTCCTGTCCTCAGTGCAATCCTTAAAGCTGTGCTTTACTTAATCTGCAGGTTCAGTGCCCCGTGCTTCCCCTGCCCATTTGGTAAGAGTCCTGTCCAATGCCCAGCAGTCCTGCTTGGCTGCAGCTGCCTGCTGAAATGAGGGCAGGCTGCTTTTAGAGCTGCTGACCTTGAAGACATCTAAAAACCCATGTTACAAAATAAACACATCCTGTTTAGCAGCAGATGTTCTGTTGCAGGATGAGGGCTGCGCTGCCAGGACAGGGTTCTGAAAGCTGAGATCTTTAGTGGTTTTTAGCCTGAGCTGAGGAGACAGAGGAGTTTGATTTGCATGCATGTGTCTGCTTTGTTCCCCTTTAGGATCAGTGGGTGTTCTTGGACTGAAGGGTTACGTGGCAGAGAGAAAAGGTGAAAGGGAGGACATGCAGGATGCACACGTCATCTTAAACGACATCACCGAGGAATGCCAGCCTCTGCCCTCCCAAATGTGAGTGTGCCCCAGCTGCCAGAGCAGCCATCCTGGAGCTGAGGGAGCTCCAGCTTTGCTTCAGCTAAGCCCATAGGATGATCCTTTTTGCTTTGAACAGATGATGCTCTTGTGTGACTGTCTTGTGGTGTATGGTTTGGGCTTGTTATTGGGAGACCTGGGGTGAATCACCAGCTAGCTGTGTTCCCAGGCAATTCACAGGGCTGGTGTGTACAAAAACCTCCCTTTGAGGGCTGCTTAGTGGATTCAGTCACTGACTTTACAAGGACCATGAGGGCCTGATAACTGTGGGTGTTTATCTTCTATTACCCAAATGTAAGTGGGTATGTAAATTTAAAAGAATGTTCTCAAGTATTACCCTGATGCTGGATTTAGCTTCTCAACCAGTACTGTCCCAAGAGGTTTGTGTTCTGACAGGTCCAAGTTTTCTGTATGTAGCGTAGTTGGAACAAGCTTAGGGATGGAAGGTGCTGTAGGATTGGCTAGACTTGTGTCTGTAGTGGTGGAGAGTTGCAGTGTCCTTGAGGTAAAATGTTTATCTGCTTCTTGAGGTAAAATGTTTATCTGCTTCTGTGCCAAGTTGAGGTCTGTAAACCCTTTAGCTCTTCATATTTTTGAGGAGTGGAAAACTACAAGAGAGTTCTCAGCTCAGTGCTCGAATGTAAATGCTAAATAAATGAGTTCAGAGACCTGCAACCTTTTGTGCCTTGGAGTGCAGGATTTTGGGTCTGGCTGGCCCAGGGCAGGGTATTAGGGAGAGGAATGTACTCAATCCCATTCCCTGGCTAATGGCCTTTCTTGGTCTCTTTCTGCTACTTCTTGTTCCCTCACAGCACACGTGTCTCGTACTTCGCTGTTTTTGATGGCCACGGGGGAGTCCGAGCCTCAAAATTTGCAGCACAGAATCTGCACCAAAACCTGATTAAGAAATTTCCTAAAGGTGAGAGGAGTGGAATAAGGGCTGTAGGAGCCATCACCTTTTCTGCTTTGGCAGTGGATAGGGAAACCCATCTGTTTGGATGTAGTCGTGCTGTACCCATCCCTTATTCCCAGAGGGCTCTTGCTGTGTCTCCTGGGAAAGAGGGCTGGAAGCCTTTTTGGCACAAGGGTGCAAGTAGCCAATTGTGACTCCTTAGCAAGTGTGAGATGTGCTGTTGCCAGTTTTGGCAGTGCCACATCTGGTGTGAAAATACTGCTGTGGTGGGGAAGTTTGTGTCATAAACTCTTCATGTACACTACAGCATAGATTTTTGGTAGGAGAAGCCCAGGATGTGCCCCAGCTGCTCTGCAGAGTCCAAGAGATGCACTGCCTGACTGAATGATGAGCAAAAGGACAGAGTAGCATACATCAGATATGTTTCACTTGGAGCTCAGTTGCGGTTTTCTGTCTGACAGGTGAGGTAGCCAGTGTGGAGAAAACTGTGAAGAGATGCCTTTTGGACACCTTCAAACACACAGATGAAGAGTTTCTAAAGCAGGCATCCAGCCAGTGAGTGCAAATACTTTCTGTTCATTTGTATTTCTTAGGGTGCCTCTCTGAGGTCTGAGTTGTGAGCAGGGCAGAGGAAGTCTTCCTTGTGGAAGGTTTATGTGGACTAGGGAAGCTGTAGATTGCATTTCAAATACAGCCACTTTGTTGCCAATCCTTTACACACATTTGGTTTGTTTTTTTTTACTGTTACTATTTCACAGTGACACCTTTGTCACAGATGGAGAGTCTGTTGATGTAGAAAACTTTTTCAATTTTAAGTAGATTGCAAACTGGCTCAGTCTCTTAAGCCTAATCAGAACAAGAAGTTTGACCAGGCAAAAGGAAGATGCTTTCTTGATTCTGTCACAATAATGTCTTTCTCAAAGCAGCCTCTGGTCAGAAACGTGACTTATGGCAAAAGCATGACAAAGGATCACTAGCACTGTATTGATGATGAAGTCAATCATGTTCATTTACCCACACCTTCAAAGTAAGGAAAAACTGAGTGAAATATGTTTAGAAATTAGTTTCTCAAAGCTAGTTTCAGTGAAGAGTGGCATCGTGGCCAGGCTTTTTTGTGGACAGGACTAGTCTGGTAGCTGTTATCTAAGAAATGCTTCTCATTTTACCTTGAGCTCTAGAGATAAAAAGCTTAACTACAGGAAGTGAAATAGGAGGAGAACGACTGAGAGAGTGGTGGCGCTGCTGAGGTGGGGGAGGGGGCAGGGATGTGAGGAAGGAAGGAAAATGTAAGCAAAAAAGAAGGCATTTCTGCTGCAGAGTTGTCTGTGCCTTCCTTTTGCTGCAAAGAAGCAGCTTCCCAAGGAGCAATGTGGGGTGCTTGTTAGCTTTTGGGCAGCCATCAGGGCTGGGCCTGTTCTGCTCACATGTGAGGTTTCCTGGGAAGCTGAGTGTGAGGAGGAGCTGGTGTGGGAGCTGTGGTTGGCAGAATTTACCCCAGCTGGGTATTGGCTGTGGGCTTGTGCTGCCTGATTGCTGTGTGTTGGCACAGGATGCTTCTTTGAGACCCCAAGAACACTGTGTAATTTAACTTCCTTAGTGTTGTTTTGCCCCTTTAGTAATCTCAGTTTTATTCCCTTCAGGAAGCCAGCATGGAAGGATGGCTCTACAGCTACTTGTGTCTTAGCTGTTGACAATATTCTCTACATAGCCAACCTTGGGGACAGCCGGGTAAGCAGAATGGAGACCACTGATGGCATCTTTAATCTGCCCAGAGCTATGTGGGGTTGTTTGTTTGTTTGTTTGGGATGTCTGAGTTGTCATGAGCCACTCAACTGTTCCTACAAAGCATCTTGTTTTGGGTGGGTACAGAATACTTCTGTGTTGTCTCCCATTGTGTAAAACAGTGGTGTGTAAAAGCTCTCTCTTGATGGTGCTAAATATCTCACAGTATCAAGAAGAGAATATTTCAATATTTCAGTTGGAAGGGACCTATGACAATCTTCTGGTCCAACTGCCTTGACCAGTTCAGGGCTGCCTTAGAGTTACACCATTCTTCAAATGCCTCTTGAACACTGGCAGTCTGGGGCATCAACCACGTCTCCAGGAAGCCTGGTGCAGTATTTGATTATATGCTCCATAAAGAAACACTTCCTCATGTCCATCCTGAACCTCCCCTGGCCCTGCTTTGAGATCAGCACTCCCATGAGATCAGCACTTCCCTCTCCTCCTCAGGGAGCTGCAGAGGGGGATAAGGTTGTTCCCTCAGCCTCCTTCTCTCCAAACCAGACAAACCCAGAGCCCTCAGCCTCCTCCCACTCACACCTCCCACCCCCAGCATGATTCTCCTCTTCTGGACACACTCCGGCACCTTCCCATCATCTCCAATGCTGGAGCACTCTGGGTGAGGCTGCCCCAGTGCTGAGCACAGCCAGACCATCCCTTCTCCTGACCCGCTGGCCCCGCTGTTGGGTGTCCTCAGGATGCCATCTGCTCTCCTGGCAATGGTTCCTGAACCCCCAGATCCTTCCAGCAGGGCTCTCCCCAGCCCCTCCTCTCCCAGCTCACAGCGCTGATCCAGCCTTGGTGCAGAATCCAGCACTTGGATTTAATAATTCTGTGCCACTGGCATTGCCCAATGGTGAATGTGTGCAGATCTCTCTGCCAGGCCTCTTGTCGCTCCAGAGACTCCACAGCACTCCCAGTCTGGTATCATAGCAACTGGTGCATTCAGCTCTTGCATCCAGGTCACTGACAGAAGTACTGAACAGCACCTCCTGCCTATAAATGAGCCCTGAGAGACAGCACCAATCACTGACCTGGTGCAGGACATTGACTGCAGTTTGGGGCTCTGAAGAAGTTGCTGCAGTTGTGTTGTTTGATGATGGTCTTTTGTCAGCACAGGCGATTCTGTGTCGGTACAATGAAGAGAGCCAGAAGCACACAGCCTTAAGCCTCAGCAAGGAGCACAACCCCACCCAGTACGAGGAGCGGATGCGGATACAGAAAGCTGGGGGAAATGTCAGGTGAGTGCCTGAGGCTGGGAATGAGCCAATCCAAGCCCTAGCCTCGTTTTTGGGCCTGAGCATTGAGGTTTTGAAGTTCCCTGAGCCCAGTTTGCATCCTAGTTGAGAAAATGTGTTACTGCCTGAGGCCTGTTAGGATTCAGTTACTGGAGTTGGTTGATGGTTCCCAGAGCCTTACAGTGACCGAGGCAGGACCCGTGTGAAAGCCTGGCAGTGGGATACCAGCATAAGCAATGCTTAAGCTTGACTTACAGATTTGGACCTATGGAGCTTGTTGAAGAAGGTGCTGCTTTCTGCACACTGTGGTGCTGAACAGAACTCATTTCCTTGCAGCATGACTCCTGTCCTTGTCCTTAGAGAAGGGGCATGGTTGGAGAGAGCACAAAAAGCCCTTGATATCAGTTGGTGTTGCTTCCCTGGAGTTAGCTGATGCACTGAGGCTCTCTGCATTAGAAGGGAGTTTTCTGGGGCCAGAATGTGATTATCTTCATGTTCCTGTGCAAAAAGGAGTTCATGGCTGTTTGAGGAGCTGGTGCCAAACACAACAGCTGAATCTTATTTCCCTGGTTAGGTTATTTCTCTTCTTTGAAAGCTGTTTCTTGATTTAGTGGCATCTTTATGAAGAGAGGATTCAGTGCTGGTGAAGTATCTTCATGGCTGTGGAGGCAAAATGCACCCAAGGTGGAGAGGGGTGGGCTCAGTTCTGTTCTGCTGCTGTGTCTGGAGTGCTTTGTTCCCCTTATCTCCGAGGAGCACATGCTCTGCTTACCCTTAGCACTGATCTGTCTTTGCACATGGCAGAGATGGCCCAGTGTCTGCTAGCTCCCTTCAGACTGCCAGGGAGCCTCTCCCACTGCTTGCAGTTCAGTATTTTGGGCCCAAGAGATAAGCCACAAAGCATGTGAGTGTCAGATCTCTTCTCTGTGACATGCCTTGCTTCTTGCTGTTATCTCAAAAAGCTGCTTAGACTGTGTGATGAATGAGCTATGTGTATCCCCAGAGGGCACAGCAGAGCCTTTTTGGGGAGAAGATGTTTGGTTGTTGGAAAGGTGAAGTGTGGGAAGCTGTTTTTCTAGAGAGCTTGATTAATTAGAAAAGCTTAAGAAACCAGAGCTGTTTCCTAAGGGGTGTTGTAATGTAGGTTTCTCAGAACTGCTTGCTGCAATCAGTGTTTACTAAAGGCTAAGTGATCAGGAGCTGGTCATGCCTTGTTTCTCACTCTGGGAGCTGTCTGCAGCTGAGCCAGTCTGTAGGGATTGGTGTCCTCAGACAGGACACAGCAGGGGCTGCTGACTCAGACCTCTTGCCTCTGCCACTCTGTGCTTCTAGTGAAGAGCAGTTTGCTGGATATCTTGCCAAAAAATTATCTCTATTCAAACTATGCTAGCAGGAGTTCAGCTCACATATAACTCTTAGTGCCCCAGTTTGCTGGGCTAAGCAGGACCTGACAGGATGACAAAACAGCCTTGAAGTCTCCTGACTTCATTTCTTCCTCTCTGTCACTTGTTTCCCAGAGCTTCACACAAACATACGGAAAGGGAAGGAGACTTTGAAAGGAAGGTTTGAACTTGCTGGGGAAGTGGGTCATGATTTGTAAGAGCAGATGGATGCAGGAAGTGTCCCCATCAGGCAGTGCAGTGAAATGCACACGTGGGGGAGGCTCTGAGAGTTTTCTTTCCTTGTGCAGGGACGGCAGAGTGCTGGGAGTGCTGGAGGTTTCCCGCTCCATTGGGGATGGCCAGTACAAACGCTGTGGAGTAATCTCTGTGCCAGATATCAAACGCTGCCAACTCACACACAATGACAGGTAAGGTGTGCCCTTGCACGGGGCTGTCTGCCCCAGCTCTGCTCAGCAGGAGCTGCAGAACCCTGTTTGCTCTGTTGTGAGAGCCAAGGACTTCAGACTGATCCCCCCCAGAATTAGAGGATGCTCTTACTGCTGATGTTTCTCTGCTTCTGTTGCTTATCAGAGCAGTGGGATACTGCTGCTGCTCTGCCAGGCTCCTCTTGGAGGAACCAGCCTATAGCGTACACAAACCTTAAATGTCCTTTGTGCTCTGATTAACTTCACAAACTAGTGTTCAAGCAGTTAGTTAAGGCTTGAGTTCTTGGGTCTCCATTCTGTCCAAGAGTTGTTTCTGGCAGCTGTAGTGCCCATAAATACTTTTGCATTCAGCTCTGATATTCAAAGATTTGAGTTACTTTTCCATTATATGATTGGCAACAACAAATTGCAGTGAGCTTTCATGTCACTCTGGCCCTGCAGACTCTCAGAGGTGAGAGTGTAACCCAGTACTGCTGCTTTTTCTGGGATTAGAGTTCCATATCAAGTGATCCACTGAAATATTTCTAAAGATACTCTTGAGTATCAGGCATGTTCAGACTGATCACTTCTGTAGGCTGCTTGTAGTTTCCCTTGTCCTGGTGGCTGGTTAGAGCTCCTGGTTAATACAATTCCCTGTGCAGGCAGGGAGTGCACAGCAGGCTGTCTCCCCATCCTAAAGGGGATGCTGTCCTTGCCTTGGGATTTGTGTCCTCAACCTCCTGCAGCCTGTGGCAGTATTTTGTGTCAGTTTTCTGAGCACACTTGTGTCACATGCTTTTCTTTTGAATTTGCATATTTAAATTACCACATACCTCAGGAGTGTAGAAATGTGATGTACATGAGGGATTCAGTTTTGTGTCTCTATTTCCTTGCTTTAGCTGCTTCACAGGGGAAATACATGAATGAAAAGGACTCAGAGGAAAGAAGCAGTTCTTAGAGAAACAATGGACCAGGATCATGTATGATCTTGGGAGTGTTGTAGGACAGCCAGGATTTCCTGATCTAGGCCTTACATTAATTGCCTGGCTCTTTGTCCTGTGTTTTGAATTGCCATGAATGGTAAGTCCCTAGGGATTTTCAGATGAGCTTTTATGACATCTTCCCTTTGGATCCAAGCATGGATGTTTATAAAATACTTTTGATTGAAGGGATTTTGCTGTAGCTGGGGAGCCAAAAATTCAGGCTTGGAATCTGCCTCTGCTTGATTTGCAGGTTCATTCTGATAGCGTGTGATGGCCTCTTTAAAGTCTTTACACCAGAAGAAGCTGTGAACTTCATTGTGTCCTGCCTGGAGGTGAGGAGAAGGTGGCGTGGGGGGCTGGGTTGGTTTGATGCACTTTGCCAGATTATCCTCCCTTCTTCCCTAGGCTGTGTTTGTTTTGCTTCCCAATGCTTGGAAAATACAATGTACCTACCTTTGCTGGGAGCACTCAAACTGCTTTATGCCAACAGGATAAGAATATCCAGATGAGAGAAGGGAAGCTGGAAGCAGATGCTCGGTACGAGGCTGCCTGTAACAGACTGGCCAACAAGGCAGTGCAGCGAGGCTCGGCCGACAACGTCACCGTCATGGTGGTGCGGATAGAGCACTGAGGGAAGAGCTGTGCTGGATGCCAGGGAAGGAAAGGGAGAGGTCTGTGTGCATGCACGTGTGGCTGGGGGAGGGTGGGTCCTGCTCTATGCTCTTCAGTGTAAATAAAGATGGTTTTTTTGTACTAGGTTTAGCTCACTTAGTAGTAGGGTCGAATGTCTTGGCAAACACAGTAAATTCGTTTGGCAGAGGGGCTAGCAAGAGGCAGCTGGGGGCATGTACCCTGCCAGCTGTTCCATATGGGACAGTTCTGCTGTCCATATCCTTGAGCTTTGTGCAAGACCCTGGCAGAGTCTGGAGTTCCAGGACTTGGTGGGAGCTCCTGGACAGGCTGTACCATGTAGATACTGAGGCCAGCCTGGGATGTGGGGTGGGCTGTCCTCTTCACACTGGGTAGCAGATCTTTGGACTCTGAAGCTGGGCTGTGAGGTTGCCTGCAGCTGATGGACACAAACCCTCCTTGCAGAGCAGCAGCATACCTGCTTACATTGCTGTGCTGGAAGAATGTGTAAGTTTTACCACAATGTTGGCATGGTTTGCTCCTGATGTTTTTTGGTGATAGTGTTTTCAGCAAATGGACTTGCCAGGAGCTGAGTTGCTGGAAGGCTCTGTGCTTGTCTGTGCTATCTGAGGAGAAAGCATCTCAGGTTTTAGGTACTAATAAGTGTCTGGTATCTCATCCTGTCTCAGTGCCTCTGCCAGCTGTTGCTGCAGTCAGTGTGCTGTTTTCCAGAGAAACTTTGGCTTAAGACCAAGTGACAGAATAAAAGCTAAATGGATTGGGCTATCTAAGTACTTGAGTTTCCAATTTCCTACCCTGTGTGTGAGGGAGGTGAGCTGAGGGCTCTGCACTGTGGTTGCCTCCCTGCTCTGATGAGGAGAGCTGTAGTCCTGGAGCAAGGGCAGGGTGCTGCCTGCTGTTTTGTGCAGCACTGTGAGGTTTCCCTGGCCCGTTTCTGTTTTCTGTATCCCTGGAACTTTGGGAGATGATCCCAGCTCCTGGCTGTTTGCTGGGGCACATGGTGGCCTGTTTGGGACAGTGGCTTGACCATCTCTTATTTCTGCTCCAACAGTAGTTAATTACACTTCATGGGCTTAGTCTGAGGGTTAGGCTGTGCAGCCTGGTGCACACTGACTCTCTGCATCTTCTGCACAGGACTGAGGAAGGAAGTGGCCCTCTGGCACAAATTCTGGGTAGTGCTTGTCCTCTGCCAGCTTATTCTGCTTCCAGCCATTCCTGTGCATTTTGATGTAAGGTTGCTGTGCACTCTCCTGAGGTTAGCAGCACACTCTCCTGTTTCTACTCTCGAAAGGCAAATTTGGAGAACCCAGACAGAGTAACTTGGAGTTGCTTCTTTTTGTGGCAAAAAGAAACCCTGGTAGCAAAATTCAGAAAGGTAACTTGCTTTCCCTTCTCAGCTCCCCATTTTTCCACCTCTTGCATTGTGTCATGCTGCAAGAGCTAAGCCATGCTCCCAGCTCAGGGGCTCTTTCCAGGAGGCCACTCTGAATTCCGGTGCAAGAGCTGGTGAGAGGAATGTTAGCTTGTCCTTTCCTGACTGTTTTTCCTCCCCCCCTCCCAAACCTTACAACACTGCTTCTCTTCCTTTTAGGAAAAGTTATGAAAGCACAGCTCCAGCTAGGATCAGAATATGCAGTGTTATGGTACAGTGAATTACCATAAAATTTCTTTTTTTCATGGTCAGGGGGAAAAGGAAGGAGCAAGTCTCACCATGCTTGGGAGTAGACAGCCAGATAGAAAAGCAGGCTCAGCCCAAGCTTTAATGGAAATTAAAAAAAAACAACTATTTGCTTTAATTTCATGGTAAAATAGGGTCTGCAGGAAGTTTCCTGGAAAAGGACTCTCCTTGCCTCAGTGCTCAGCAGCATCCTGCTGCTGAGGAGAGCTCCAGAACCACTTTAGGGTGGCCCGTGCACAAGTGCTCTGTGTGCAGTTCTCTCCCTCGGGGCTGACAGAGCTTCTTTCCCCTTCCAACACTTGAATTACCCTTCAAGTACCTCTGACTTAATCAGCTTTTTTGTTTTTGTGATCAAGTGCACTGGGCTCTTGGTAAGTCACCTGCACAGAACAGCTCACAGCTGGGCAAGTCCTGCTTCCAGACACTGAGTCTTTCTCAGGTGTGTGTAGCAGGAAGAGAGGCAGCTGATGAGAGCCAGGCTGCCTCAGCTCATGGTGTGTGGGGACTGGGAGGTGCTGCCCTGGCCAGGCTCTGTGGTTGGGCAGGAGCTGTGCCAGGAGGTTGCTGCCCACCTGATCAGCTGGGAGAGAAGCACAACATTGCTCTCAGAGACAAGTTCTCTTTGCTTTGGGAGAAGTCAGCATTGTCCCCCTCCTCCCCAGACCCAAACACCCCTACTCATAAATTGCTGCATTAACAGCTCCTGCAGCAGGCTCCTTGAGGAGATGCAGCCCGTGGGGAAGGGCAGGCAGGGCCAGAGACATCCCTGGGAGAAGGTGGGGCTGGGTACAGCTCAGGCTATCTTGCAGTGTTGCTGGCACCACTTTCCCAGTGCTACTAGGAAATCAAACGCTGCCTTCCTGGTGCTTGTCCTGCAGCCCTGCCTTGGTCACGTAGGCCTGTGCCCATCCTCAGCTCAGCAGCTATCTCAGCCTGAGCACAGAGGGTATCTGTGCTGCACACAGCCAGGCCCTGTGCCACAGGCAGGGAGTGCCTGCTCTGGGAACTCAGGGGACAGCAATTGGCTTTGATCGAGTGTCCCATTACTGGGGTTTTGCTTGGTGATCAGTGCAAAGGATGTTGGCTCCTGCCAGCAAACCTCCTCTGCTCATGCACTGCAGGGCAGCTAAAGCAATAGAGAATCTGGCTTGGGCTGCTGAGACTAAGTCTGGGTAGGGAGGGGAAGTCCACTGAGGGAAAAAAATGGACATAGGGCTTTGTACCAGGCATGATGGGAGTGGAGCCCTAGGGAGAAGGCAGCTATCTGCTGCCGCTGTCAGCAGTGTTTTCCAAGATAAACTACTAGGCCTAGCCTTTAGATAAAAATGAATGTCTTTAGATTCTGGTCAGGCTGCTTTATTATCATCTTCACTATCTTTTGTCCATCTTCAGCTGGTTCTGCAGCACGAGCAGTATCAGACCAGACTGCAGTTCTTGCATGAGCAAATGCAATTCCTTAGGCTTGGTGGTGAGCAGGGGAGACACGATGGTGGCTGGTAAAGCGAAGGGTCTGGTTGCTCCTGGCCCAGGTTCATGGTACCTCTTCACACTCCCAGGAGAACAGCACTGAAATCTGAGCCACTTCTGACTGTGAGGGGAGAGCCTGCTGTGTTGTCCATGAAAACAGAGGCATACTGCCCAGCCTGGGGGGAGAGAGGGATTAGCAGGGCCAGGACACCTCCCCTGGGCACCAGGCATGGCCTGGCAGAGCCAAGGAGAGAGCTCTCCCCTGCACACAGCAACCAAGAGCTGGAGGATCTGCTCCTCCTCTTCCTCTGGGAAAAGAGCAGCACAAGGCCTTTAGAGCAGCCACAGTCTGCTGTAGTGCCCTCTCAGAGCTCTGCCTTGACTGTCTTGGGGCTTGGGGGTCACTGAGAAGAGACCTGCTGCCCAGCCCTGGGCACCATTCTGCCCAGTCCTGTCACCAGTGGAGCCGGCAGCACTAACCTGCAGGTACAGGGTGCCTGTGACAGAGATGGTGAAGAGGTCACTGCTGCTCTCCAGCCGAGATACAGTCTCCAAATGGCTGCAGAAGACAGAGGGTGGTGGCAGGGGGAGCAGGCCCCTCCTTTCCCAGGGCTGCTGGACTCCTTCCCCCCTCCCAGGATCCCTGCCCTGCCATACCTGTTGTGCTGGCAGCGGGACTGCACACAGATGAGCACCCGCAGGCGGCTCTGTCGCCATCCCTGCCCCTTCCTCCGTGGCTCCCTGCGGGCTGGGACAGAGCAGGGGCTGAGAGCCAGCTCAGTGAGGCTGAGAACCCTGCCCCTGCAGGGCCCTGGGGCTGGCTGGGGGCTCACCAATGTGCAGCGTGCTGCTGAAGGTGTAGTATCCTGCAATGGGGGCTGTGTACTGCCCGCTCGTCAGGTTCAGCCCTGGGCCACGGTGGAACATGCCCTCCCTCTCGGGCTGGGATGGGGAATGGCTGGAGTTAGAGGAGGCCCTGTGCCAGGGCAGTGCCCCTGCACACAGGGAAAAGGGGCAAGCTGGGCACTTACAATGTAGAACGGCCCCAGCTCCTGCCACATCTGCTTCACGGCAATGTCTTCGCACGTTTGGCAATGGAAAGCTGCTTCCACACGATGCTGGGCCACGGCCACGAGGTTGCCTTTGCTGCTTTTCTCCTCCTTACACCCTTCCCCAGCTGTCCTGCACATCTTTGCCACGCCTAACCCCAAACCCCACCGGAGTTTGGCATTAGGAAGGGAACCTTTGCTTCTCCTGGCTCTGCCTTGTCCTGCTGTCCCCATAACTCCCACCCCGGGTCCCCCACCCCGGTACCTCTGAGCAGGAGCTGCAGCTCCCTCAGCAGCTCCTCCGGCATCGTGGGGGAGGCCGGGGCAGCCGAGCTTGCTTTTCCCGGAGAGCCGCTGCCCGCTGGGGCCGTGTGAGCCCCGGTCCGGCCGCGGCCCCGATCGCCGCTCGCCCTGCCGGGGCTGCCCGCCAGCAGCATCCACGCCTGCCGGGGGTCCAGGCCACGTCCCGCGGCTGCTGCCGGGGCCAGTGGCCGCTCCCGGGCTGCCCGCGGGGGTTCGGAGCCGGTGCCGGCAGCGTAGAGGAGCGCCAGGCACAGCTCCGGCAGCCGCATTCCGCCGCCGCTCCCGGCAGGGCGGCCCCGCCTCGCTGCTGGGCTCTGCCCTCGGGGTGCGGGGACCTCCCCGCGGGTACAACCTCGGCATGTGCCCGCCCTGTCCGGGGGCTCCTCAGCCCGGCGTGTTTTTAACGCTTGCGTTTTTGGAGGGGTGGGGAAAAACCACAAACCAAAAGAAGAGAGCATTTAACCAAAGCGTTTATAAGGAAAACCCTTTTCCCTGCAGTGGTGGGGGAGAACATGCTCCTGGTGCCCCAGCCAGCCTGGCACGGGGCTTTCCACCTCCCACTCGCCAATCTGCCGGAACAGGCAGTAGGAAAAAGGGGAGCATGGATGCATAGGGTGGCAGGCATGACTGAGGCTCTCCTACCACCCATGGTCACCCTGGAACGGTTCTGTCCACTTGGAGGTGTCCATGAAGATGGAGGAGGAGCTGTGGAAGAGCCAGAGACAGGGCAGGGAGCCCTCACACGTCCAGAGGTCCTTGGTGCAGTCATACACCTCCATTTCTACCCGGTAGTCCCCGTCCATTCCCTTCCAGTGGCCACCGGTGACAAAGAGCCGGTCACCCAGGGCCACCATCCCACCGTTCTCATGAAGCGTGTGCAGGAGCTGCACCTGTGTGAGGGACAGGGTGACATGTGCAGGGACTCCTTGGTCACCTCCTGCTGCTACCACAGAGGACAGTGACGCACCAGATGTGTTTCCCTACCCCGTCTTTTCTTTCTGTGGGGTTTGGGGGCCTCTGGTGCCTCGTGCTCGTGTGATAGGGAGCAGTGGGGGAGGGAATGGGGCATCCTCAGCTCTGCAGGTGTTAACAGAACCAAGGGATGAGCGGGTAGAAGGGAGAGAGGGGTGCTGGCACTGAGGGGAAGCAGCTGGGAACACCATCCCCATATCCCTGGGAGGCTGATGGTGCCTGGTCCCACATCCCACCTTCTGCCAGATGTTGGCCTCTGGGTTGTACACGTGGACCTTCTTGGTATTATCCCCGATGAGGTAGATGAGCCCGCGCAGAGTGGCACAGCGTGGGGCTGAGAGGTACTTGGGGATGAAGGGAGATGTGATCACACTCCACAGATCTGCAAGGAGCAGTCATTAGCAGTGCATCCCACCCTTGGCTCTCAGAAGTGCAGCTGCCAGTCGCTGAAAAAAGCATTGCTATTTCAGGGGGAATTTGAAAGGGAGGAGGCAGACCAGCCAGGCAGACTGGCACCCAGTCCCCATCCCAGTCGATGGTCTTGCTTAAAAAATAGTGGGAGATGAGGACATTGTAGTGGTGCTGTGGGATGGGAAGGAGTCTGCTTGGGGAAATGCCATTGTCACAGGGCATTAGTTTCTTCCTAAGGCAGGCAGCCTCTCCCTCCCCAATGCCTCAGAGATTCCACTGCACCGAGGCTCAGGTCTGGGCTGTGTCAGACATCTGTGACTCAGGTCCACGCTGCTAACAGCCACACTCCTGGGGCTCCTGGGCCCTGTGTCAGCCATCACCACACCCTGTCACCACCTGCTCACACCCCACAGGACCATGCCTGGCAGTCCAAGGGGGTCACCTGCATAGGGGTCCCCCTCAGTCCCTCTGCCAGGGACAACACAGGGGTCAGCTCTCACCTTGGACAGGGTTGTAGCACTGCAGAGTGAGTGCGTTGTACTTGACGGCGCAGGAGCCCACCAGGTAGAGTTTGCCCAAGCAGCTGGCAGCTGCAAAATTGCTCACGTACTTGGGGGCTGGGCTGATGGCACACCAGCTCTTGTTGTACGGGTCATAGCGCTCCACCTCCACCACATCCACTGTTGTCCCTGCAGGGTGACAGGAACTGCAGCCACACTGCTGCTCTGGGGCACGCAGGGACCCCCACCCCAGCAGCACCCACAAGTTGTTGCAGCCTTACCCCCGATGACATAGATCTCCCCGTTGAGGACAGCACTGGTGTGGTTTGTCCGGGCTCTCAGCATGGAAGCGATGGGTTTCCACACACCATCCCTGGGGCAGAAGCACCAGGCCTGTGTCGTTGACCATGTGTCATTCTGAGACCCCCGGGAGCCACCTAGAAAGAAAGAGACAAGGCAGGTGGGCCACCCTCTCCAAGTGCAGCTGTCCCTGGGTATTTCTTGCCAGGGCCAGATTTGCCCAAGCAGAGAGTATGGAGAGGATTTTGCTCAGAGAGGAACCTCTGGCCCCACACCAGTGCCTCGTGCCTTGTCCCCTGTCCTCCATCTCTGCTCTCTGCAGCCCCCACCCTTCCCCAGCAGCCCTGGCACTGACCTGTGACGTACACATCGTTGTTCAGAGCCACCAGGGAAAAGCCCCATTTGTTGTAATCAGGGAAGTCAGGCAGAGCCATCCATCGCCCTGGAACCCAGCAGAGCCAAGCAATGACCCCACAGCCAGTGAAGGCATTTTTTAAGCCACCTCTATTTCAAGCCCATCCCAACCCAACTAGTGTCTCTCTAAACTGGACACTAGTTTGACAAGAGATGGCTTTGGGGTAGACAGATGGTTAATTAACATAAAGGGAAGGGGAGGAAGTGGGGGGCACTTACTGCTTTTGGGGTTGTAGAAGGCAAAGTTCCTGGTGGCAGCCGGCATTTCCAGTCCCCTCTCCTCATCTTCATCCTCCAGCACACGGCCACCAACCACCACCAGCACCTCCTCTAGCTTCTGTGGTGGGGCTGGGGGGTTCTTCAGAGCACCGGTGCCACTCTGCCCCTGATGAAGAGGCCAGGGCAGAGCCATCAGGTTCCTCCTTCCTGCCTCAGAGAGCAGCGTTTAGGGGAAGGGGGTACCCACCGTGGTGCGGGATCGGGTGACGAGGGCCTTGCTGGCATCTGAGTCACGAACAAGAGGCTCAGTGGCAAGAAGGTTCTGCAGGTACTGGTCAGGCAGCGAGACAAGGTGGGTCAGCTCCAGCAGCTCTGGCAGGAACTGGGCTCGGGATCCCGGGTCATGGCGAACCCAGCGCAGTACAGCCTCAACCAGGCTCCGCTCCTCCTGCACCTGCAGCTGGTCATTGGAGAGGTAGAGAGCCAACCTCTCCTTGGAGAGCTGGAGGAACTCCTCCTGAAGAGAGACGGCTTCAAAGTTCTCTTGCAAGAAAGACCAGGCCTTGGAGGAGACCTCAGGGCAGCCGTGGCTCTCACCAAACTCACAGATACCTAGGCAGTTGGTGGCGTCCATCTGCTGCCGCAGGTAGCGGCTGCAGACCTTCTGGATAGCAGGGAAGTGGAGCTGGCTGGAGGTCCTCATCAGCCCCTCCACGTTGCCCTGGTTGATGGTAACCTTTCCCGTGTAGGCAAAATCAAGCAGCATCTCCAGCGCATCGGGGTCTACTTCCTTTAGCTCCACCCGTGCTGCGATGCTCTCAGCAAAGTCCCCGGAGAACATGGCATAGAAGTAGTGGCTGCAGAGGGCCAGGATGCCTCGGTGGCAGGGAAACTCCCGCCCGCCCGCCACCAGCGTCACGTCGGCCAGTTTGGGGTTGCTGCGGAACTGCTGCAGCCCCTCCAGCACGCCCTGGGCGTGCGAAGGCAGGCAGAAGTCAAAGTCGTCCATGTTCCTCACCATGGTGCCAGGGATGGCCGTGGGGCCTGGCAAGCGGGCAGTGCCCGAGCAGCGGGAGGCGAGCGTGTCCCTGCTAGGAAAAGGCGACGGTGTCTCCCTCTCCCCCTGCCGCGACACCCTCCCGCCTTCCCAAAGCCCGAGTCACGGACACCAGCGGCTGCACAAGCGCTCCCCACTGCCCCCCTCCCACAGTGGCCGTGTTCTCTCCTCACCCCGCCGCAGCTGCCCTGCGAGGCGGCGACCGGCCTTTTGGGGATGATTTTCGGGCTGATTGGAGCCCTGTGGGCGCTGTCGCTCCCGCTCACAGCAGCGCTCCCCAGCCCGGCCGGCCCGCGGGAGGGGAGGGAGCGCGGCGCCGGCGCTGGGCAGGGACACGCCGCATGACACGGGATCAGCCGCGACGAGGGGCACTCGCTATTTTTAGGCGGCACCTGGACACTGCTCCCTGCTCTTAAAGGCACCGCACGGGCAGAGCTCTCGCCGCCGCCCATCCCTGTCGCTGCCGCATCCCGCGGCGCCGATGCCTTTAGGAAAGCCTCCCCCTGGCGAAGGGGTCGGCTGGGCACCGAGCCCGGAGGGACAGGCTCCCACAGCACCCTCCCTCCACCCCATCGGCAGCCGGGAGTCCCCGGCATGCCCCTCCTGGCTGCCCCAGCTCGTCCTGCCGGTGCCGCTATAAATAGAGGTGGTTATCTCACTCGGCGGCAGCCCGCCCTGGGACAGGGGCAGCGGGGGTGCTGAGGCGGCCCGCCCAGCTTAGCAGCTTTCTTCACCGCCCCCGGAAAGCCTCGCTCAGCTGGGACAGAACTGAGAAGGTTTTTATTGCAGCCCGCGGCCTCCGAAGCCCCTCGGCATCACTCCTCCAGGCTGAAGATCTCGGCCTCCTTCTCCTTCCAAAAGGCGAAGCTGCGATCGATGTAGCGACAAATCTCGTCCCCCTCCTCCCCAGCCTGCCCCGGCCGCTGGGCCGGGCTGTGCAAAGTCCCGAAGTACCGTGCCTTGATGTCGTCGAAGCCGTCGCTCCAGCCGCGCCGCCCGGCCGCGATCTCGTCGATGACGGCGCGGTGGAAGGCGCGCACCGCCCGCCAGCCGTGCCGGCCCAGCTGCTCGAACACCTCGAAGCAGAGCAGGTGGCGGCCTCGGCGCTCCTCGGGGGGCAGGTCCTGCTCCAAGATGCGGAAATAGCCCAGCATGAATAGCTCCAGCGACAGGCTGTCGTACTCGGCCGGGCCGCCCCCCGCCGCCGACACGAACTGCTCCGGGGAGAGCAGGGTGCGGGCGGGGGGCGGTGGCGGGGGGCGGCGGGAGGCAGCGTCCCGCCAGCCGCTCAGCAGCCTCTGGATGGCCGCTCTCTGCCGCGCCAGGCGGGCCGCAGCACGGGCCCCGCTCCCCGCTGGCTCCCGAGGGTCCCCGGCGGCGGGCGAGTAAGCGGAGCGTCTCCAGTGGCTCAGGAAGAGCATCACGATCCGTTCCTTCCTCAAACTGCCCCACTCTGGCCCCGGCCCCTTCCCGTGCCGCGGGGATCCGCCGCCGCCGTCGGAGAACGCCTCCTCGCAGCTGATGCCCGAGTCGCTGGCGGCCTCGGCCTCGCCGCCCCCGGCCGGAGCGCTCCCCGCGGCCCCCCAGGCGGGCTCGAAGGCGCCGCGCAGGCTGCGCACGCAGACCCCGCACTGCCGGATCTCCCGCTGTGCCAGGCTGCCCCCGGGCTCCCGGGCATGCCCGCCGGCCGCGGGCACAGCGGAGATCGCGGCGGGCGCGGCGACGGCAGTGCTGGGACCCCGCACACCCTCGGCGTTGCCCAGCAGCGCGGCCAGGCTGTTGACGGCCCCGGCCAGGCGGCTGAACCAGAGGGGCAGGGGCTGCCCCGGAGCAGGAGGGGGGCTGCGGACGGAGATGCTGAGCAGCGGGGCGGGCAAGAGGGCGCGTAGCTCCCGCACCAGGCGCCGCAGCTCGCCCTGGTACACCTCGCCACGCCGCCGCAGCCGCAGGCTCTCCACTGCCCTCTCCAACTGATGCAGGTCTGCCTCGGTCAGCAGCTCCCCGAACGGGCCCAGCACGGCTTGGTGGGAGGGCGAGAAGCTCCAGGAGCCTGCATCCTGCGGAAGAAGCGGTCAGCGCCTTCCGACAGCCCGCTCCCCCTCTGCTCCCCGTGCCCGTCGTACCTGCCCTCCCGCTAGGTCCTCGTTCGCCAGCCGGGCCCGCAGCCGCCGCACCATCACTTGCCGCTTCCACTCGGGGATGAGCCGGCCCCGCTCATCGTGAGTGGGCACCAGGGATTCCGCGTCTACCTCCGCGGGGTCCGGCCCGGGAGGCCCCGCCGGGCCGGGCTCCCCGTCCTGTGCGGATAGAGCCATGGGCTCGAAGGGGCACTGCCGCCGAGAGGACGAGCCGGGGACCGCGGGCCGAGCCAGCGACCTACCGAGTGGGCGAGGAAGGGCGCCGGGATCCTGGCCCGCTGCGAGGGCTTGCGGAGCTTCAGCTCCACCGGCACTGACCTGCCGGGCTCCATCCTGGGGGAGGGCAGCAAGGGGTGGTGGGCCCCAGCACCTCCAAGGCCTCCCCAGCGGAGGGGTGACCCGACACATCACCCTGGACCTCCTCGGGAAGGAGAACCCTCCTCGGGAGACAGCCACGGGTGGATCTGATTCCTTCAGAGGACGGAGCGGAGCTGAGGAATCCCTGCTGCCCGCTCTCCCCCTGAAGCTAAGGACCGAGCCCGAGGCCGCCCCATGGCTGCCAGCCCTTCTCCGGGCATCCCACGTCCCCAGCCCGTCCTCCTGTTCCCTGGAGTGACCGGTTGGCTTTCCTCGGGGATGGGTGTACCCAGCGTCCCAGCCCCAGTGCGGTCTTACCTGCTGCAGCGGTCTGAGCTGGCTGCTGAAGTGAGGGGGTCGGGTGCTGTCGTGCTCTGCTCAGGGAACATCCAAAGGTGGTGCGGCTGCACACCCAAAGTCCCTGTGTGGGAAACAAGGAGCAATACGGAGCAGGAGGAGAGGTTGGAGTGGTTGGGCAGCCCTGGATAGCATAGGGGCCACGGCTGCAGTGCTGGGGCAGGGCACAGAGGCGTTGAGCATTGTATTAATATTTGATGGGGCATCGAGTGGCAGCACCTGGGCTCAGTGGGTGGAACTGGCGCTGTTCCTGGAGATAGTGGCTTGGTGACTTGGCTCCAAGCCTTGTCCTGCTCTTGGGGCCAACGGAGAATGGTTGAGGCTGGTCAGGTGCTGGGGACAGAGGAGGCATCTTGCACAGGGGCACTGAGCGCAGGTTTGGCAGTGGGGGATGTTCAGCAGAGGTTCTGCTGCACTGCTGCCTGTGCATCGGTTACTGGCATTCAGCCACATTCGTGTTTTTTCCCTCCACCACCATCCATTATATATGGCTAGGATGGACTCGTGGGGCTCACTTACATGTGAGAAATTCAATCGAGGGGCTGGAATAAAATTAAGAAGCAGCAGATCTAAGCCTATAAACACCGATTAGCTGGTGAGGATCCATTACAGAGTCAGCCTCTCAAGCCTTGCTGGCTCCGGTGCCGGCTGACACCCAGCTGTCATGTGGAGGATGAGCTTATGCTGCCCAGCAAGAGAGCCACAGTGTGAGCACAGGCTATGCTTTGCTGCTGGAAGGGGGAATTTGCTGAAAGCCCTTTGGCAGGGCTGTCTCCCACAGCCTGGAGAGTTTCTCCTGGAATTGCAGCTCTCCACAGTGCAAGAGCGTGCAGGAGCATGAGAGGAGTTCTTCAGCCTTATCCCATCCAAGTTCCTGCAGACACATCCTTCCCTCTTCTACAGCTCCCACTTCCCCAGTACTGCAGTAATGAGCAAACAGGCAGAAGAAACCAGGCAAGGCCCTTCTCAGCATCCTGGTTTTCATTTCAGAGAGGCCACGGAGGCTCCACATAGAATGGGACCAAGGGGAGGAGGTGCACGTGGTCCCCTGAGCCAGCTTTTCTCCCCTGCTTCCTCGGTCGCCACAATGGATCTCCTGTCCCAGCCCGTTTCTGTGCACCTCCTCCAACACTCTCCGGACACGCTGGTGGAGCACGGGGGACTCGGTGCCCTGTCCCCATCGGAGAATGTCCGGGGCCAGTGACCTCCAGGAGCCGCATCCTCCTGCCGCTC